>OX381707.1:74956512-75116533 GCA_947462335.1 Harmothoe impar
GCTTTAGGCATGGATGGGCTAGGTGTGCAATTTCTCATTGATAATATGAAAGTAAGTTAGTGTGTCATCAATGTTGGTGCTTTAATATTGTTCAACAACCACACACACAGATGATAGGCATACCATTTGCAGAACTGCCGTAAAACCTCGCTTATAGGTCGATATTTATTTGGAATTAATTTTTGCTATAGGTAAACCAATCCATTTAAAGAGCCAAAAAAAACTATATTCTTAATACTGGAAAACATACCTTTTTTCTGAGATTATTATCCCTGTAAACCCAAATCTCTTTGTGCAAGAAGTAGGGGGCTGTCTAAAGGGCAAGATACCAGAAATAATAGTCATTTTGGCCTCGGGAAAAGCTTCTCTAGGGGGGTTTAGGGTGGGGTTTGCCCCCCAAAAAATCTCAAACTCCAATTCAACCTATAAGTGGGGTTTTCCTAAAGTTCAATGTATTTTGCTATAGGTCGATTTTTTCCCTCAAAATTCCAATTCGACCTATAAGTGAGGTCGACCTATAGGCGAGGTTTTACGGTGGATCTGTAACTGTATGCAATCTGAAAATCAATGACTTAATACTGATAGCACAGCTATGGAGGGGCAGCCCGACCCTACAGTGATTACACATCAGAGATAGATTCAGGCTTATGTCTGTGAATCACATGCTTCTGAAAACATTACATAACCCCCCCCCCCCCCCTTATTTTATTCTGTGTCTTGTTTAGGAGCCTAGGTGGTCACTAGTTAGCAACCCCTCCACTGGCCTCCAGAGGGGGAAGGGGGTCAGAATAATCTCATCCCTTTTCAGCGAAAAAGATGCACGTTACCACTATACTATAGTTCAAAAGATGTCACAATACTGAATACACAGTCACACTATACATCATTGTATTTGCATTCAACAAACTAAAAGATAACCAAAATAATAGCAATGCCACTGTCATACTCATAGACATAGTGCTGTCAGTAGCATGATCATGACTGTGAACCAATTCCTAACCCCCCCCCCCCCCCCCCCACCCTCTGTGCTGTGCCTGTGGGCCTGTTGAGGCTTGACAAATTTTAATAATGTCAATAGAGGATTAAAATTCAAAGGCCTACGATTTAGTCATTTAAATCAAATCAAATTACCCAAATAGGTCTACCGTATTCACTATGACATAGACTATGGAAATGCAACAACCCAACATCAACATAACATACAATCTAAAGGTAAAAATATGACACAAATCTGCATGAAATCACCACCCCCCCCCCCCTCCTTCCCCAATAATATGACTAGCCTTGCCCGAGTCTCTCACCTTATTCTTCCTCCACATCTATCGCAGTCTGCTCCGATCCAGCCGTGGTCACAAATACACTGCCCCGTCGTCTCGTTAGCACAGACGCCGCCATTATAGCACTTAGATGATCCACAAGGGCTGTAGTGACTATACACACTATCCACGGTCGCTATTAAGGACAACAACAGCACCAAATATGTCAATAAACTCCACCATTTCACCCCGAATGGGTTGGTAACATGGTTTTCACTCCACCTGTATTTGGATTTGGCTTGGTAAAACGCCACGGACATCTCACTTTCAACACTCATCGCGCACGTAATTCCACTCCTAGCGTCCCGATTTCCGGCTGTAATTCGAGTTAAATATCACTTCTGCCAATAGGACACATCATAACCACACTGGGACGTCCATTTTGGCAGGTTTTATGGATAATTTACCGGAATGAATGGTGTTTCTTTGCGACTGCGACAAAGGTCGTGATGCAGGTTTTGCTCGCTAGGTGGCAGTCACAGAGTAGGTCAAGATGGTGGCGGTAGGTAACATGTGGTGTTTTCACGTGGAGTATTTTGCTTCTTCTTCCTTTATTTATCAATAATAATCCTTACATTTAACGTAAATAAGTCAGTTATAGATGCTGCATCAGTATTTCATCATGTCATAAATCGATTCGAAGTGTATTGCGTAGAAACACGGCTTGTTTCGCCATGTGGACAACTGAGCGATAATAGGGGAATTTATGTATACGCCCAACGTTGAACGTTGTGCAGTGGTAGACAGTGACACAGTGCCAGTACTTCTACCAGTGCAGTACTTAAAATGGTCTGAACAACCACTAAACCTTAAAGTACTTGGACCTGTAACGACTCGTTATAGGTCCAAGTACTACCCGAACCAGTCTCAGACTCCTATTAAAATTAAAGCTATTGCTATTAAACGCCAGATTGAAGGCACAAGTCAATTGGATGTGCATTGGGGAATACACACCCACTGACTCAGTGGGTCTTACCCAGTGCCAGCTTGAGCTACAATGATTTAAGGGAGTGCTCATTTTTTAAGGACAGGGGGGGGGGCGGTGAGATTTCGCGCGGAGCGCGCACATTTTTTTCACCCCCCCCCCCTCTAGAGGGGTCGAAATTTTTTACCCCCCCCCCCCGGCAGGCCGAAAATCGCGCGCGTTCGCGCCCCTTTGTAGCATAGTAACGCGCGGGCTTTTCCCCTCAAAACAGGTTGAATTTTTTGCCCCCCCCCCCCAAGAGGGGTCTGAATTTTTTACCCCCCCCCCCGGTCAAGGGGTCCAAATTTTTTACCCCCCCCCCAAATCCACCACCCCCCCCCTGTTGTTAAAAAATGAGCACTCCCTAACAAGTTACAATACCCATTCAAGCCCCCATATCCGCCCCCCCCCCCGCCTCGAGATGGATCAAAATTTTCTGCCCCCCCCCCCCCATTTGGAACTGAAGTCCTCAACTGAGTGCGCCTTTAGGGAGGGTTCATTTATTAGTTACAGGGGGGTGGGTGGGTTTGGGGGGGGGGGCGTACAAATTTCCGACCCCTCCTGAGTGGGGGGGGGGGGGGTCATACAAATTTAAGCCCCTTTTTAGCAAAAAAAGGCCAGCGCGTTACTATAGTTCAAAGGGGGGGGGAATTTCGGGCCTTCGGCAAGGGGGGGGGGGGGCGCGAAACGTCTCACCAGCCCCCACTGTAATTGATAAATGAATACCCCCTTAAATTAAGAGCAGTTCACTCTTTCATTTTGCAGAAGAAGCCCACCAAGGGCCGCGGAGGCAAGAAGCCGGCAAAGTCTAAAGTCTCCATCTCCAAGTTATCCAACAAGAAGCTCAACAAACTCGCCAAACAGGGGAAGCTCAAAGGGCGCGTTCACGGCCGGAACTATGCCAGGCTACTCCAGGAGCGCACACGGGTAAGGCGATCTGCACACCATCTCAGATTGAGGCTTTTTTTTAAATTCGATCGAATCACTAGTACAAATGCTTGGTCAATCAAATGTTTTCCGTCCAGCTCACTGTATTTTATCTAATTTAAGATATTTCATATGTATTTTATGGGCTGGATAATGTTTTGATTTACTACCGTATGGCCCATATCATTACAAGTACGGTAACTCGCCTTACTTCTAGGTTTTCCGTGTTGAAAAATGATAAGATTTACTCTGTTTAAACTATGCTGTTTGATGTGGGTCCAGATGGGTCAGAAGCGACCTGGCGACCTGGCCTGTTTTCCAGGCGACCTGGCGACCTGCTACAATAATTAAAGCGACCTGGCGACTTTTGGAAAAAAATGGTCATAGTAAAGATGCTCTAAAAAAGCGACTTTGCGACCTAGAACCCCTTAATTTCGGCGACTTTCCGACCTGAGGGGGGGACCCCTCTGCACCCCCTTTGATTGGTTGGTACTAGAGAGGGGGCGGGGGGGAGGATACAGCCTTCCCATGGTTTAAATCAATAGGGTTACAGTTAACCATCAGAAAACAAATGTGTGGATTCTCAAGCCCCGGCCACACCTACGTGATTTCACCCGACCCGACGTGATCTGGCCGGTCTGATAGAGTTGTGCATGCTTAACTCTTCCAACTGTGCCAACTGTCGGGTCGGGTTGGGTGGGATCTAGGTCGGATCGCGTCGGACCACTTTGGGTCCGGTGAAACGACGTAGGTGTGGCCCGGCGGCTTAACAGTGGAAGGTGTCGCCAGAGATAGTTGTATGATAGTTGTTACATGACATCATGACGTGATAGCTGTTACATGACATCATGACGTGATAGCTGTTACATGACGTCATGACGTGAAATGGTTTATTACATGACGTAATGACGAGTTATACATTGTACAACGTCATGACGTGATACATGACGTCATGACGTGTTACATGACATCATGACGTTACATAATGTTTATACATGACGTTACATAACGTTTATACATGACGTGTTACAGGGTAAGTTGTCCCCTGAGGAGGCCGAGTTACAGCGTGAGATAGAGAAGGCTCAGAGACCGGACATCCCGCTGTCTGAGGCTGACTATGAGTACTTCGCGACCCCCGACCGAGACTTCAGCTTCATCACAGACGTGGCAGAGACGTAAGTACAGCAATCACACCCAGAGTTATACCCAGTTGGTCCTATCAATACCTGTCAAATACCAAATCAGAGGATGAAGTGAAAATGCCTTTTAAGCCTCACCAAAAATAAATAATTAAATTGTGCTCCGATAAGATTTCCTAGTATTCAAACCTACAGCAACATAAATGTTGGGTGATTCTTGGGGATCACCAGAATTAAGATTTTAAAAACATATTTCTAGACCCGATGAATTATCTTTGGGCTGGAAAAGGCTAAATATGATGGATACATCCAACATTTCCCAGAGCTTGGCAGTGACAAAATATCTTATATATTTCAGTAAAGGGACACCATCTAAAAAGAAACAGAAGAAAATTGAAGAGTTTGAATCGCAATATGAAAATTCAAAGAAGAAGAATAAGACGCCAACAGAAATCAAGCCTTTGTTACCGATCAAGACCAAGAGGGGAATTGTCCCTCAGAGTATGCGAGTGGAGGTGAATGAAGGTACGTAGAATCAGATGTTGTAATCGACGGTATCTTTACGGTTGTATGCTCGGAGGCTTTTTTTCTGAAATTTCTGCATTGAATTGTGATAATTTCCTACAGAGAATCGACCTAAAGTGTAAGATTTCCTACTTTTTGTCGATGGCTAAATGCCATGACCCACGCTTAGACTTTGAAAGAATCCTTTAGTCCACACTTGGGTCTGATTTTGACAAGGTGCACCTTTAGTACTTTAGGCTTCCTAAGACCCAAGACGGAGCTCGGCCTGTAAGCGGGGTTTTGTAAATTGTAAAAATAATTCCATATAAAGTGCCCAAGTTTTCCTCCTATTAGAACTCACTTTTGACTTATATGCGGGGTCGGCTTATACCATATATAGAACATAAGCCTGTGCATAGGCGAGGTTTTATGATACTTAGTGTACTGCCAAATTAAAACACTTCCTGGAATTGAGTTCACAGATAACATCCTAATCACTTACGGCATGTACTTTCCGTAGATGCAGACGAGGAGGAAGAAGAAGAGGAAGGCGGAGAAGAGGAGGAGGAAGAGGCGAAGCCCAAGCGAGCGCCGCAGAAACCGCTGCCAGTACTGAGTGCAGCCGAGCTGCTCAGACAACGTAACCAGAAACTGACAGAGCTCAAGTACAAGATAGGCATCCTAGCCAGCTCCATCGTGGAGAACCCTGAGGAAAATGTAAGTTAACCCTTTAAGGACAGCATCATACTTAATGCACCATGCCCTTGGTCATCATGATGCATGACTGCAGCCCTGGCGAGTTGCTCGGGCAGACCCTTCGAGGTTGATACACTCCTGAAGGGTTAGCATGATGCATGAATGCAGGCCGGGCCAGTAGACTCACCATGAAGGCACTATAATTCACTATTAAAATGGTCAAGAGTTAAAACTTGTAATTTTTTTTGAATGTTTAAAACTTGCGCTTCACAATAGTGAGGTTTAGATCACGATGGGTACGTCTACAGCAATGATAAAGGATTGGCGTACACGTTGCCATACACGTTACATGTAGGCATATCTTAACATCGCGAGTTGGCTCACCATAATCAAGGCATTATGCGGCCCATTGTAATATTGAACACATCAGTGTTGCCGAAAACTTTTTATCCGCACAGGCCAATGTGGCCTGTGTAGCGAGGTCTTACACAGGCCATCTGCCTTCTACACAGGCCATATGAATCTAGCGTGTATATTTTGATGTCATATAAGAGATTTCATACTAATTTATATATATGAATACAGGTGATCTTTTAATGAGACTGTCATTGAGAAATGTGTAAATCCATTGCATAATGGTTACATGGGCATAACTTCGCTTCTACTAGGGCTATCCGAAAAAATCTTTCACCACTGGAAACCTAAGCTCATGGTCGGCCATTATGGCCGATGTCTGGCGGCCTCACATCGGCCATTACGATTCTACATCGGCAAAAGACGATGTGCCGATGTCATTTCGGCAACACTAAAATGGAAGAGTTGAAACTTGTATTACCGTAAATTCTCGCGTATAAGCCTAACTCGCGTATAAGCCGCACCCTTAACTGACAAATTATATAAGCCGCAGAGGGGGTCTGAATATTGCGATTTTGGTACTGTAGTATAGTAATAAAAACTCTCGTATAAGCCGCACCCTATATAGGCATGTTTGGTATCAAAAGAAAGCTGAGTCTGACTCGCGTACAAGCCGCGGCTTCTGCGCGAGAATTTAGGGTATTTGAAATATTGTACAATTCTTGTCTCAGACGCGGAAGTTGCGTGAGCTGCGTGAGATGTTAGACAACCAGGACCCAGACGTGTTCCTGACGGTGAAGAAGGTGGCCATCGTGTCCCTCACCGAGGTCTTCAAGGACGTCATCCCCGACTACAGGATACGACTCGCCACCGACAAGGAGAAGGAACAGGCCGTAAGTGGAGTTACTTAAGGTCTTTGCAGGGGAACCCTTGTAATGTGCTGGGTTGATCGTGTTATAGGTTTGTCTAAATAGTTTCAAACCCGGGGGGGGGGGGTATTTTGGAGCTAGCGCGTCAACAATTCTTGATTGCCTCTTCGAGAAGGGTCCACTTTTTTCAATTATTTTGTTGGAGAGGGCGGGGGGGGGGGGGGGGGGGTGCGGAGGGGATCCCGCCCTACCCCCAGCAGGGGTTTCAATTATCACGACTAACCGGAAACCAATCTTTAAGAGGACCAAAATTGGCCATCCCCCTACCCAAATCCACCAACGCCCCGCCCCCTTGTGTTACTTAGTTTTTTTTTGTCTATTCACATGTTTGTTAGCATGCTATTCATATTCTAGAACAATGATATTCAAACATTATATTATTAGCTTTTAGTTTCATATAAAAATGTATGTCCATATAAAACCTGAGCAGGGCTGCGACGCAAAGAGGCGAAAGCCTTATCGTATTCCAGGATAAATAAAACTGATTTTAAAATTTAAAAAACTTACCAAAAACACATACCGTAAATTCTCGCGTATAAGCCGCAGCTAGTACGAGAGTCAGATCGCCAGTGCGGCTTATACGTGAGTTTTAGCTACTATGATACAGTACTAAAAGTCACCATAGTCAGATCGCTGGTGCGGCTTATAGGATCGGCCTAAAGTCGGGGTGCGGCTTATACGAGAGTTAGGCTTATACGCGAGAATTTACGGTAGATCTATTGTGTGTGAGTCATGTTCCTGTTTACTTAAAGCTTGACCGTCATGGTTGAGGTGAGGCCAAAAGCACTTTTGGATATAGTTCAGTTTTGATTCACAAGAGGGCTCTTAAGGGCTGGGAGCTCAGCTCTTACAGGCACAAGATAGGGGGAATATGTTGTAGCTGGACAATACTCATGGTCCCTGTCCAAACACTGCTGCCCTCTGGTAGAACTGTTATTTTAGTCCATGTATGGAAAATGCTGAACTTATTACCTGACGGCCCAGCTCTAACCCGTTGTCTATGGCGCCCCCTACAGGTGAAGAAGGACACCAAGAAGCTGCGTGACTTTGAGGAGGTCCTTCTCAACAACTACAAACTCTTCCTGGAGTTCCTCGAGGTCCTCATCAAAGGTAACGACTATATACATTTTTTCAAGCAAATTTACCGCAACGTCTTGCATGTAACTCGCATGTCACATATAACTTGCTACTTTTGCTAGTGTTTACTACTGTAAAACCTCGCGTATAAGCCGCGGCTAGTACGCGAATCAGATCGCTGGTGCGGCTTATAGGATTGGCACAGAGTCCAGGTGTGGCTTATATGTGAGTTTTCGCTCCTATAGCACAGTACTAAAGTCACCATAACCAGATCGTTGGTGCGGCTTATAGAATCGGCCCAAAGTCGGGGTACGGCTTATATACGAGTTAGGCTTATACGCAAGGTTTTACGGTAGTTTGTAAGCTGACATTTTTCAAGTTTTCCCCTGATTTCAAGTTTTTTTTATGTCGCGAAGATCTGTACTCAACTATAGAGGATCTGTACTGTATTCAGGGGCCTCAGTTTGAACATTTCTAGTTTTTTTGAGATCGGTCACTTTCATCCCTGTACAGTTTATAAGCCGCACTGGGGGTCTGATTATGTATATTTTATTTCTGTATCATGTTCGCATATAACCTGCTACCCACAACTTAACAATTTTGTAATCTTTTGAACAAAATTGTTGACGATTTGCACGCCATATTTAATTTATTGTTGGTTCCCTAATTCTCCAGACGCCCGCAGTAAACAGAGAATTTGCAGTGCCAAAGTTCATTTCGTCTGACAATGTCTTTTATTACCTCCCCCAGCTAAAGCACCCAAAGGCAACATGCACAAGAAGATCCGTAAGAAGCTGACAGGTGCCATCGTACCGCCAGAGGCACTCAAGGTACGACATGTTATGATTTTTTGGCTTTGTTACTGGACATCGATTCTCTCTCTTTGTAGCTCTATAGTGATCGATGCCCAGTTTTATACTTCAGACCAGTGGCTCATTTTGGCAGTTTTTTGCCTCACAGATTGCTTCTAGGGCAAAATCCTGACTAGGTGCCAATATATTCTCTATGCCAATGTGTAATATGAGGGTAGAAAACACTGGAACCTCAGTTAGAAAAAATCCTACTGAACAGTTTTTGAGAAAATTAGGGTTTTGTTGCATATTTTTGGTGTTTTTAGTACATTTCCTACATAAACTGTGAACGCCAGCATTTCTCACTTTTCAGGTGTTTAGAATCAGAATTTGACTTTTTTTTATTCGCAGTAGGATTTCTGAGTATCGAGCCATTCTAGAAAAGCTATTCTTTGGAAAAAATACTTAGTATTTCTTGATGATTTTCGTTGCACAAATTTAGGGTTGTAATATAAAAACTGCATTGTCATCCAATCAAAGTGCTTATGCACTGTTGATGGTCACCCCCTCCCACCCACTTCACTCTGCATTGAAGGAGAACAGGCAGGGGAGGTTCATGTGTCCGTATATAGCTGTTGACCTGGGTGCTGGGTGCATTTTTAATTTATGGGGTGCCAACTGTTCATGAAAGAAAAATCAAATAGAATATTTTATTTTTTTTAGTATCAGATTAATGCAACTACAATTCGTAATTTAGCACTTAAAGCATTGTATTTGCATAAATATGAATAGTAGCCACCTTATGGGGTGCCAACTATTCATGAAAGAAAAATCTATAAGAATTTGTTTTTTATTAGCATTAAATTGATGCAACTACAATTCGAGATTGCATTTTAAGCATCTTAAATCAATGGTAGTCATCTTAAATATATGGGGTGCCAACTGTTCATGAATTTAAAAAAAAGAATAGAATTAGTTTTTTTATTAGTATCAGATTAATGCAACTACAATTTGTGATTGCACTTAAAGCATTGTGGCATGCAATGACTGGTAGCCACCTTGAATGTATGGGGTGCCAACTGTTCATGAAAGAAAGAAAAGAAAGTATTTTTTTTAAGAATCAAATTAATGCAACTGCAATTCAAGATTGCATTTAAGCATTATGGCATTCAATGACTGGTGGCCATCTTGAACCTATGGGGTGCCAACTCTTCATGAAAAGAACAACTAAATTGGATTTTTTTTTACAGTATAAAATTTATGCAACTACATTTCAAGATTGCATTTAAAGCATTGTGGCATTCAATGAATGGTGGCCATCCTAAACCTATGGGGTGCCAACTGTGTTTGAAAAAGGTATCAGTAGTATAGTATGTATCGGAACGGGACTATAGTTAAGTACTGTTTATTACTCAATCGACCTGCAGCCAATCAGAGGCCTCCATTTGGTCACGTGACCGGAAGTGACCTACTTAGGGGATTAGTGGTGCATTCTGGGTAACCCTGCAGCCAATCAGAGGCCTCCATTTGGTCACGTGACCGGAAGTGACCTACTTAGGGGATTAGTGGTGCATTCTGGGTAACCTACTGACCTACTTAGAAGCTCTCAGCCAATCAGAGGCCGGCATTCTGGTAACCATGGTAACGTGACCTACTTACGTCACGTGACCTACTTAGGCTCAGCCAATCAGAAGCCGGCATTCTGGTAACTAGGGTAACGTGACCTACTTAGGGTTTGTTTGTAAACAACACCACGTGGCTCTCTTGTTTGTAAACAACACCACGTGACACGTGACTGTTTGTAAACAAACAATTCGACTTAGTCTGACATTTTCAGCTGTCGCATGCTGACCTGCTGCTATCATAAGAGAAACAAAAGCCCTAATCACGCTTTTCAGCTGGATCCTTCCACCCACCAGACATGGATCCAGATGGGAGGGTGGTTTAAAATTAATCCGTGTACCGACTGTCATACAATAGTGTAATTAGTTGAACACGTGTTACCTGTATAAAGGATTAGCAGGTCATGGGCTTAGAGTGTGTATAGAAAAACAACTACAGGTAGCGTGAACAAAGCGACCCCCTCCTTTCTGTCACTCTGTCTGTGACTAGAGGGTGCGCGTGTGGTAAGCGGCTTAAATCTAAAGAAAAAAATCACCCTCTCCTGTCGTCAGCAGTCAGCTGGCCGGCGGCTGGAAAATGCGATTAGAGGGATGATGAGCGCGGTTTTTTATATTCAATATATTAGAAGTGTGCTTTGTTGCTTATATAGTTCATTATGCGTTTAAAATGTTCGCGAGTATCGTAGAAATGTACAAAAATCCTATTGTGGCGCCATCTGACAAAAAGAGCGGAGAACTATACTAGGGTATGGCGAGCTAGACTAGAGCATGTAATCACCAGGCGGCAGAGTGGTCAAAAGACAATCTCGTAGTAGTAGGTCTACTTGGATCTTGAGTAGCCACCCTTGTGGTTGCAATTACCTAGACTAGTTGACCCTGCCAGCCTGGTCAAGTGAAATTAGTAAGGAGACCGCACATTAACGCGCTCCACAGTCTTTAGACAGTTAAGACTATAGTACCGTAGATTCTACTGTGTACTCACACTAACTATTTACAGTGCTACATATTCATACCCGTGTTCTAAGTGTTTTTTTTAGAAAAAAGCGATCTACTCACCCATTTTTTTTAGACAAACTCCTATTAGCAGGTAACCCCTGTATAAACCATACTGCAAAGATCTGCTACTTCGAGCGTCTGCCTCGTGACTGATAGTGTACAACAAGACGAAGTGGGCAGAGGTGAAGTACTGTTCCAAGAAAAATTGAGGCTCTTTATATAGCTGAGAGAGCGGCTAATCCGGATGTTCTAAGCTTGTTTTCACCTAGAGCCCCACCCTCTTCCAGAGAGGAATCAAATTGCTTTTCACCTGGACCCTTCCACCCCTCATCCATCAGCATGAAAAGAGGGATAACAAGTGTAACGTGCGCTACATGTATATGGGATTATAGCTGGTGAAGAGATAAAGCCAGGTCAACTGTGTATACAAAGACTACAGGAGGTGATTAACGACAGGTGTGACGCGCCAGCCCGTGGACGGATTATCTTCTAAGCTGACGCTTATTCAACTAGCCAGCTGCCGTCCGCTCCACTCACCACGGCAAGAGGAGGTGCTTTTGTTTTACACTTAAGTCGCTTACCACATGTACTCGTCTCTACCTCACAGACAGACACCCTCTCGCTTGCTTCACGACCCCTGTAGCTTTTTTTGTATACACACTCTAATCTCATAACCCCCTGATCCGTTATACAGGTAACGGGTATTCTCTTTTAAATAGCTGCCAGTCAGCCTGCGGCAGCTGAAAACGACGGTAAGTAGCTTAGCTCTAGAAGCAAGAAGGCGTATATAAGGAGGCTGACACGTGTATAGGCGCCTTATAAGTCGGCAGGGGGTAAATACTAGTGAAAAAGGAAGGCAGGTGTGCAGGTAGCTTTCTAACAGACACGTGTGTGCACTAAGCTGCTTAAGTCTAAACCCACCTGCAGTAGTCAGGTAGCATGTGAAAACTTACTTAACAGATCTCTTAATTGAGTAGAGACTCTGTACTGAGAGAGTCTTTTCAGCCGTTTAAGAGGATTATCTAGGACAGGGTACATAAGGAGTGAAACGACGCTCTCACCCATCACACTTTCTCGACCCGCCCTTCATCATCGTAGCATCGTCCACTCTACGCTCGCTCAGAATGTTATGATGGTTAGTTCTGCTATTTTCAGCTACTTTTCTTATCGAAGTGTTGACGCTACAGAGCATCGAAACTCTCTCCAAATGAGTCCAAGAAAGAAAAAGCAACTTCCACTTGAAGCAGGAAGAGAAACAGTGCCCTATGATGCATGTGAGGTAAAGAAACATTGGAAGGACGTCACCAAGGAGCAATGGATAGAAGCATGCTTCAACTTCATCGGAACGGAAGTAGTTTCATTTGGACAGAGGGAGAAGATTTTGTTGGAGCTATTTTTCTTAGCTCCGTATACTTGGCCTGACTGTGGTGAAATTCCTTCAGGTATTTGTTCAGTCTTCGCCATAGAAGTTATCAGGTCTTTGAAGGAGCTTCGATATATGCAAGGCACTCACGAGGAGATTGTTCAGAAAATGACGGAATTCGAAACAGGAGAAGACACAATATGGTGCGAGGAGACGACATATACGGACGATGATCTGGAGTACATCATTTGTAGCCCGTTGGAACATTATGTTAAAGACTTTGAGGACATGCTAGACAGCACTGAGATGAACCCGAAAGAGAGATCCCTTACTGCACAGAAAGAGGCCAAAGCTGTGTTGGAAAAGCTCAAGTTTGGTCAAGGATTCACTCTTCAAAGCAGCTGTGTGAGTGTGATAAAAGGCCTTGTGTTGAAACATCCAGACATGAAGTTTTCGCGTGCTGTCGACACACTTCCTTTGCCTGAACTGATGATGAACATGATCGATCCCATCGTACCAACATGTTTCGACTCTGCCAATTGTCCCATGTATAAAATGGTTTCAAGTTTTGCCCGTGGCCGATGGCTAAACGATCCACTGAAGTCAGAAAACCTCCTTGATTTAATCAACTGACTAAATGTATTTTCTCATACTAGTATTAGTAGCATTAGTAATAGCAGCTACTCAGTCTCGTGCAGCACAAGCAGCAGCATCTGTCAGCAGCATCCGTGACATCGTCAGCAGCAGCAGCAGCTGCACGAGCAGCACAAGCAGCAGCATCTGTCAACAGCATCCGTGACATCGTCAGCAACTGCAGCAGCTGCACGAGCAGCACAAGCAGCAGCAGCTGTCAGCAGCTGCAGCAGCTGCACGAGCAGCACAAGCAGCAGCACCAACAGCAGCAGCAACAGCAAATCAGCAGCAGCAGCAGCAGCAGCAGCGGCGGTGTGGACCACTAAATTCGAGATGGCGACATGTCTGTTTCTTAGAATCGACATTCGACATGAGGCCTAGTGACATTTGACATGAAGCTTGAAAAACATAGTGACAGGTGACATGAGCAATTCTTAAAATCGACATGAGATATGAGCATAATTAAGCGACATCGACATGTGCCATGGCTATTTTTTTTTAAGACAAACGCCATAGACTCCTCATTCAAACCCCCACTAGTAGTGCTCTATAAGCGCAAGCTTTGCCTTAAGAGAGCTGTGGCTGTGAACCCTCTCCTCCCCCCGTACACACAGGTAAATATCAGAGTCAGCCAATGTCGCCAATACTACTCTCATACAAGGGTCAGGCACTGCCGGACTATAATAGATGGGTCAAGGACCATTCTACTGAGGGTCAGGCTAGGCTGGACATTCAATAACAGGCTGGACTTTGGCAAACTTGCTTGAAAGTCTGGCCAGCAAGAGTCCGTTGAAGGACTATACGGTAAAAAGGCTGCTGTTACAGTCAAGATACTCATATTTCAAGCCCAGAAAACTGTAATTAGCTTTCCAAGTTGTTTATTTAACAATATCCTGGCCTAGCAAGAAGCTGTCAGATGACATCTAAGAAAAATGGGGCTGTTAATTGATCAAGAGAGCTACATTGTTACAGAGTCCTATTCCTCTTTTGAGGTGGGACCAAATTTGAAAAAAAGAATAAACTCAAAAAAAAAGCCTTAAGATTGAAACAGTTGTAGATGACAAATTTAATGAGGAAGTCGTATTAATTAGTTTACAAATAGCCGCTGCACGAGCAGCACAAGCAGCTCGTGCAGCTGCTGCAGCTGACACTAGCAGAAATGATGGGTACAGGATTTGTAATTATATCGTATAACATAGTTAATATCTAATTTAAATGTTAGCTATCTAATTTCAATCAATTTCCATTTAATTAAGCAAAAGAAAACTGGACATTTTACTACATGTCACATACCAAATGAGAGCTCTTGATGACCTGTGAACGGATATGGCAATATCACAACATAGTGCAGCTCGTGCAGCTGCTGCAGCTGACACTAGTGTCAGCTGCTGCTTGTGCTGCTCGTGCAGCGGCTATTTGTAAACTAATTAATACGACTTCCTCATTAAATTTGTCATCTACAACTGTTTCAATCTTAAGGCTTTTTTTTTGAGTTTATTCTTTTTTCAAATTTGGTCCCACCTCAAAAGAGGAATAGGACTCTGTAACAATGTAGCTCTCTTGATCAATTAACAGCCCCATTTTTCTTAGATGTCATCTGACAGCTTCTTGCTAGGCCAGGATATTGTTAAATAAACAACTTGGAAAGCTAATTACAGTTTTCTGGGCTTGAAATATGAGTATCTTGACTGTAACAGCAGCCTTTTTACCGTATAGTCCTTCAACGGACTCTTGCTGGCCAGACTTTCAAGCAAGTTTGCCAAAGTCCAGCCTGTTATTGAATGTCCAGCCTAGCCTGACCCTCAGTAGAATGGTCCTTGACCCATCTATTATAGTCCGGCAGTGCCTGACCCTTGTATGAGAGTAGTATTGGCGACATTGGCTGACTCTGATATTTACCTGTGTGTACGGGGGGAGGAGAGGGTTCACAGCCACAGCTCTCTTAAGGCAAAGCTTGCGCTTATAGAGCACTACTAGTGGGGGTTTGAATGAGGAGTCTATGGCGTTTGTCTTAAAAAAAAATAGCCATGGCACATGTCGATGTCGCTTAATTATGCTCATATCTCATGTCGATTTTAAGAATTGCTCATGTCACCTGTCACTATGTTTTTCAAGCTTCATGTCAAATGTCACTAGGCCTCATGTCGAATGTCGAATGTCGATTCTAAGAAACAGACATGTCGCCATCTCGAATTTAGTGGTCCACACCGCCGCTGCTGCTGCTGCTGCTGCTGCTGCTGCTGCTGCTGCTGCTGATTTGCTGTTGCTGCTGCTGTTGGTGCTGCTGCTTGTGCTGCTCGTGCAGCTGCTGCAGCTGCTGACAGCTGCTGCTGCTTGTGCTGCTCGTGCAGCTGCTGCAGTTGCTGACGATGTCACGGATGCTGTTGACAGATGCTGCTGCTTGTGCTGCTCGTGCAGCTGCTGCTGCTGCTGACGATGTCACGGATGCTGCTGACAGATGCTGCTGCTGGTGCTGCACGAGACTGAGTAGCTGCTATTACTAATGCTACTAATACTAGTATGAGAAAATACATTTAGTCAGTTGATTAAATCAAGGAGGTTTTCTGACTTCAGTGGATCGTTTAGCCATCGGCCACGGGCAAAACTTGAAACCATTTTATACATGGGACAATTAGCAGAGTCGAAACATGTTGGTACGATGGGATCGATCATGTTCATCATCAGTTCAGGCAAAGGAAGTGTGTCGACAGCACGCGAAAACTTCATGTCTGGATGTTTCAACACAAGGCCTTTTATCACACTCACACAGCTGCTTTGAAGAGTGAATCCTTGACCAAACTTGAGCTTTTCCAACACAGCTTTGGCCTCTTTCTGTGCAGTAAGGGATCTCTCTTTCGGGTTCATCTCAGTGCTGTCTAGCATGTCCTCAAAGTCTTTAACATAATGTTCCAACGGGCTACAAATGATGTACTCCAGATCATCGTCCGTATATGTCGTCTCCTCGCACCATATTGTGTCTTCTCCTGTTTCGAATTCCGTCATTTTCTGAACAATCTCCTCGTGAGTGCCTTGCATATATCGAAGCTCCTTCAAAGACCTGATAACTTCTATGGCGAAGACTGAACAAATACCTGAAGGAATTTCACCACAGTCAGGCCAAGTATACGGAGCTAAGAAAAATAGCTCCAACAAAATCTTCTCCCTCTGTCCAAATGAAACTACTTCCGTTCCGATGAAGTTGAAGCATGCTTCTATCCATTGCTCCTTGGTGACGTCCTTCCAATGTTTCTTTACCTCACATGCATCATAGGGCACTGTTTCTCTTCCTGCTTCAAGTGGAAGTTGCTTTTTCTTTCTTGGACTCATTTGGAGAGAGTTTCGATGCTCTGTAGCGTCAACACTTCGATAAGAAAAGTAGCTGAAAATAGCAGAACTAACCATCATAACATTCTGAGCGAGCGTAGAGTGGACGATGCTACGATGATGAAGGGCGGGTCGAGAAAGTGTGATGGGTGAGAGCGTCGTTTCACTCCTTATGTACCCTGTCCTAGATAATCCTCTTAAACGGCTGAAAAGACTCTCTCAGTACAGAGTCTCTACTCAATTAAGAGATCTGTTAAGTAAGTTTTCACATGCTACCTGACTACTGCAGGTGGGTTTAGACTTAAGCAGCTTAGTGCACACACGTGTCTGTTAGAAAGCTACCTGCACACCTGCCTTCCTTTTTCACTAGTATTTACCCCCTGCCGACTTATAAGGCGCCTATACACGTGTCAGCCTCCTTATATACGCCTTCTTGCTTCTAGAGCTAAGCTACTTACCGTCGTTTTCAGCTGCCGCAGGCTGACTGGCAGCTATTTAAAAGAGAATACCCGTTACCTGTATAACGGATCAGGGGGTTATGAGATTAGAGTGTGTATACAAAAAAAGCTACAGGGGTCGTGAAGCAAGCGAGAGGGTGTCTGTCTGTGAGGTAGAGACGAGTACATGTGGTAAGCGACTTAAGTGTAAAACAAAAGCACCTCCTCTTGCCGTGGTGAGTGGAGCGGACGGCAGCTGGCTAGTTGAATAAGCGTCAGCTTAGAAGATAATCCGTCCACGGGCTGGCGCGTCACACCTGTCGTTAATCACCTCCTGTAGTCTTTGTATACACAGTTGACCTGGCTTTATCTCTTCACCAGCTATAATCCCATATACATGTAGCGCACGTTACACTTGTTATCCCTCTTTTCATGCTGATGGATGAGGGGTGGAAGGGTCCAGGTGAAAAGCAATTTGATTCCTCTCTGGAAGAGGGTGGGGCTCTAGGTGAAAACAAGCTTAGAACATCCGGATTAGCCGCTCTCTCAGCTATATAAAGAGCCTCAATTTTTCTTGGAACAGTACTTCACCTCTGCCCACTTCGTCTTGTTGTACACTATCAGTCACGAGGCAGACGCTCGAAGTAGCAGATCTTTGCAGTATGGTTTATACAGGGGTTACCTGCTAATAGGAGTTTGTCTAAAAAAAATGGGTGAGTAGATCGCTTTTTTCTAAAAAAACACTTAGAACACGGGTATGAATATGTAGCACTGTAAATAGTTAGTGTGAGTACACAGTAGAATCTACGGTACTATAGTCTTAACTGTCTAAAGACTGTGGAGCGCGTTAATGTGCGGTCTCCTTACTAATTTCACTTGACCAGGCTGGCAGGGTCAACTAGTCTAGGTAATTGCAACCACAAGGGTGGCTACTCAAGATCCAAGTAGACCTACTACTACGAGATTGTCTTTTGACCACTCTGCCGCCTGGTGATTACATGCTCTAGTCTAGCTCGCCATACCCTAGTATAGTTCTCCGCTCTTTTCGTCAGATGGCGCCACAATAGGATTTTTGTACATTTCTACGATACTCGCGAACATTTTAAACGCATAATGAACTATATAAGCAACAAAGCACACTTCTAATATATTGAACATAAAAAACCGCGCTCATCATCCCTCTAATCGCATTTTCCAGCCGCCGGCCAGCTGACTGCTGACGACAGGAGAGGGTGATTTTTTTTCTTTAGATTTAAGCCGCTTACCACACGCGCGCCCTCTAGTCACAGACAGAGTGACAGAAAGGAGGGGGTCGCTTTGTTCACGCTACCTGTAGTTGTTTTTCTATACACACTCTAAGCCCATGACCTGCTAATCCTTTATACAGGTAACACGTGTTCAACTAATTACACTATTGTATGACAGTCGGTACACGGATTAATTTTAAACCACCCTCCCATCTGGATCCATGTCTGGTGGGTGGAAGGATCCAGCTGAAAAGCGTGATTAGGGCTTTTGTTTCTCTTATGATAGCAGCAGGTCAGCATGCGACAGCTGAAAATGTCAGACTAAGTCGAATTGTTTGTTTACAAACAGTCACGTGTCACGTGGTGTTGTTTACAAACAAGAGAGCCACGTGGTGTTGTTTACAAACAAACCCTAAGTAGGTCACGTTACCCTAGTTACCAGAATGCCGGCTTCTGATTGGCTGAGCCTAAGTAGGTCACGTGACGTAAGTAGGTCACGTTACCATGGTTACCAGAATGCCGGCCTCTGATTGGCTGAGAGCTTCTAAGTAGGTCAGTAGGTTACCCAGAATGCACCACTAATCCCCTAAGTAGGTCACTTCCGGTCACGTGACCAAATGGAGGCCTCTGATTGGCTGCAGGGTTACCCAGAATGCACCACTAATCCCCTAAGTAGGTCACTTCCGGTCACGTGACCAAATGGAGGCCTCTGATTGGCTGCAGGTCGATTGAGTAATAAACAGTACTTAACTATAGTCCCGTTCCGATACATACTATACTACTGGTATCAAATAGAAATTTTCTTATATGAATTATACAAATTAATGCAACTATAATTCTTCATTGCACTGAAAGCATTGTGGCATTTAGTAAATCGTAGCCATCTTGAATGGGTTGAATGAAGGAAAAATCAAATAGGATTTGTTTTTTTGATAGTATCAAATTGATGCAACTACAAGTCAAGATTGCATTTCAAGCATCGGGACATTCAATGAGTGATAGCCATCTTGAATCTATGGGATGCCAACTGTTCATGAAAAAAAAATAGAATAGATTTTTTTTTATTAGTATCAAATTACTGCAACTGCAATTCGAGATTACATTAAAAGCATGGTGGCATTCAATGAATGGTTGCAATCTTGAATTTTGAAATGAACATACACACAGACATATTCATAGGCATGAACATGGTGTTCTCCTTCATATAGATATTCATGGATTTCTACTTCTACTAAATATAGATTTCTGTTGGAAGGATTCTGTTACATGGATGTCGATGTCCAGTTTTAGATATATATCCATATAGTGCATTGGAGTGCTATAATGTTGGACTGCTATATATTTCGATATGGCCCCAGCCCCAACGAGTGAAATGCATCACATTGGTGTCTATCAGCGTAGTTGGCATTTGCATTTATTTTCTGATTTGAACCTATGTTATGAAGGCAGGACTACTTTTCCTGAACCCATAACCCTGAATCATAGCCTTGGTCGTCATGATGCATGAATGCAGCACTCGCCAGGGCTGCAATGGTGCATCATGACAATAAATGTCATCTTTTAGCGACATCCATCCTTAAAGGGTTAAAACTTTAATTGGGCTCAAAATTGAAACTCTGTGCGCTTAGTGGGGAATGTTTGCTGATTACCGTATTCAACGTAATAAGCACACATCCCCTAATAAGCGCACATCCCCCGTTTTTGGCCGAGTTTTATACTACAAATAACCAAAAATATCTCAATTTTTGACCCCACTTAAACTCTTAAAAGTTGTCCATAATCATTTTTTAAGCGCACTGTGCGCTTATTACGTTGAATACGGTATGTAAAATACGGTGATATATCCTTGTGATAATACATGCCCTTCCTCCCCTCCAGCCGATGCCGCTGCTGGCGCTGCGCTGTTTGTATTTAAACACTATGCTGCCAATAAAGTGTACATTATAGGATTAATACTGTATAATGCCCTTCCTCCCCTGCAGCCGATGCGTCTGCTGGCCCTGCGCTGCCTGTGTGAGATCCTGTCCACCCACCCCCACTTCAACTACCGCACCAACGTCATCGCCCTCATCGTGCCATACATGAACAACAAGGACAAGGAGGTGAGCATTTTTTTAGATTTTAAAATTTTATTGTTATACGCTCATGAGATGTTTCAGCATTATGCTAGGATTCACCTGGTTGATGTTCGGGGGGGAGGGCGTGGTTCCCATCAAAGTGTACCTTGTGTTTTGCCAGCTACCGTAAAACCTCGCGTATAAGCCCGCGTATAAGCCGCACCCCGAGTTTGGGCCGATGCTATTAGTCGCACCAGAAATCTGAGTATGGTGACTTTTAGTACTCTACCATAGTAGCAAAAACTCGCGTTTAAGCCGCACCCTGACCCTGAGCCAATGCTATGGGAATTAGAGTTCAGGAAGTAAGTGTTTGTAGATTCTAACCCTGTTTCTAATCTTGTTTCCCCACTTGTTGCAGATCTCAGACCTCGTATGCAGCTACATGAGACGTATCTTCAAGGACGACCGGTCGGGGGACATTACGTTAGAGGTGAGAACCTGATAAATGTAGTCTACAGTATTATTGACTCAGGTTTACTCTGAGTCTTGTGCGACGGGTAGCAGGGGGTCTCTCAGCCTAAAATTTAAAACAGCTGTCATTCCTTCAAAATTGGAGCTTTTTCTCTCAATTTTGTGTCATTAGATGCGGTACAATGTTGTCCTTCCTATGTAATCGCGCTTTAATCCATTTTCAAACGCTTCCCCCTGAAAAGCATGATTTTAATTTTGTGTCTAAAATGGTGGTAATTTGCTTCAGCATAGAGCCCTATGGGAGCCTGTAGATAACCCTTGACATTTAACAGTTACATATTGAACGGCCTCAGTGCTAAGTCAATGGGACAGATCTCGGCAGCCGACCAAACCGGGGTGAGACACTTTTTTTCAGCAAGCTTTGACTGGATCCAATGGTAATTTAACACAGGGAAGTACTACACTATTTCCCAAAGGAGATGCCATCCTATATCATATACTAGGCCCAACATACGCTGCAGTATGTTAGATACCGGTATGGTAATTTAATGGTAATTTAATATATATGTTGCTGTCCAGTCTTGTTCAATACATGACAAATATTTTGAGAACAAAAACAGACAACCCTGTAGTACCATATAGCTCAGACCCTACTAAGCACTATTCGCTGTTACTTACAATATGGACATGGGAGCTTTTTATTCAGTGTGTGTCTGACATAGACGTGAGAGGACAAAAGACATAGATAGCCAAGATCGGGGGACATGAAAATTTGAATTTGGGCCTAAGAACCCCCCCCAAAAAAAAGTCAATGTCCACATTTTTTTTGAGTATATCCTTTTTTTGCGCGGCTTGCCTCACTCGGTGTGGCTTTCTTAGGGCACCTGCGTCATGCGACCTATAGGTTGTGTGGTGCAGGCCTATAGGTAGTTGTGAGTTCCTGACTTGTGACGCACAATTTGGGTATGCTATCCGAAACAGTCCAGCCAGGATATAATAGAGGGAGCAATGGATGGATATGGATAGTGGACTAGGGTAAACCAAAGGTGCTGAATTCATTTCTGTTATGTGTAGGATGATATCTAGGTCGGAAAAAGGTCAAAATCAAGGTCAAAGGTCACATCTTTAAGAATCCCATTAATACAAGAGTGCACCCTTTCTCTTTCTTACTATGATAAATGATACATTTCCCTTCACACCTCTACCTGACCCTGAGTCTAGTTAACGGGGGAAGGGGAAGGGGAAGGGACTCGGGGTTGGGACTCGGGGGTGAGACTCTGGGGTGGGACTCGGGGTTGGGACTCAGGGGTGGAACTCGGGGGTGGGACTAGGGGTTGGGACTCGGGGTTGGGACTCGGGGTTGGGACTCGGGGTTGGGACTCGGGGTTGGGACTCGGGGTTGGGACTCGGGGTTGGGACTCGGGGTTGGGACTCGGGGGAGGGACTCGGGGTTGGGACTCGGGGTTGGGACTCGGGGGTGAGACTCGGGGGTGGGATTCGGGGGTGAGACTCGGGGGTTGGGACATGGGGTTGGGACATTAGCTTGGGATTTGGGGATGAACAATATTATTATATGTATACTCCTATATGATTATACTACATTTCCCCCCGAACCTGAGTCATTTGTGATGCAGTCACACGTTCGATTTTTGACCCAGGGGCACTACTGTGCCTCAGGGTCTTATACGACGGTTCTGCAGAAAAACTAAGACATTTTTCACGTCACTTTAACCTTCAATAATTTTGTCAATAAAATTTACTGAATCACAATTGTTACCTCCATATTAAGCTGTGACAAATGCCTATTGATAGGTGCCCCAGTGTTAATCAAATCCTTCTTGAAAACCCTAAATATGCCAAATGAAAAAGTGTCACTTTTGGCGTTTTTTAGCCATTTTTGTTTAGGCTGCATAAAAAAGATTAGCAGCTTTGCAGGTACCGCCCGCACCCCCTAAAAACGGCCGCATCAAAGCTTTTTCTCATTATTTCACCAAAAAAATCATTAAAATCACCGCATC
Organism: Harmothoe impar; assembly: GCA_947462335.1. Classification (NCBI taxonomy): domain Eukaryota; kingdom Metazoa; phylum Annelida; class Polychaeta; order Phyllodocida; family Polynoidae; genus Harmothoe; species Harmothoe impar. The sequence goes on from OX381707.1 coordinate 74,979,378, forward strand.
CCTTAAAATATAAAATAATAAAAAAAACTTACAATTTCCGCCCCTATTTGAAGGTATATTGAGGCTTCCATTAAGTCGATTTTTACAGGTTTTTTTTAAATATTTAATATTTCTTTTTGATGTCCCCTCTTCCGTCCCCCACCCCCCCCTTCCCCTGGGTCACACGTGATGCCAATCACCTATTGTCACGCCACAAAACCCCTTATTATACCTTCATCAATCGTATTACGTCATATTACGTCATATTACGTCATAATTATGATTTATGATTATTAATATTCATATTTATTATTATTTGTAATACGCACAATACTTTATACATATTTTCAATCCATATGTCCATCAAAGTACACCTAGACGTCAGACATACATATTACTCACTAAGCCAAGCCAAACTAACCCCCATGCATAATTAATCCATAGATCACAAGCAGACCCTTATCCCTTGGACAATAGGTAACGGTCAGCCCCTCCAGACGACAAGGCACTGACTGGTCACCTATACACAATATGTTGACCCCAAGGATTAACTGTCTACACATAAACAAAGCTATAAAGCTGGACACCCTTAATCAGTGTGGCACCGCCAAAGCCACTTGAGCCGGCTGGAGGCCACACTGGAGGCAGGCGACAAAGCCCCCATGTGTGCATGCTACTTATTATGTAATCCATTACCCATAATGCACTGGACCCAGGCTCCCCACCCGCGGTCCAGCGCACATCACATGTTAAAGCCATGAATATATAATTATCCAATCAAATGTCAAATGTATATTATCCAATGAAAACCACTGTTACATCTACTTCCGGTCACATGGGCACCCCCTCCACCTGCCGGGCACCTGTACTTATACCCCGGTCAGATGGAGGAGGAAATCACTTATCATCTTGCAACCATCAGTAACTTATATACTGAGCCCTAGTGACTGGTACTCTGATATTAATATTATTATTAATAAAAGATACCAAGTATTGAAACTGACGTCTCACCTCATCTTTACGCCCTCATTGATGTGGAAGGGTTTTCCCTAGCCACACTATACCATTCATTGAATGCAGTAAGGTCTCGCATAGAATCTGCGGCTTGAAGCAGATTTAATTTGATACCAAACATGTCTTAATACAGGGGTAGACACTAACGCTGGCCCGGGAGCCAATGGCCCGTAGTTTTGGGTCCGGGCCCGTAGTTTTCTGCACAATAGCATTCCTACGGGCCCGGGTGGCCCACAGGAGTATTTAGAAGACACTTAAAGAAAGTTTGCCCGACAACTATAGTCATGCAATATATTGTTGGAAAGAGGGAAATGTGCCCGAATCAATCATATTGATTACAGTCTTTCATAGACCAACCAGAAATATACATGTTTTTTTTCTCTCTTACAGAGAACATAATTTTGACCATTGGCCCACAGATCTTGGTCCAGGCCCTAGATTTCTAGAGCTACAGGCAGCCCACGGCTGAAAAAGTTAGTGTCTACCCCTGTTAATACCGTAAAACCTCGCGTAAAAGGTGCGGCTTATAGGATCGGCCCAAAGTCGGGGTGCGGCTTGTATGCAAGTTAGGCTTATACGCAAGGTTTTATGATAGGCGGTTTATCTAACAATGCTTTTTGTTTACAGATCATGCGTTACATTGGCCGGGTTTAACTAATGTTACTTTCCGTTCACAGATTGTGCGTTACATCGGCCGGGTGACCAAGGCGTGTAAGTTTAACGTGCAGCCTAAGATTCTGGCCACGCTGCTGTCGTTGAAGATTAAGGAGGTGGACAGGACCCCCCAGGACAACAAGAAGACGCGCAAGGAGAAGATGGCCACCATGTCTCGTAAAGACCGCAAGGTAACCACACCGTAGTTTGGTAACTGGGATTACGGGATTTTAGACCAATTATTTCGGGCCGCTAGAGGCACAAAAAGAAAGCTACCAGATTATTCTACATCTACCATAAAACACTAGGTGAATTTCTTCTGCTCCCTTTTCTTTCTTCATACAAGATTTCACCCACCCCCCTCCCCTTAAGAAGGGAGTCGTTTTAGCGGTAGGAGTTTGGTACTTAAATCGATGTTTAATTTTCTTTTTCATATATTAAAAAGTACCATATTCGACAGATAATTGACCTCAGCTATAAGCCATACTCCTGCATTTAGAATATAATTTGGTTTGTTCATATATCAATTAAGTACCCTTTGGCCTTAAGATGTCTGACCTCGAGTTGACCTATTGACCTTGAGTTGACCTATTGACCTTCAGCGTAAGAAGCAGCTTCAGTACCTGGAGAAGGAGTTGGAGGAGGTAGCGGCGTCCGACAACACCCAGCGACGTCTGCGCCTGGTACGTACTGGTATAATGCCACTATCTCAACAGGCACAGGAAAGGGGGTTTCACAATGATAGACGGTAAATCAGGAATCCCACTGTTTCGCAATTGTTACAATTTTTAGGGTCCATCCTGACGTTGACAGGCAATTGACAAATTTTATTTTCAGCAATTTCTTGCCTGCAATATGTTAGAAGCATGTAGTGATTTTTTTTCACTACCGTAGTACAATTTAAAAGAAACATCACGGAAAAGGGTTATTTCTATCCTCGATAAAGGTCTTATTAAACTGAACTCAAAGACATTATCAATACCGATTGCATATAAATTAAGTTGGAAATGAGTAAGTATAACAATTTCTACATTTAATATTAACTGGAACTCTGTGTGTCCTCCAGAACACGGAGATCATCAGCGTCATCTTCCTGACCTACTTCCGCATCCTCAAGATGGGAACCAACTCCAACCTGCTCGCCGTCGTGCTGGAGGGGCTCGCCAAGTAAGCACACGCTTTATCACTTACCTGCGAGTTACTCGCCAAGTAAGCACATGCTTTAACACTTACCTGCGAGTTACTCGCCAAGTAAGCACATGCTTTAACACTTACCTGCGAGTTACTCGCCAAGTAAGCACATGCTTTAACACTGACCTGCGAGTTACTCGCCAAGTAAGCACATGCTTTAACACTTACCTGCGAGTTACCGTAAATTCTCGCGTAGAAGCCGCGGCTTGTACGCGAGTCAGACTCAGCTTTCTTTTGATACCAAACATGCCTATATAGGGTGCGGCTTATACAAGAGTTTTTATTAGTATACTACAGTACCAAAATCGCAATATTCAGACCCCCTCTGCGGCTTATATAATTTGTCAAAGTTAGGGGTGCGGCTTATACGCGAGTTAGGCTTATACGCGAGAATTTACGGTACTCGCCAAGTAAGCACATGCTTTAACACTTACCTGTGAGTTACTCGCCAGGGTTACATTCATGCACCCTGACGAAAAAGGGGATCTTGCATTAATGCAATATGTAATCGATAGCCTACACTTGGACAGGGTTATGCCATATAACCACTGCCCCACATGGTCGAGACGAGGTCTGATAATACTGAGTCGATGACCAGTGACCAGTGGTTAGTTGTTAGATAGACTACACCTGGACACAGTTCTTCCATATACCCACTGCCCCACCAGGTCGAGACGAGGTGTTATACACCGAGTCGCTGACCAGTGGGCAGTGGGTATATGGAAGGACCCTGGCCAGGTGTCGTCTATCTGACTTAACACTCGGGTATGCAATATAACCAAGGTGCAAATCCTTTGTCTTAGCCGCCCACCGTGGGTTAAGTGGAATAAGCCTGTACGGGTGTAGGCTATCTGACTTCACCTTCGGACATGTGAGGGTATTCAACATACCCAAAGTGTGAAGCCTTTGCCTCAGGTGTCTACCCTAGGTTAAGTGGCCCGTAAAGACTAAAGGATATTCAACTTTTTGAGTTTTCATCAATTTGATTATATATCATCTCAAATATCCATGCGGGAGAATTATGTAAATTATTGAATTTAATATTTGGGAAAAGCATAAATCATTTAAAGGATGTGATAAAAGACAGGAAAATCAGATTTGATATATGTCATGTTGAGTAGACAACTCTATATTCAATGCCGGCTTAACTATTTGAAACCCATGTTACTTACCGTATGTTATTTAGCAGTTTAATTATCTCCAAAATTGTGTGAACACAATACAAATTATAGTAGCCTGGATGGTGTATTGATGCATCATGCTGAGTGCGGTTTGATACAATTCCTTAACTGATACATGCTTGTCTCCTCCCGCTCTAGATTCGCCCACCTTATTAACGTGGAGTTCTTTGATGACCTGTTCGCTGTGATGAACGAGCTGGTCGACTCGGGGGTAGGTTCAATCCTCTTTCAATAATTCTCTTTTATGGTATATGCCCTTTGTCATCATGATGCATAGATGCATTCAAGCCCTATGCATCCTTTAGTGGGTTTAGTAATTTGTCCTGGGCAGAGCAAAGCTCTCAGGGAAAAGACATACTTTAGATATTATACACATTAGGCCACACCAAATTAAAAAGTTGGTCTATGGATTTTGTTTTCCAAAAATAGGTGCGGGAGGGCGAATTTTTTTTTTTTTTTTTTCCAAATTTTTTTTTTGTCTATGGATTTCAACCTTAAATTAGGGGGGCGGACGAATTTTTTTTTTTTTTCCTGAGGGAAAATCTTTTTTAAATTTTTACAAACTGATATTTTCTGGCTAACGATGGCAGAAAAGGCCACCAAAAAAAAAAAAAAAAAAAAAAAAATCTAATTTCTCAGAAAATGATGCGGGCGCGGTCCATAGACACAATTTTTTTCAAAAAAAAAAAAAATTCCATTTTCGAAAATATGGTGCGGGAAATCCGTAGACCAACTTTTTAATTTGGTGTGGCCTTATCTACGTGAAATATATTAAAAACAAAACCGATCCTATGTTAATTTCCTAGCGCTTGTTAATCATTTCCTCTTCAAAAAAGTCATTATGAAAAGGGAATAAACGTGACTTGAATATATATGTCGCCATATACCAAAGAGCCAAAGGGGAAATAAATTTAGATTCTTAACCAATAAAAAACTTGAAATAACAGCCAAAAAATGTAATTAATTTTGTTTTTCTCTGCCCTTCTTTGTAGGACTTGACTTATCGTGAGTCGCTGCATTGCGTACAGACAGCGTTTAAGATCCTGTCGGGTCAGGGGTCGTCCCTGAACATCGACCCGATGCGCTTCTACCGTCACCTGTATGCCTGCCTGCTGGACCTTAACGCTGGGGTGTCGAGTGAGGACCTGCCTATAGCCCTACAGTGTCTGGACATCATGATCAGCAGGCGGAAGAGACAGGTAGGTAAAGGGGTAAAGATGGAAAATAAAGTTGTCTGAGAAAGTCATGAAATCTTGCGTAATTTTGACAAGAGTCAAGGAAACTCATTGAAAAGGGGGGAAAAGAGAGCCAATCCATTAGAATCCATTCGCTTATGAAAGTTTAGAAGTTTTCCCTGTTGAATTAAAGATCGCCCTCTGCTATATTGCGACTTTATGATCATTTTTGGTAATGGAAGGTGACGAATTTCAATCTGAAATATTTGTGGGAACCCTGAATTTGTTATACAGTAAAACTTCGTTATAAGGAGGACCTTGGGACCAGCGCAATTTGCTCCTTATAAGCAAGGTCTCCTTATAAGCAAGGTCAGCCTTATAAAGGTCCAGCAACAGTACACTTCCTACATGTGTCTCTTATACCCTTATAGACTTGATTTGAATACAATTCAGATGGGTGTGTGTATCATTTCAAGTCAAACCCCCTTCTAGATCTCCTTCATGGAGCTTTTGATCTCCCTTCCTCCATAGGGCAGCTACAAAAGTATTCTCCCCACCTCTATGGGATGGGGCAGTGTGCAGCTTTAAGCAGTATGTGACTGTAATCCTGAGAAATAACTTCCCTGGGTAAGATTTGCAGGTATGAAATAAGGAAATGAGCAAAATTACCTCCTTATATCAGAGGTTAAGGTAAAAAAAACCTCCTTCTAAGAGAGTTTTCTTACTATATAAATGTATAGGGAAAAATCGGGACCACACAAATCTGCTCCTTATAAGCAAGGTCTCCTTATATCAGAGTTCCTTATAACGAAGTTTCACTGTACCTATAGAAGCTCCTTATGCTGAAAGCTGGTAAGGTTGTTTTCTCCAGATTTAGACAGCTGAGGCATGTGATAAAACCAAATCCCTCTTAGCATGTGTGATTGTTAGTTTGTTTAACGTCCGGAGGGCAAGTTGCATTTTGCATTCCAGACTGCCATTAGATTAGTTTTTTCACAAGTGATGGTAGGCCGAAGCAAGGGTTCTTTAACCTCTGACACCACATAGACATGGTGTGAGAGGGACAGGCCTTTGATATCCTGTAAGTCTACCACAGCATGGGAGATGGCAGCCAAAGATTAAGTCATTAGGCAAAAGGGACTCCAAGCTCATACAACTATGTGCCATGAGTCTGGAGTGATACCTCCCAACTCACCAAGCTACCAACCCCCATCTTTTTTCTGCTTTCTCTTGAAGCCTGGGTGTATCACAGCCAACCTGTTGCCTCGTGTGAGGTGAGCCACAAACAAAGTAACAAACCTTTGACATTGCATGTTTCAGATCTCCCAGCAGCGGTTGTTGGCGTTCACCAAGCGGTTGACGACGGTGGCACTACAGACCTGGTCTAACGGCAGTATAGGGGCCCTGCACTGTGCCCGCGCCTTTATACACGTAAGTCACACTACATACTAGTACCATATACTGTACGCAGTATATACTATTACTATGTACACACATACTACATACTAGTACCCTATACCCAGACCTGGTCTAACGGCAGTATAGGGGCCCTGCACTGTGCACGCGCCTTTATACACGTAAGTCACACTTTCTCCGCCTACCGTAAAACACCTCCTTTAAGACGACCCCTAACTTTGGTAAATAATTCGTCTTGTACAAATTATCTTTGAACTCCCTTTTGACTTCGATCTCATTTATAAAAACCCGCCTTTTAATAAGACGACCCCTAATTTTAGAAAGAAAAAAAACGTCTTGTAGAGAAAATAAATCCCAAAATAAATCTGTCTTAAAGGCGGGGTTTTACGGTATATACATCTACTATAATACACCACATTACCTTTTGACTCAGCGTGCATACCCTGAGAGATATACGTCGCCTGGCCTTTTTTTTAATACGTTTTTGTGACATGGGAGAATAGAGCATTCAGTGTGTATTGGACATAGACATGAGGAGCTACATTGTTCAGGCCTTGAGGCTGTATCCATACAATTATTAGAGTGTTTTAATTGTAAATGTGAAATGTACAACTTCATGTTATTATGTAGGGCACTTCAGTGGGGTCATTTGGTGCTACTTGTGAAAGGAAATCTACAAGACGTAGTGTCAAAAGAAACCCACAAGGGGCTGTGGATGTAGACTGACAGTGCTATACAGGCACTATTGGGATGTCATGGGCTGCAGCAGATAAGCCTGCTGTGTTCCCTTCTAATAGCTCATCCTTCACTAAATGAAGCAGCATATTATTAAGTAGTACCAAGACCATAGATTGAAGCCATCATAAAAATAGGATGGTGTTTTCTTTTATAGGGCTATGTTTATAAGGGATCCAAAACCCCAGGATTGACCATGTCCAGCGGCAGGCCCTACGAGGGGTTTTAGAATTTTAGTACAATACTAAAATGTTCATTATACACAATGGGGTGCGGGGCATACACAAAATACCGGTTATATTCAGGAATAACTTACAATCCCTACTCTTCCCCATCGTTGTTCAGGCTGACCAGAAGATGGACCTGTTGTACGACACAGACACACTCGGTAACGGTCTCTTCTCACCCCAACTGGAGGACCCCGAACACGCCAACGCCGGCAACACGGCCCTCTACGAACTACACCTACTCAGGGTAAGTTGGATAAGTATCACATATACTACTCATATAAGAGCATCAGAATACATGAAAAAAATGCGCACCAACCCTAACATACGGGTCTCCAGCAGGGCAACTCCCCATTCCTTTACCATTACTGTGGTTGGAAATCAACTTGTATTTACTTTTATGTGCTTAACTCGATAGTAATTGCCTTCCTGATCATGTACATGTGTTTGGTTAGTTACTACGACCATTATTAAAGCTTCCAGGGTCAAAAAAACTGAGACGCCCCATTGACTTAGCACTACGACTGCCCGACAACCATGGGCAATATAATTATGATGTAATGCATAGCGTGCCGTCTATTGAGGAACGGGAGCACTGCTGGTAGTTTCTCAGTTTATAATCACAAAATTCACTGACATTTACCAATTTGCTTTCTAGATTTTATCAATTCTCCTGCTTCCCTGACTGCGACTGAAATTATTTCAGAATATATATTTATAACTAAATATGGTAATGATAATTGTTAATGAGGGGAAGATTATGGATTTCAAATATTGATTTTCATGTGAACAAATAACACGTCAGAAATAAATCCATATAATGTGTGAATGTGGCATTGCAGCGGTCCTACCACCCGACGGTGCGTCAGTTAGCCAACCACCTGCTGTGTAAGGCACCACTACAAGGGGTCGGGCAGCTACCCGTGGAGATGAGCCGCAAGTAAGTGTCAACCATCTCTGTCTGGGTGTCACCGTCAAATGTCACTGTCTGCTGTCACTGTCAACTCGCTGTCTGCTGTCAACTGTCAGCTGTCACTGTCAGCTGTCACTGTCAACTTTCTATCACCTGTCAACTCTGTCCGCTGTCACCGTCAACCCTTCATCAACTGTCACTGCCAGTCGTCACTTTCAAATTTGTCAGCTGTTACTGTAAACTCTGTCAGCTATCACTGTCAAATCCTTGTCAGCTGTCACTGTCAGCTGTTTCTGTCAACTTCCTGTCAGCTGTCACTGTCAACTCCTTGTCAGCTGTCACTGTCAGCTGTTTCTGTCAATTCCCTGTCAGCTGTCACTGTCAACTCCTTGTCAGCTGTTACTGTCAACTCCCTGTCAGCTGTTACTGTCAACTCTCTATCAGCTGTCACCGTCAACTCCCTGTCACTGTCAAGTCCCTGTCAGCTGTCGACTCCCTGTCAGCTGCCACTGTCAACTTCCTGTCATCTGTCACTGTCAGCTGTCAACTCCCTGTCAGCTGTCACTGTCAACTCCCTGTCATCTGTCACTGTCAACTCCCTGTCAGCTGTCACTGTCAACTCCCTGTCAGCTGTCACTGACAACTCCCTGTCAGCTGTCACTGACAACTCCCTGTCAGCTGTCTTTGTCAGCTGTCAGTAACTGAGTATCAACTGTCACTGTCGACACTCTCTGTTAGCTGTCACTGTCAGCTGTTACTCTCAACTCTCTGTCAGCCGTCAGTGTCAAATGTCAGGATAAACTGTCACTGTCAATGCACTGTTAGCTGTCAACTGTCTCTGTCAACTGTCAAATATCACTGTCAAATCTCTCTGTGTCAACTATCACGGTTTAAATGTTCATTATGCTGGAACTCACCACCTCGGTGACATACTGGTAATAATCAAGGTGAATAAGTCATGTATTGATATTGTGTACTACATTTGTGGTACCGTAAAACCTCGCGTATAAGCCTAACTCGCATATAAGCCGCACCCCCAGTTAAGGCCGATCCTATAAGCCGCACTGGCCATCTGAATGTGCCCGTTTTAGTACTGTATCATAGTGGCAAAACTCGCGTATAAAGGCCACCGCAAACGGCGTGTTTCGATCAGATGTCTCGATCAGTAACTAAGGAAAAGCACCGTTTGCGGGAGGTCCCACTGATCCGATCAGAGCATATTAAACATGTATGATGATGCTCTGATCGGATCAGATGATTGAGACATCTGATCGAAACATGCCGTTTGCGGTAGCCTTAAGCTGCACCCCGACCCTGGGCCGATCCTATAGGCTGCACTGCCGATCTGATTCCCGTACTAGCCGTGGCTTATACGCGAGGTTTTACGGTAATACTAAGCAGTGTCCTCAGCACTATTTATTGTCTTTAAATACTAATTGCCCGTTTGCACCTCTCCCCCCCTGCAGGCTGCCGGTGGAGCTGCACGAAGACTTTGATCCGTCCACCATGACGTTCGTGCCCCCAGTACCGTCCAAACCTGCCACCAAGAAACGGGTAGGTAGCACTCAAGAGTCTAAATAACCACAGACCCTAACAGTTGTCTTGTAGTACATGTATATCTCTAAAAAAAGACTGTTTAATAGACATATACTCTGGTACCTTTATTGACCGCGACATAATCTACTATGCTCCCTTGTCATCATAATACATTGTCGTGAGTAACTCACCAGTGCCTCATTCATGCATCATGTCCATCCTATGGTGTTGATACAGTCCCCAAGGATCTGCATAATGCACCATGACAGCATTTTAAAATTCATGCATAATGCGTACAAAGGGGCAAGCGGTCGCTGCTACAGATATAGGGTGGACAATTGCCAAAGACAATTGTTTGATTTCTATTTGCCATACATGCTATGGAAAGCCATGATCCAACAAAAGAAAATACAATTACAGTAAAACTTTGCTATAACAAACACCATAAAATCAACATACTTTTAATTAGTTTGTTATAACCAAATTTCGTAGTAGCCAAGCTATATTTGTATAGAAATGGTAGAAATGGTGCCAAATCAATTTGTTTGCTACCTGTATAAGCAAGTGTTTGTTATAACAGAGTTATAATGAAGTTTTACTGTACAAATTTATTTTGAAATACCTTCACCAATTAATTGGCCCTGTTCATTTATCAACTTGTCATTTCCTATATTTTGCAGCCCCCGAGGCGGCCTGACTTCCTCCAACAGCAGGTACGCGACAAGGCGCAGGTCGTGGTTCTGGAGTTTGACCTTGACCAGGAAGCTGCCTCTGCTACCACAGACACCACCGGGCAAGAACCCGCGGCAGAAAATGGACACCATAATGTCCATACACAGAAACCAACCAAACGGAAGATAAATGGTGCTATGCACGGTAGTATAGGAAAGAAACAAAAACAGAGGTGATAGGGACTTGACGTGCAGAGGCCATGTTGTTATTGATTTCATTATTTGGGTTAAAAATGTTAAGATGAACAGAATTATGTGTACTGACATTATGAAGGGTTGGTAAATAAAATGTTCATGATTATGGATGTAAAATGTGTGTTTGATTTGTCATTTCAATTGTTAAAAAAAAAGTTTTCAAAAAAGTCATAAGGCATGGGTTTTATGTTACATATACCGTAAATTCTCGCGTATAAGCCTAACTCTCGTATAAGCCGCACCCCGAGTATGGGCCAATCCTATAAGCCACACTGGCCATCTGATTATGGGGTCTTGTACTATAGTAGTCGATCCTGGGCTAATCCTATAAGCTGCACCAGCGATCTGACCCTCGTACTAGCTGCGGCTTCTACACTAGAATTTACGGTAATTGACCCAGGGGCACTACTGTGCCTCAGGATCTTAAACGACGGTTCTGCAGAAAAATTAAGACATTTTTCACAACACTTTAACCGTCAATAATTCTGTCAATAAAAATTGCAGATCACAATTGTTGCTTTCACCTGAAGTTCTGACAAATGCCTATTGATAGATGCTCCAATGTCGGATCAAAGCCTTCTTTAAATGCCTGAAATATGAATTTGAAAAAGTGTCACTTTTGTGTTTTTTTGGCCATTTTACTTCAGCACTGCAGGTATAGGAAAAACCTCCACCAACTGCCCTTCTCCAGAGTGTCAAGCCCATTGGTTTCTATGTTGAGCAGCAAGGGAACCCTTTTCTGAGACGCTATAGAGACACTTTGGGATACCTCCCTTTGAGGATTTTTTTTTCTTTCTTTTTAAATATTTTTTTTTCAATTATTATTATTATCATTATTATTTTTTAATTATAAATTTTAAATCCCCGTCCCCGTAGAAAATATCTACATTTACAGTATTACATGTATATATGTACATGCATTGGTCTTGGGGGGTGCTTAGCCCCTACCCTTGATACAAACCAATCCCCTTTTTAAACAGGTTTATATCATTTTTTCACTGAAATACTACGTTTCCTTGACTTTGGTAATTATTTCTAAGGCCATTAAAGAAGACAAAAGTTGATTAATTATTCTGACAAAGATTTCATATTTTTCCAGGCATGATTTTCAAACAACCTTTCAGAAAACCCCGCCTATAAGCTGAATGTGAGTTTTGGGGAGAAAATTCGGCTTATATGAAATAAAAGCGCCAAATAAAATTCGGCTTATAGGCGGGGTTTTACGGTAGTGCTTAGTAGGACGACTTTGGTACCAAGCCAGACTGTCACAGGTCGTTATCTTCTCACCCAAAGTTTAATCCAGAAAGCTTAACTGAAGCCAGTCATCGCACCTGGTGCACTCTTCTTAGATCCGAAATTCTGAATCCTTTTATCATATTGTACTACCGTTAGCATTTACAAAGGTCATTATAAGCGTGAAAAGTGTTAAGATGTTTCCAATACGGTACCTATTTTTCAGGGATGCCTTAGTTTGGGCTGAGAGTGGGTTGGGCTTCTTTGCAGGTTGAGGTGGGCTTTGTTGGGATGGGCTAGGGGTGTGCTCAGGTGGGCTATATTGGCAATGGCATGGGCTAGGGGTGGGTTTAATCTCTATACCCTGAGGGAAACGCTTCCTAATTACGTCTCATTCCCAAACTAGATTACAAATGTACGGTCAACCCCCCCTTGAGATTTTTTCGTCATCTGACATATTGGACCCCCCTAATTGATCCAAACAAGCTCTCCTGGTTTTAATCACTATACAGCCGAAAACCTTCAGGGAAAAGCATCCTTTATTACGTCTCGATTCCCAAAGTAGGTCCCAAAGTAGGTCAGAAATGTTCAACCAATATTGACCCCGGCTTGAGATTTTTCGGTCATTTGACACATTGGACCCCCCCTGATTGATCCAAACAAGCTCTCCTGGTTTTAATCACTATACAGCCGAAAACCCTCAGGGAAAAGCATCCTTTATTACGTCTCGATTCTTGTTGAAGTTGCTCTATGTTTTCCCAGGGCACAGAGCATCTTGTTTGTAACTTGGCACACTGACTGAGGTTTGCATTCCATATAAGTCTGACATTAGATTGGCCTCCTATGTCAGAACCATTGTGTGAATGTGTGTGTGCTACTAACCCATTGTTGACCTGTGCACTTTGTTTCATTGCATGTCTAATCCACACTTTGCCTTTCAGCTGTCCGGTGTGTACGCAGGACGCAACATAGCAGGCCTCTGCCCTTGGTTGGTTGCGATGGCCAGTGGCAAGGGTGGGGCCACTGGAATTTTTTTTTGACATCACTTTCGGCCCTTTTTGTCTAAATTTGGCAAAACATCCCAAGGTAGACTCGAGCGTTCGCACTGTAGCCCGTTGTCCGTATACATTAGGTCCATGGGTTAGGGAACTCCGTTATGGACTGTAGCCCGTTGCCTGCGGACATTAGACCCATGGATCAGGGAACTGTGAACGTCTTGACCTGCTGGCAGATGAAAGTAGCCTGGCCCGGTACGCACTCGTTTCTTTTTTCTTTTCCTTTTTCAAAGCCTTGTTTGAACCCCCACAAAGGGTTGCCTTTTGTCGTTGTTTGTTTCTTGAGCAGCCGAGAGGATCTAGAGTGGACAAGCACTCTGCCATGATCAGACCTGCATACACTCAAACTATACTGCTGTATATTGTATGTAGCACCAAGATGGAATATTCTAACTCTGAGATATACTCGTGGCCGCCTGGTAAGCGGACACGGACACGTTTGAAGAGTCGGTGCAATATCTCCGGTGCCTCGGGCATGCTAGGGTATTTGATGCGCCATGGAGGATGGTTGCTGGGATTCTTGCTGTGAAGTGGAATGAGAAATCCCGCATCTGTAGCCAGTGGTAGTAGCATGGATTCTTATTTGCTTTGGCTATTTTATGTTGATCAAAATTCCATTAGTCGGTGCATGGAAACTGGAACAGAACGATTGAAACTGAGAATGGATATGTGGCTTTGAGGATTTGGTGGTCTGTCTTCTTGCTGTGACGTGGAATGAGAAGTACAACTGCTGTCCCTTGGCAACCGGCACAATCCATTGTCGGCTCCATCTGCGTTGGCCAGGGGTAGAAATGCATTGGCTGGTCCGGTACGCAGGACGCAACATAGCAGGCCTCTGCCCTTGGTTGCTTGCGATGGCCAGTGGCGAGGGTGGGGCCACTGGAATTTTTTTTTGACATCACTTTCGGCCCTTTTTGTCTAAATTTGGCAAAACATCCCAAGGTAGACTCGAGCGTTCGCACTGTAGCCCGTTGTCCGTATACATTAGGTCCATGGGTTAGGGAACTCCGTTATGGACTGTAGCCCGTTGCCTGCGGACATTAGACCCATGGATCAGGGAACTGTGAATGTCTTGACCAGCTGGCAGATGAAAGTAGCCTGGCCCGGTACGCACTCGTTTCTTTTTTCTTTTCCTTTTTCAAAGCCTTGTTTGAACCCCCACAAAGGGTTGCCTATAGCAACCATTGATGCTGTGTCTTGGTTGCTATGGTCACACAGGAAGTATGATTGTATCACTTCCAGGTCAAGGGGTCACTGTGTGACCTCATGACCTTTCTCCTGTTCAAAATATTTATTAGGATGCGATAGGCATTGTCTATGGGTGTGACAAAACAGGTTTGGATCTTTGGATCTCATCAGGCTCTTTACTGGCGTGTACAAGGCTTGTGACAATTGTAATACTGTGGACTTCTTGTTCCCTTTGTGAGTGCTATTTGTATTTTCTGATTAAATACAAAGAGTTGAAAGCTGAAGAATGTTGATAATAAACCTCAACGGGTGAATTTGTGTAAATACATTTCTAGCGGTGCCTCGCATGTGGTTGCGAGTTAGTGTTTATACATGGTTAGCGTAAGTCGACTCGTAGAATTATTTTTATATATAAATGTAAAATAAACCGAAGATTAATGTTGATTTGGAGGTTAATATTGTCCGAGCTGGAATAGGAAACGTATGTTGATATCCGCAGCCAGCATGTAAAAAGATGAGTGTTTTTGCTACAAATGTTGAATTTGTTAATCGTGATTTCGGTCGACTTGAGAACAAATGTAACTATAATTTGAATGTTTCAGTACTATTGAAAAAGTGGAAGTTTTGTATAAGAAGCTGGTTTCTGCCATTCATGTCTTGTGAAAACTAAGGTTTCCAAAATATATTTTAGTCATGTTTAAATATGAAATAACCTTGTTTCACAATAACCAAAGAGTCTACGTCCCCAGGAGGGAGCGTAGAGGGCCTGTCCTTCCCAAGTCAGACTACCTACTATTTTTATAAAGATTATATTCATTTAGTAGGAATCAGGCCTTGAGATTGAGAAAACTTAATGAAAAGGCGGTAACCGATAACGAAGACCAGCAATTTGAATGCACGCATACCAAGCTGCAAGTCTAATTACGACAAGCGTAAAATTGATTTTGAAAGTAATTCCTTGTATGATTCGACGACACCAAAATGTTATACCGAGTATTAAGTTGCCATGAAAGGTGTACTATCCGACCACTGCTTTAATTAAGGTTAATTAAGTTGTATTCCTGGAGTCTGCACTGCTTTAAGACGGTCGCCATCTTGTCCGTCATCCAACCAGAAGTAGCCCCTGTGTACTTGCTGCTATTGGAGGGTCATGTCATCACAAGTACTAGTCTTTGGTTCTTGTCTCAACGCCTCTGGGAGACCGCCGACCGCGCGGTGCTGCATTCATGCATCATGACGACCCGGTGGGACTGATAAACTCTTTCTCAAGGGTCGGAGGTTATTTAACCCTTGATAAGGATGGATGTCGCTAAAAGATCATGATGCACCAATGCAGCCCCGGCAAGTAACTCACTGGTGCTACATTGGTACATCATGCCGACCCTTCGGGAGTGTCTTAACCCCATAGGGTCTGCATGATGCTTGAATGCAGCACTGGCGAGTCATTTGCCAGGGCTGCATTTATGCATCATGAAAGACCAAGGGCATGATGCATTAATGTATCATGCCGTTGTTAGAGGGTTAACTTCAAGAAGCCAACCCTCATGCCGCCTGACTGTAGGTGTACTCTATTGTTGCATCTTAATAGTGAGTACTTGTCTGAGAACCAACCAGGGTGCTTAAAGTTTGCCTGTATACTGTTAGATATAACACAGAGATTTCACCTTGCCTGTCGGTACTTTTGTAAAGATTCCTACTTTGGCATTAGAATTTTTGTATTAAAGCATGTCACCTGCTGGGCTTCATGGCAGTGCTTGTGAGTAACTCGCCGGTGCTGTATTCCTACATCATGCCGAATCTTTGGGAGTGTATCATAATGAAAGCGATAGGGTCATGATGCAGCACAGGCGAGTAACTCACCAGGGCTGTGTTCATGTATCATGACGATGCACAATGGTAATAGTGTGCTGCATCTACACCTTCCACCCCTCATGCCTACCACTCACAAGAACAACGTTATCTTGACCAATCTTGCTACGTCTGCAGTCCTGTGTTAGTTATTAGTACTTTACATACCATAGTTTTGTTGCCTTCTGCCTCACGTTCTGTACACAACAAATATATAATATGGTATACTGTGTTCGACGTAATAGGCGCACAGTGCGCTTAAAAAATGTTTATGGACACCTTTTAGTAAGAGTTTAATTGGGTCAAAAATTGAGATATTTTTGGTGATTTTATAGTATAAAAATTGGCTAAAAACGGGGGGGGGGTGCGCTTATTAGGGGATGTGCGCTTTTTACGTTGAATACGGTACTGGATGACATAATGCATTAATAATGCGTTATACCCTTTGGTCCTTGTGATGCATGAATGCAGCCCTGGCAAGTAACTTACCAGTGTTGCATTCATGCACCATGATGACCAAATGACATAACAACAGTACGCTGTTCTTAAAGGGTTAAGATCAATAGCAGAATAACATTATTTAATGGCACAAGTGCTCAGGTTGATCAACAGACTATCTCAATTTATGAATCAGATTGAACAAAGTTATGTACATGTATATGCATGGGTTAAGATTTATTGAGTCAAAGATTAATATTTAATTGCATGCCTAGGGGGTGTTTTGGTTAACGTTATTTTCAATTTTGTTACAAATTTTGATTTTTTTTTTGAGTCGGGTTGATTGTTCAGAAAATATCCTGATAGAATGTGATCCTGAAAACGGAGGAAGTCCTTTTATACATATATTTGTTTAAAATGCGATCAAGTGCGGGTTTCACTGGAATATTTTTTTCTAATTTGATTAAATGGTGAAGACGTCTTTGACATCGAATGTGTGAGACACTGCATGTTTGTAGGAGGATTGAGGATCACCATGGAGGTACGAATGGTGCCCTGATAATTATGGACTCTAATTATTATTAAGAGATAATAAACTACTTTAAGGTAGCCTATAGTGTGTGGTGTTTTGTTTCATATGGCCCCAATATATACATCAAGATTGAATAAGGATAGAAAGAAAAATGCTTGGATATCTAGGTTTTATTTATAACTACTGCCATCCCGGTCAAAAGTTTTGAAAAAATCTGATCAGGGTGCTCTAAAAACACAGCAAATGTATACAAAAAAGAAGAATCAGTCGATCTTATGACTGGGGTTTTGTGGTATATTATACATACATGTATGCATGCAGTGCCCAAATGGGCCAAGAAGGGTTGACACCCCCCCCTCCCCCTCCCTCCTCAGTGGCCATCTTATACCCCATAGCAAAATGACTGTAGTGTGTGCAGGTGGCCATCTTGTCTTGTAGAACGGATGGTTAGTTACCATCTTGTCCCCCTATAGCTGTGTTGCTGATAACTCTGTGTAAGCGGCCATCTTGTCCCCCTATAGCTGTGTTACTGATAACTCTGTGTAGGCAGCCATCTTGTCCCCCTATAGCAATGTTACCGATAACTTTGTGTAGGCGGCCATCTTGTCCTCCTGCAGACCTCTAACTGGTAACCCAGTGGTTGGCCACCAACCAAACCCCCAATATGTCGATGGCGCCCATAGCATTGTGACTAACATATCAGTGTATAGGTGTTCATCCTTTCTTCTATTTAGTTTGTCCTTTTAAACTTGTCATTGTCAGCATAAAAACATCTATAATATAGCTGTCATCTGCCAGTACCATCCAATGATTACAGTATTCGACGTAATAAGCGCACAGTGTGCTTAAAAGATTATTTTACACTTTAAAAAACAAAAGAAAATTTCATTCTAATAAGAACACTCTACACACATTTCCATCGATTTTGTTGCTGTTACAGTCCCGTATTTAACAAAACAAGTACACAGCATGCTTAACAAAGTATTGTATTGCACATTCCTTATAGTTGATAATGCATTTTGGCTAAAATATTGAGATATTTTTGGGGCTTTACAATCGAAACTTTGTCCTAAATGGGGGGTGTACGCTTATTAGGGGATGTGCGCTTATTACATCGAATACGGTATGTCTTATTTTATTCAGGAATATTGGTGGTTGATATTCATAATATGGTGTACAATAGCTTAAGGTATCTCAATTAATATTAGCATTTGAAAGTGTGTATGTCTGTTTCCTTTCGTCAAATTTACTAATACAATGTATAAGGAATATGGTAAACATATACGGTATCTGCCGGTAGATATATCATGAATGAATGATGAATGATTAGTATATAACAGAAAAATACAGAGTCATTTGTTGAAAATAAGCAAGCACTTTATTTTGTATACTGCATGAGACATATAACAGACATATAAAAGACTTTTTGAAGACATAGACTTGGATTGACTTTTCCCATACTACATGTGCATTTGATTTTGATGGTAAGCATATACATAATTATGATTGATTATATTCTTGCAGAAAACACAGTGTATTGTTTGGGGGAAAACACAGACTTGGATAGATTAAACAGTGTAATTTCAATTTGAAAAAAAAGGAGAAAAATTGAGGTCCCAGGCATAAAGTACCTTCATTACTCTAGTTTATGAGCTTTCATGAACTGAAATGTTTATCATAAAAGTATTACACATTTAACAAGAGTCGTATGAAAAAATTGCCACCGTCGATTATGATTGTTATGTCACCAAAAACCTCTCATTAGATTGCATGTTAGTGCAAGTTTGTGTCAACCGTTAATAATCTAAAAAAACATGATATCTGTTAGTCTCTTAAACCTTAAGTCACAAAAGGAACTATTAGTTTATCAGTAGAAATAACACATGTATAATGCAAGTATACTATATATGTTAGTCATGCATATTGCTAAGACATCTTGTGAAGCATGCATATTGCTAAGCCATTTTGTTAGTTATAAATATTGTTAACAGATTATACAAACCCCACCTATAAGCCGACCCCTGAATCTGTTGAGAAGAAGGATATTTATTTATTTTAAATTTTGAATAAGACCCTTGACACGTTTAGATTTTTTCCCTGTGTCCCCCCAACCCCATCCCATAATTTACGGCATGTAGTCATTTAGAATGTATTCATGCACATATGTCATACAAAGAGGGCTTGGAAAGGAGGCTCATAGGGACAAACTCTCCAGGAACCCATTAACTTTAAAAATATGCTTTGGAAAGAGTTTGGAAAGACAATGTTGACAAAGATTCAGGTAATAGGCAGGGTAATCAAGATTATATGGGAATTATTACATTTTATATGATAAGATTCCTCTTTTCCTGTTATTGAGAAGTGAATCATCTCTATTGAGTACTGTAGTTGGTCTCTTACTACGGTTGTAACACTTGAGTACAAAAACCAGACAAGGTAAATTAGACTTTAATATACGGCGACTTTATTATAAAGGAAACTCTTGTGTATTATAGTACAAGTATAACCAGCGGATATACAAGATCAAAACAGATATATAATACAGTGGGCAACCCTACAGCATAGAGTTAAGCCCGTGAGCACAGGGTGGTCATGTCACAACAGTCCCAAACCTGACTGACTTCCAATGGGGAAGCAGCCGTCTTATATACAGCGCTGCGTAGGCCACGTGACCGTACTAGCAGCGCCACCTGTTAGGTTTAGTTATGTAAAATAATTATGTAACAACTACCGACGGTAACCAAAGGTGGTACCGGTACACTACCGTATATAACCGAACTAGAGGAGTCGGTGTATGTAACGAACCGACGACACTAGTTAGATGAATAAAAACAGTTATGTTACACAATAGAACCGTGTTGTTTTACATCATACCACATACAATAGATATACAACGATAACAGTTAGACTTATACTGTAAACGTATTAATTTTCGCTCAGTACATATTTTCGCGTTTTTCGCGCACATGCTTAGGTGCGCGAAAATATAATGTGCGCGAAAATTATGCCCTTGAAATTAGCTTTCCAATAATGTGTAGCACTATATGTTGCTACCAGTACCGTATTTGACGCTCAAAAAATTATTTTGAGTTGAAAAATCAGCCCCAAATATCCATTCTAATAAGCGCCCCCATTGCTGTATTATACAGACTACTTGACCACCTCTGTAGGCTCTACAGTGCTTCTACTCACCCCTATGCCTTCACACCTGGCTTGGCCTTAACACCCGGACAGGTGTGAAGTGTTTCATGTCACACAAGGTGTGAAAAACAGTAACAAAATCGGACAAACATCTTGAAAAAAATCTGAAAAAGGTGGGGGGGGTGGCGCTTATTAGGGGGAGGGCGCTTATTAGGTCGAATACGGTATCTATTATGCTAATGTATGACTCAATAATCGGGAATGTTCATCAGGGAAGTAGCATGAATAAAAGTGTTTTTTTTCTCTTTTCCTTCCTTGGTGATAATGCCAACCACAATCGAAGTATTTCAATTCATTTTGTAAATAATAAACACCTAGACTTATGTCATTACAGTCCATACATAAGATTAAATTTTTTGGCCCCTAAAATCCTTAATAATCGTCCGATTTACAAACCGTAAAAAATGACATGTAGCTAAAGATGTGACGCTTACAGGTGCGTGAAAATATGATTGCGCGAACATGTCTTTCTACGGTAGGTGCGCGAAAATTTAGCTGCGCGAAAATATATACGTTTACAGTAGTCAACCCGTTACACTACCATGAAAGCAACATATATTCCTCTAGTCTGAGAGACAATGCTATTAAGTTTTTCTCTTTAGACTCCATATAAATATGCTTGAAGCATTCTAAGGCCGGATTAGGCCACACTTTTTTTTAATCTTAGGGTTACAGACACATTGAAAATTTTCTCAACAATGGAGGACGAGATAAATTCTTTTTTTAGTCTATTTCATTTTACTACATAAAACTTAAATAATGGTCGGATTTACACACCATAAAGGTTGACATATATAACTGGAAATTCACCATTTTATTTTAGTGCGGGGGTTTTCATACTACTGCGGCGAGCCTGTAACCCAAGGAATTAAGGAAAAAGTAGCCTTAAAAACGTGACATGTTGCCTACTGAATAATTATTTTTGCAAGGGCAATGTCATATTATAGCCAGCATTAGTGGTTGGTGGTAAACAAATATGCATTTAGGTGTTCTGTGCTAATGTAGGCCTATGCTAAAAGCAAGCGCATACATCATATACTTGTGCAGATGACATGTAGATCTTAGTTTTGAAAAGCAGCAAACCACACTCAGGATTTCCAATTCAATTTCAATTTGCAAAGTTTTTACTCTGCAATCACGGAAAATATACAAGTAAATTTATTTATATTTGTTTTAGTCGAATTACAAAAAAGCCAGTTATTGTGATATTACTTAGGGTCAAGGGGAAGGCAAGAGTGGGACTGCATATAAGGTGATAGGCTGCTTACAAGAAAAGGTATGCGATATGTCAACTTTTTCACTTGGAACCATTTCACTGTGACTCCCCCAGGTGACTCCCTTAGATCGATCAGGGAGTCACCTAGGCTCCCTTAGGCAGCCTGAGCTCCCCAAAGGTGGGAGTCATTCTGGAGGCAACCTTGACTCCCTTTTGACGCCGTTTCTTTTTTTCTCAGTGTGGTCTATATAAAGGCTTCCTACATATCTTGTATTTCAATGTCTGGAAAGTGTTTGTTGCCTTCATATTCTTTATGTGATTTTAGATTTTATTAAGTATCTTATTCTCACATGGTGATTTTCTAAAAATACAGTATACATTCAAATGGTGAGATATCAACATGCAGGTTCATATTACATAATTGATTGTATTATGTTATTATACTCTCATCCACAGTGCTCACAATATGACTATCAAGCTTTCCATTAAGATACAGGTGGCATTTCTATTTTATTCTTTTGTACCAGAGGAATCGGTGTCATCATTAATGAATAAACAATACCATACACACACAAAACTTTTCACAGGTTTCGATGCCCAATAGGCTGCAGATGTCAATTACAAAAACTGATTATTTTTCTACCCTCCTAACACTAGGATTTTCTCAACTTGAACTTGAAAATTGTTGTTTGTTCGGTTTGCCTTTTTTCCTGGAGACATGTGTATCCAGGTACGTGCTTCACCTACTTCTCTTTAGTCTGCCAAGTACCAAACAAAATGCAGCAACATAAGTAATTCAACAGACGAGAGAAACAATAATGATAACGAGTTATGATACAGCAGCACTGAAAAGATGCCAGGGAACAGGAGGAAAATGTTTACAATAGAAACACATGTGAAATGGTCCAGAGGTACTCTGTCCTTATGGGTAGATAGAATTAAGAAGCAATGTTTTACCTAGACATTCGTCGTAGCAAGCCACACAGGTATCTGCAATAGTTTTTAAAAAAATGCATTAGAAATTGACTTTTCACTTTAATCTAATTAATCATAGGATGATGAAACCTTAAGTAAATTGCGTTGAAGTAGTAGCATTGTTTGTAACTTTAAACATTGATGAAGTCTATGGGTCATTATATGAAAGGTGGAAAAGAATTACTGTCCATGTTTAAAGAATTGGATCAATGTGGATTCAATGAGCAAAGAAAAGCATAAGCCTCATTTTATCTTTTGGTAAAACTTACTGAAGATCTCACAAGCTGCACATTTACCCTCGCAATCATAGAGAGCTGCAATATGTAGAGAACAAGGCACAATCTGAATAAAATTGCTTCCTATGTTCACTTAGTTGAAATTCCTGAACAAAACAACATTGTCAACCCTTTATAAAAGAAACTTCCTCACAAATTTCCTTTGTTTTAGGTAATGTTTTCTGTTTCTTATATAAGTGTTTCATATACATTTCTACTCCTACCTCTTAGGAACAAACAATAGGAATGACAGATACATTGATCGCTACTTTTACGTAGCAGCAAAAAGTTAACAATAAACAGGAGAGAAAACCGATACAAATCTTAGAGAATAGTTCAGAATAGTACAAGTTTGATTAATTACCACAGAAGCGTTCACAGGTCTCATTCCCCTCTGCAATAGGGTTAAGTATGAATTCAAATGACTTTTCACTTTAATCATATTCATAAATTGATAATGCAGTCTTACATAAGGTAAACATTAGGACATTAAAGACTTTACTGTCAATTGCATGTATGTGAATGCACGATTACTGTTGTATAGGTGAAATATGATGAATATTAATACATAATGAATATCAGTATAATCTGTCTTTATGTAATGAGGAAGAACTAATGGGTAACTATTATAGTATCTTGGTACAACTTACCACAATATGTACTGCAGGAATATGTGGCTGCAATATCATAAAAGTATACTTAACATATAAGGCCTCCTCACTTACCCTTGCTGACCTATATATGTGTGTGCATGTTCATTAATAATGTATACCCTTATACAATGTAGCTGGGACTCCACTACCCGATTTTTCTCATCTGATCGGACCTATTCTCACAAATCGGACCCAAACAGATGTAAATATAAACAAACCCTGAAGCATAGAGTTGTTAACATTTACACCTGTTTGGGTCCAACTTGTAAGAATAGGTCCGATTAGATGGGAAAATCGGGTAGTGGAGTCCCAGCTTTAGTGATCACGGTTAGGCATGTGGAAGCTGCTCCTTAAGGACAGATGATAACACATAGTGTGGATTAAAGTGGTACTGCATGATGTTTGATTATTCAGTGCCCTTAATGGGCACATGATGGTATTAACTGTGGGCATAAAAAATGTCTTGAACAGATGATATGTCTACAATCTTTATGAATTAAGTGAATTTCATTTTGAAATTAACCATAAAATGATGGCACCATATAACACTGATTATAAAGGAGGGTATTGACGAGGCAGTCTTACATAACCTGTGAGTCAGAACTAATAACAGGATTACTGTTTGGTGGGTTGAAGCTGATTGCTGCCCTTCTTGGAGATGTAATAAGTTAGCAGTGTTTATGTCTTCAACAAGTGGACAGACTTTATTGATTGCTGTAGTAGTACTTACCTGGTGGTGGTGCTGTAATATGTAAATATAAGGGGAAAATATAAACAGGTACCTGTGACATTGACCTGGTAGTTCACTTTTGTATCATATAACATCTGTTTAAGGATGAAAGTATTACTGTAATAGTGTAAAGGCATCAAGCAAGATATGTTAAAATAGCTTCACTTTGATGTAAGATCAGTTGTACTTGAGAAGATGATTTGACTTTAAATGTGAGTGAATCTAGGACTCCTGTTAGGTTTATTACTTTCTTGTGTCTGTAACGGTGTGAAGGTAAATTTTGAAAAAAAAACAACTTTAATTGAGATTGACATGTATTTATTATGATACACTCTTATATTGCTAGATAATAAGAAGGTAAATAACCTGCGGTAATAGATAAATGTTGACCCAGTGTCTGTGGTAATTGGAGATAAGTATGATAAAACGTTTTTCTATGAAGTCACTTCAAAATTCTGAGACCCTGAGCGTTTCACATGCCTGTAACTGTGGTTAACGTGTACCATGATTTCTGTTAAAATAATGGAGACTCGGCGGCAACGCTGGGTGCTGGACTTTCACCGTAAAAATAACGGTCACCATCATTTCAAATTCTCCGTAATTGTAACGGTGAAAGTCCGGCACCGAGTGGTGCCAGTGAATCACTGTTAATCTGACAAAATGCTGTTATTTTAATACAGTGCCTAAACAATAGTTTTAACAATATTTATCTCATTTATCCCAGTATATTTCCACCCATTTATCCACCAATACCTAACTCTATGCTCAATATGGTTCCATGCCAAATTTGGTACCATGTCCAATCAGCAATAACATCTTAGTGTCAAGACTTCAGGCCTAATCAATAGGAATCAGTCTATGAAAACATTACAAAAATGCTTCATGACACTTTGTAATGCCAGTCCATGAGAAGAAGTCAGTCTAGGATGGCTACAGAGCAAACCTTACAGCTGTTTATCTATATAATTTTCTTATTACCACAAAAATGGTGTTCTTACAACCAATGAAAATCTCCTCATGAACCAAACTGCCACCTGGTGTGATAAAACTAAGCATCAATGAAACGAAGCTTCACCGTAAAATAAATAAACTGTGTTTCACTGTGCTGAATTACGGATATTCAAAGTAAAATTGATCGATTTTACATTGGCCCACTGTAATAATATATAATGATGATCCACCGTAACATTTTACATTGATTCTCTGTATATTCAACGGAATAGCTCCACCGTAAATGAATAAACTGTATTTCACTGTTCTAGATTACAGATATTCACAGTAAAATTGGTTGACCTAACATTGCCTCACCGTAATCACATTTACGATGATCCACCGTAAAGTTTTGCATTGATTCTCCGTATATTCAACGGAATGTTTTTACAGTGTAGTTAATCATATGAACTATGTGTATATGTTATAAGCCTCATGGTAAAAACTAATGTTAATTCTCCGTTCACTCACCAGGGGTCACTCTTTACCTGGGTGAGTGCCGGCCTCCCTTTGGTTCACAGCCATTCAAATTCCCAAAGTAGGACCACAGTTTTTTCTGCTGTGCACTTTTGGTGTGCACTAACCAAGAATATGGTGGTTTGCACTAACCAAGAATGTGGGGCAACCTTTAATGGCAACAATAAGGTGTACAAGTGTAGCAGGACCGAATGTCCAGTCACATGTTGATCTTTTTTGAACTCAAAGAATTTAGTTCGGTTTCTCAACCAGAAATATGTTTGTCAATATACTGTGTAAAACTATATATTTATTTTAATTTAGCCATAATATTATTACAAATATAATGTACACACTATTTTCTACTTAAAATGCCTGAATCATCAGATATGTTGGTATCCGGTCCTTCAAAAATGTAGCTGGTCCTGCAACATTGAAAATCAGCAGGACCAAATGTCCTGTTTGATGAAAAAGTTTTCGCAAAGACTGGATTCCGGATCAGCCCATGTCCCCGACCATGACCAGGTTGGGCCATGACGACCCCGCGGGTGGCGGCTCAGCAGACCATGATGAGACTGGGAGTGAACCAGCCCCTGGGGAGCAGAGCACGGGTCCCCACCAACAGACTACAGAGGCCGGGCGACAGACCCCTGATCCTGAAGCGGAACTGGAGCAGCGCCTACGAGGCTCTTACTGAGAAGGAAAGACCCTAGTAGCAAGCCCGCATGGGGCCAATTTGGTTTTAGCTCAGATTGGCTGTTTGAAGTCAGGCAAAATTGAGCTGGCTTTCATGTTGGGCAGATGGCTGGGTTGAAGTGTGGCCCCGATTGGGCTGCCCATTTTGGGCTCAGATCTGTCTCAAAGTGGGCTGCCCGCTTTGGGTTCATGTGGGGCAGATGACAGGAAGCCTGTCCAAAACCCACTCTGAGCCCAATTCGGGCAGCCCACTTGGGGCCACACCAAAGCCCAGTGCCCTAAACCAACGGGCACCCATCGGTTAGCCCACTCCGGGCCGATGAGGGCTGAGGTTGGGTTTGGACAGGGCAACTGGTCTAGTAGTTCTGATGATTGACACCACATGTCCCTACTATACAATATATAGAGTTTTCCAACAAAGCCAGATGAAATTGAGATCATACAATAATACAATAAAATGTTAAAGTGATGTAGAATAGGAAACAATAAACAGATGCTCTCACAGTTTGGAAATAAGGTAGACTATATATATTTGAATGAAGAAAAGACGGTTCTCCAAGCACCTATCCAGTGTAGACACTATATTTATGTGATATTACAATTTGCTTAACACAGTCTCCTATGCTCCATGTGGGTATGAACTATGGATTTGAAGGCTAATGTACACCCCAGACACTACGCTGCAAACCTGAAGATAATAGGCCTGCTTGATACTTCCATTATTGGGTAGGAAGAGTATGATTATGCCTTGGGTTGATTAGCAGGACCTAGGATATCTGGTTCAACAAATACGAGAAATCATTGTGGGATGATTGAATAGATTCTAAAAACCAAATTAGCTGTCCAAAATGCGATGTGAGCCCGCTTTCAACCCATCCAAAAACCGTTCTGAACCCGCTGTCAATAATAGTATGTATAATGGTAGTATAGTATAGTAGTGTAAAGGAACCAGGTGGTCTATTGATGTAAGCCGCATTTGTGTGACAGTTCTGTTGGCTGTTGGTGCATTCATTTACATCTAAGAACAATCAAAGTATTCTCATGATGGCCAATCCTTCTGTTTGAGACTATTACTGCATTTAAAAATAGCATCAGTGCCTGCACACAGAGAAGTAAAAGTTTAAACTGTCGCCCACGTGGCTCTGGCAAAGTAGAGAGTCAAACGGCTAACAACTTGGCTTTTATAAAGGGTCAACTTGACTTGGTTCTCTCTTATCAGTGTCACTTGAGTTGATTCTCTACTATCAATGTCAACCCAAGTTGACCCTTCATATGGACTAACTAACAGAAAGTTACTGGTATTTGTCAGCCTTGAAAGAGGCTCACATTAACTCTACAAATTGTTCAGTCCATTTTCATGGTATAGAGGAGCAGCTGTGACGTCACGGTGTCACGTGCGAATTTTGGAAGAATTTAACATACTGTATTAAATCGTATTACCATTATTCAATTCACTGATGTCACAATAAATCTTTATGAGAATGATAGCAAGAGAAGTATGTCTAATTTGCATAACTTTGTTAGCACACAAAACACGTATTACGTCTAGCTAACAAATACCTATAACAGTAACTTGGACAAAGGATCATTCTGACAAACTAGTGGCCGGACCCTCACTGAACCCCTGGTTTTTCTTGGTTCATTACTAATTACATTACTAATTTTGAATTCATTTTAGTCAGTATCCCCAAGAGAGTCTTGAATCATTGACCCTAGGATTTAGAGGCAGGTACATTACTGACTCATGATGGCCAATCCTTCCTGGGATTCCGCTAGCCACTCGCCAAATCGTCAATGGCAAATCAATGTTCATTTTGGCTAATGCTACCCACTGAAAATTCGCCAAATTGGCTAATTATAGTTTTATCCTAAGCATTTAAACATTTTTGTGAACTCCCATTAAATGAACAGGCCTCAATTTTCACATTTATTTAATAAAAGGACCTTTATCTTGGAAAAATACTGATTTGGAGAAATTAAAAGTAAGATAGTGATTAGTTAGTAAAAGGGGCAGCAGCAACATGAAACTCCCATTGTTAATACAACAGTCAAATATTAACATAATGTCCAATATAAATCTGTGAAACTTTTGGACCAAATGTGAACACATTTCAAGGCTAAAAAGGTTTGGCTAATTGATAACCAATTTGGCTTTTCAAAATTGATACAAATTCGCCAAATTGGCTAATAGAAAACAAAACGGTGTCAAGTGCGGTAAGAATTTTCAACATGCTGTATTAAATTGTTTTACAATTATTCATTTCACTGATGTCATACTAAATCTTCACAAGAATCATAGCAAGAGAAGTATGTCTAATTTGCAAAAGTTCATTAGCACTCAAACACTATTATGTCTAGCTAACAAATACCAGTAACTTTCTGTTGGTTAGTCTATATGAAGGGTCAACTTGGGTTGACATTGATAGTAGAGATTCAACTCAAGTGACACTGATAGTAGAGAGTCAACTCAAGTAAACCCTTTATAAAAGCAAAGTTGTTAGCCATTTGACTCTCTACTTTACAAGAGCAACGTGGGCGACACAGTTGACACCTTTACTTCTCTGTGTGCAGGCACTGATGCTCACTTTTTTCCATGCAACCAGGTAATCATGTTTGTAAATGTTCTAGGAGTGGCAGTGTAGTTAGCCCTTTAAGAACTGCATAGTGTTTTGATGTGACATGCCTTTTGTTGTTGTGATGCATGAGTGCAGCACTGGTGAGTCTACTTGTCAGGGCAACATTCATCCATCATTCATTATGAAGACACTTTCGGTATTGCATCAATCCAATAAGGTGTAAGGGTTCTTGGTGTCCCACCAAAAATAGGTAATATGAAGATGAGTATGGTTTGAATTGACCCTTTGGCCTCTTTCAAGGCCTAAAACATACTCCTCATGATACTGTATTTCAAAATTCAGCAATATCAATAGCCTATTGAGCAAGGAAATGAGAAAAGCCTGATAGTTACATGTACATCCAGTCCCCCCTGATGCCACTGCTACTCCATCCCCTGTGTGGCCCAAATAACAGGCGCAGGTGAAGGAACCAGCTGTATTGGTGCAAGTCGCATCCGCGTGGCAGTTGTGTGCGGCGGTGGTGCACTCATTGATATCTGTAAACAATCAATAATAGTATGTATAGTGGTAGTATAGTATAGTAGTGTAAAGAAATAAGGTGGTGTATTGGCGCAAGCCGCATTTGTGTGACAGTTGTGTTGGCTGTCAGTGCATTCATTTACATCTAAGAACAATCAAAGTTAACTCATGATGGCCAATCCTTCTGTTTGAGAAGATTACTGTATTTCCAAATTGCCAAAGTTATAAAACTAATTCAAAATTAGGAATATTTCTCACATTAACTCTACAGATTGTGCAGTATATATTTATGGTATAGAGCAGCAGCTGTGACGTCACGGTGTCACGTGCGGGAAGAATTTAACATACGAAAACAAATCGTACTTCCATTATTCATTTCACTGATGTCATACTAAATCTTCACGAGAATCATAGCAAGAGAAGTATGTCTAATTTGCAAAAGTTCATTGGCACTCAAAACACTTATTATGTCTAGCTGACAAATACTAGTAACTTTTTGTTAGTTAGTTCATATAAAGGTTCAACTTGGGTTGACATCGATAGTAGAGAATCAACTCAAGTGACACTGATAAGAGAGAACCAAGTCAAGTTGACCCTTTATAAAAGCTAAGTTGTTAGCCGTTTGACTCTCTACTTTGCCAGAGCCATGTGGGCGACACAGTTTAAACCCTTACTTCTCTGTGTGCAGGCACTGATGCTCACTTTTTTCCATGAGACCAGGACGAGGTAATCACGTTTGTAAATGTTCTAGGAGTGGCAATGTAGTTTACCCTTTAATTGACCCTTTGAGCCTCTTTCAAGGCCTAAAACGTACTTCTCATGATACCGTATTTTGAAATTCAGTAGCCTATTGAGCAAGGAAATGAGAAAAGCCTGATAGATACCTGTACATCCGGTCCCCTCTGATGCCACTGCTACTCCATCCCCTGTGTAGCCCGAATTACAGGCGCAGGTGAAGGAACCAGCTGTATTGGTGCAAGTCGCATCCGCGTGGCAGTTGTGTGCGGCGGTGGTGCACTCATTGATATCTGTAAACAATCAATAATAGTATGTATAGTGGTAGTATAGTATAGTAGTGTAAAGGAACCAGGTGGTGTATTGGCGCAAGCCGCATTCGTGTGACAGTTGTGTTGGCTGTCAGTGCATTCATTTACATCTAAGAACAATCAAAGTTAACTCATGATGGCCAATCCTTCTGTTTGAGAAGATTACTGTATTTCCAAATTGCCAAAGTTATGAAACTAATTCAAAATTAGGAATATTTCTCACATTAACTCTACAGATTGTGCAGTATATATTTATGGTATAGAGCAGCAGCTGTGACGTCACGGTGTCACGTGCGGGAAGAATTTAACATACGAAAACAAATCGTACTTCCATTATTCATTTCACTGATGTCATACTAAATCTTCACGAGAATCATAGCAAGAGAAGTATGTCTAATTTGCAAAAGTTCATTGGCACTCAAAACACTTATTATGTCTAGCTGACAAACATAGTAACTTTTTGTTAGTTAGT
Source organism: Harmothoe impar (assembly GCA_947462335.1). Classification (NCBI taxonomy): domain Eukaryota; kingdom Metazoa; phylum Annelida; class Polychaeta; order Phyllodocida; family Polynoidae; genus Harmothoe; species Harmothoe impar. Next base: position 75,010,424 of record OX381707.1, read on the forward strand.
TCATATAAAGGTTCAACTTGGGTTGACATCGATAGTAGAGAATCAACTCAAGTGACACTGATAAGAGAGAACCAAGTCAAGTTGACCCTTTATAAAAGCTAAGTTGTTAGCCGTTTGACTCTCTACTTTGCCAGAGCCATGTGGGCGACACAGTTTAAACCCTTACTTCTCTGTGTGCAGACACTGATGCTCACTTTTTTCCATGAGACCAGGACGAGGCAATCACGTTTGTAAATGTTCTAGGAGTGGCAATGTAGTTAACCCGTTAATTGACCCTTTGAGCCTCTTTCAAGGCCTAAAACGTACTTCTCATGATACTGTATTTTGAAATTCAGCAATATCAATAGCCTATTGAGCAAGGAAATGAGAAAAGCCTGATAGATACCTGTACATCCGGTCCCCTCTGATGCCACTGCTACTCCATCCCCTGTGTAGCCCGAATTACAGGCGCAGGTGAAGGAACCAGCTGTATTGGTGCAAGTCGCATCCGCGTGGCAGTTGTGTGCGGCGGTGGTGCACTCATTGATATCTGTAAACAATCAATAATAGTATGTATAGTGGTAGTATAGTATAGTAGTGTAAAGGAACCAGGTGGTGTATTGGCGCAAGCCGCATTTGTGTGACAGTTGTGTTGGCTGTCAGTGCATTCATTTACATCTAAGAACAATCAAAGTTAACTCATGATGGCCAATCCTTCTGTTTAAGAAGATTACTGTATTTCCAAATTGCCAAAGTTATGAAACTAATTCAAAATTAGGAATATTTCTCACATTAACTCTACAGATTGTGCAGTATATATTCATGGTATAGAGCAGCAGTTGTGACGTCACGGTGTCACGTGCGGGAAGAATTTAACATACAATATTAAATCGTATTACCATTATTCATTTCACTGATGTCATACTAAATCTTCACGAGAATCATAGCAAGAGAAGTATGTCTAATTTGCAAAAGTTCATTGGCACTCAAAACACTTATTATGTCTAGCTGACAAATACTAGTAACTTTTTGTTAGTTAGTCCATATAAAGGTTCAACTTGGGTTGACATCGATAGTAGAGAATCAACTCAAGTGACACTGATAAGAGAGAGCCAAGTCAAGTTGACCCTTTATAAAAGCTAAGTTGTTAGCCGTTTGACTCTCTACTTTGCCAGAGCCATGTGGGCGACACAGTTTAAACCCTTACTTCTCTGTGTGCAGGCACTGATGCTCACTTTTTTCCATGAGACCAGGACGAGGTAATCACGTTTGTAAATGTTCTAGGAGTGGCAATGTAGTTTACCCTTTAATTGACCCTTTGAGCCTCTTTCAAGGCCTAAAACGTACTTCTCATGATACCGTATTTTGAAATTCAGTAGCCTATTGAGCAAGGAAATGAGAAAAGCCTGATAGATACCTGTACATCCGGTCCCCTCTGATGCCACTGCTACTCCATCCCCTGTGTAGCCCGAATTACAGGCGCAGGTGAAGGAACCAGCTGTATTGGTGCAAGTCGCATCCGCGTGGCAGTTGTGTGCGGCGGTGGTGCACTCATTGATATCTGTAAACAATCAATAATAGTATGTATAGTGGTAGTATAGTATAGTAGTGTAAAGGAACCAGGTGGTGTATTGGCGCAAGCCGCATTCGTGTGACAGTTGTGTTGGCTGTCAGTGCATTCATTTACATCTAAGAACAATCAAAGTTAACTCATGATGGCCAATCCTTCTGTTTGAGAAGATTACTGTATTTCCAAATTGCCAAAGTTATGAAACTAATTCAAAATTAGGAATATTTCTCACATTAACTCTACAGATTGTGCAGTATATATTTATGGTATAGAGCAGCAGCTGTGACGTCACGGTGTCACGTGCGGGAAGAATTTAACATACGAAAACAAATCGTACTTCCATTATTCATTTCACTGATGTCATACTAAATCTTCACGAGAATCATAGCAAGAGAAGTATGTCTAATTTGCAAAAGTTCATTGGCACTCAAAACACTTATTATGTCTAGCTGACAAATACTAGTAACTTTTTGTTAGTTAGTTCATATAAAGGTTCAACTTGGGTTGACATCGATAGTAGAGAATCAACTCAAGTGACACTGATAAGAGAGAACCAAGTCAAGTTGACCCTTTATAAAAGCTAAGTTGTTAGCCGTTTGACTCTCTACTTTGCCAGAGCCATGTGGGCGACACAGTTTAAACCCTTACTTCTCTGTGTGCAGACACTGATGCTCACTTTTTTCCATGAGACCAGGACGAGGCAATCACGTTTGTAAATGTTCTAGGAGTGGCAATGTAGTTAACCCGTTAATTGACCCTTTGAGCCTCTTTCAAGGCCTAAAACGTACTTCTCATGATACTGTATTTTGAAATTCAGCAATATCAATAGCCTATTGAGCAAGGAAATGAGAAAAGCCTGATAGATACCTGTACATCCGGTCCCCTCTGATGCCACTGCTACTCCATCCCCTGTGTAGCCCGAATTACAGGCGCAGGTGAAGGAACCAGCTGTATTGGTGCAAGTCGCATCCGCGTGGCAGTTGTGTGCGGCGGTGGTGCACTCATTGATATCTGTAAACAATCAATAATAGTATGTATAGTGGTCGTATAGTATAGTAGTGTAAAGGAACCAGGTGGTGTATTGGCGCAAGCCGCATTTGTGTGACAGTTGTGTTGGCTGTCAGTGCATTCATTTACATCTAAGAACAATCAAAGTTAACTCATGATGGCCAATCCTTCTGTTTAAGAAGATTACTGTATTTCCAAATTGCCAAAGTTATGAAACTAATTCAAAATTAGGAATATTTCTCACATTAACTCTACAGATTGTGCAGTATATATTCATGGTATAGAGCAGCAGTTGTGACGTCACGGTGTCACGTGCGGGAAGAATTTAACATACGAAAACAAATCGTACTTCCATTATTCATTTCACTGATGTCATACTAAATCTTCACGAGAATCATAGCAAGAGAAGTATGTCTAATTTGCAAAAGTTCATTGGCACTCAAAACACTTATTATGTCTAGCTGACAAATACTAGTAACTTTTTGTTAGTTAGTTCATATAAAGGTTCAACTTGGGTTGACATCGATAGTAGAGAATCAACTCAAGTGACACTGATAAGAGAGAACCAAGTCAAGTTGACCCTTTATAAAAGCTAAGTTGTTAGCCGTTTGACTCTCTACTTTGCCAGAGCCATGTGGGCGACACAGTTTAAACCCTTACTTCTCTGTGTGCAGACACTGATGCTCACTTTTTTCCATGAGACCAGGACGAGGCAATCACGTTTGTAAATGTTCTAGGAGTGGCAATGTAGTTAACCCGTTAATTGACCCTTTGAGCCTCTTTCAAGGCCTAAAACGTACTTCTCATGATACTGTATTTTGAAATTCAGCAATATCAATAGCCTATTGAGCAAGGAAATGAGAAAAGCCTGATAGATACCTGTACATCCGGTCCCCTCTGATGCCACTGCTACTCCATCCCCTGTGTAGCCCGAATTACAGGCGCAGGTGAAGGAACCAGCTGTATTGGTGCAAGTCGCATCCGCGTGGCAGTTGTGTGCGGCGGTGGTGCACTCATTGATATCTGTAAACAATCAATAATAGTATGTATAGTGGTAGTATAGTATAGTAGTGTAAAGGAACCAGGTGGTGTATTGGCGCAAGCCGCATTCGTGTGACAGTTGTGTTGGCTGTCAGTGCATTCATTTACATCTAAGAACAATCAAAGTTAACTCATGATGGCCAATCCTTCTGTTTGAGAAGATTACTGTATTTCCAAATTGCCAAAGTTATGAAACTAATTCAAAATTAGGAATATTTCTCACATTAACTCTACAGATTGTGCAGTATATATTTATGGTATAGAGCAGCAGCTGTGACGTCACGGTGTCACGTGCGGGAAGAATTTAACATAAGAAAACAAATCGTACTTCCATTATTCATTTCACTGATGTCATACTAAATCTTCACGAGAATCATAGCAAGAGAAGTATGTCTAATTTGCAAAAGTTCATTGGCACTCAAAACACTTATTATGTCTAGCTGACAAATACTAGTAACTTTTTGTTAGTTAGTTCATATAAAGGTTCAACTTGGGTTGACATCGATAGTAGAGAATCAACTCAAGTGACACTGATAAGAGAGAACCAAGTCAAGTTGACCCTTTATAAAAGCTAAGTTGTTAGCCGTTTGACTCTCTACTTTGCCAGAGCCATGTGGGCGACACAGTTTAAACCCTTACTTCTCTGTGTGCAGACACTGATGCTCACTTTTTTCCATGAGACCAGGACGAGGCAATCACGTTTGTAAATGTTCTAGGAGTGGCAATGTAGTTAACCCGTTAATTGACCCTTTGAGCCTCTTTCAAGGCCTAAAACGTACTTCTCATGATACTGTATTTTGAAATTCAGCAATATCAATAGCCTATTGAGCAAGGAAATGAGAAAAGCCTGATAGATACCTGTACATCCGGTCCCCTCTGATGCCACTGCTACTCCATCCCCTGTGTAGCCCGAATTACAGGCGCAGGTGAAGGAACCAGCTGTATTGGTGCAAGTCGCATCCGCGTGGCAGTTGTGTGCGGCGGTGGTGCACTCATTGATATCTGTAAACAATCAATAATAGTATGTATAGTGGTAGTATAGTATAGTAGTGTAAAGGAACCAGGTGGTGTATTGGCGCAAGCCGCATTCGTGTGACAGTTGTGTTGGCTGTCAGTGCATTCATTTACATCTAAGAACAATCAAAGTTAACTCATGATGGCCAATCCTTCTGTTTGAGAAGATTACTGTATTTCCAAATTGCCAAAGTTATGAAACTAATTCAAAATTAGGAATATTTCTCACATTAACTCTACAGATTGTGCAGTATATATTCATGGTATAGAGCAGCAGCTGTGACGTCACGGTGTCAAGTGCGGGAAGAATTTAACATACAATATTAAATCGTATTACCATTATTCATTTCACTGATGTCATACTAAATCTTCACGAGAATCATAGCAAGAGAAGTATGTCTAATTTGCAAAAGTTCATTGGCACTCAAAACACTTATTATGTCTAGCTGACAAATACTAGTAACTTTTTGTTAGTTAGTTCATATAAAGGTTCAACTTGGGTTGACATCGATAGTAGAGAATCAACTCAAGTGACACTGATAAGAGAGAACCAAGTCAAGTTGACCCTTTATAAAAGCTAAGTTGTTAGCCGTTTGACTCTCTACTTTGCCAGAGCCATGTGGGCGACACAGTTTAAACCCTTACTTCTCTGTGTGCAGACACTGATGCTCACTTTTTTCCATGAGACCAGGACGAGGCAATCACGTTTGTAAATGTTCTAGGAGTGGCAATGTAGTTAACCCGTTAATTGACCCTTTGAGCCTCTTTCAAGGCCTAAAACGTACTTCTCATGATACTGTATTTTGAAATTCAGCAATATCAATAGCCTATTGAGCAAGGAAATGAGAAAAGCCTGATAGATACCTGTACATCCGGTCCCCTCTGATGCCACTGCTACTCCATCCCCTGTGTAGCCCGAATTACAGGCGCAGGTGAAGGAACCAGCTGTATTGGTGCAAGTCGCATCCGCGTGGCAGTTGTGTGCGGCGGTGGTGCACTCATTGATATCTGTAAACAATCAATAATAGTATGTATAGTGGTAGTATAGTATAGTAGTGTAAAGGAACCAGGTGGTGTATTGGCGCAAGCCGCATTCGTGTGACAGTTGTGTTGGCTGTCAGTGCATTCATTTACATCTAAGAACAATCAAAGTTAACTCATGATGGCCAATCCTTCTGTTTGAGAAGATTACTGTATTTCCAAATTGCCAAAGTTATGAAACTAATTCAAAATTAGGAATATTTCTCACATTAACTCTACAGATTGTGCAGTATATATTCATGGTATAGAGCAGCAGCTGTGACGTCACGGTGTCACGTGCGGGAAGAATTTAACATACGAAAACAAATCGTACTTCCATTATTCATTTCACTGATGTCATACTAAATCTTCACGAGAATCATAGCAAGAGAAGTATGTCTAATTTGCAAAAGTTCATTGGCACTCAAAACACTTATTATGTCTAGCTGACAAATACTAGTAACTTTTTGTTAGTTAGTTCATATAAAGGTTCAACTTGGGTTGACATCGATAGTAGAGAATCAACTCAAGTGACACTGATAAGAGAGAACCAAGTCAAGTTGACCCTTTATAAAAGCTAAGTTGTTAGCCGTTTGACTCTCTACTTTGCCAGAGCCATGTGGGCGACACAGTTTAAACCCTTACTTCTCTGTGTGCAGACACTGATGCTCACTTTTTTCCATGAGACCAGGACGAGGCAATCACGTTTGTAAATGTTCTAGGAGTGGCAATGTAGTTAACCCGTTAATTGACCCTTTGAGCCTCTTTCAAGGCCTAAAACGTACTTCTCATGATACTGTATTTTGAAATTCAGCAATATCAATAGCCTATTGAGCAAGGAAATGAGAAAAGCCTGATAGATACCTGTACATCCGGTCCCCTCTGATGCCACTGCTACTCCATCCCCTGTGTAGCCCGAATTACAGGCGCAGGTGAAGGAACCAGCTGTATTGGTGCAAGTCGCATCCGCGTGGCAGTTGTGTGCGGCGGTGGTGCACTCATTGATATCTGTAAACAATCAATAATAGTATGTATAGTGGTCGTATAGTATAGTAGTGTAAAGGAACCAGGTGGTGTATTGGCGCAAGCCGCATTTGTGTGACAGTTGTGTTGGCTGTCAGTGCATTCATTTACATCTAAGAACAATCAAAGTTAACTCATGATGGCCAATCCTTCTGTTTAAGAAGATTACTGTATTTCCAAATTGCCAAAGTTATGAAACTAATTCAAAATTAGGAATATTTCTCACATTAACTCTACAGATTGTGCAGTATATATTCATGGTATAGAGCAGCAGTTGTGACGTCACGGTGTCACGTGCGGGAAGAATTTAACATACGAAAACAAATCGTACTTCCATTATTCATTTCACTGATGTCATACTAAATCTTCACGAGAATCATAGCAAGAGAAGTATGTCTAATTTGCAAAAGTTCATTGGCACTCAAAACACTTATTATGTCTAGCTGACAAATACTAGTAACTTTTTGTTAGTTAGTTCATATAAAGGTTCAACTTGGGTTGACATCGATAGTAGAGAATCAACTCAAGTGACACTGATAAGAGAGAACCAAGTCAAGTTGACCCTTTATAAAAGCTAAGTTGTTAGCCGTTTGACTCTCTACTTTGCCAGAGCCATGTGGGCGACACAGTTTAAACCCTTACTTCTCTGTGTGCAGACACTGATGCTCACTTTTTTCCATGAGACCAGGACGAGGCAATCACGTTTGTAAATGTTCTAGGAGTGGCAATGTAGTTAACCCGTTAATTGACCCTTTGAGCCTCTTTCAAGGCCTAAAACGTACTTCTCATGATACTGTATTTTGAAATTCAGCAATATCAATAGCCTATTGAGCAAGGAAATGAGAAAAGCCTGATAGATACCTGTACATCCGGTCCCCTCTGATGCCACTGCTACTCCATCCCCTGTGTAGCCCGAATTACAGGCGCAGGTGAAGGAACCAGCTGTATTGGTGCAAGTCGCATCCGCGTGGCAGTTGTGTGCGGCGGTGGTGCACTCATTGATATCTGTAAACAATCAATAATAGTATGTATAGTGGTAGTATAGTATAGTAGTGTAAAGGAACCAGGTGGTGTATTGGCGCAAGCCGCATTCGTGTGACAGTTGTGTTGGCTGTCAGTGCATTCATTTACATCTAAGAACAATCAAAGTTAACTCATGATGGCCAATCCTTCTGTTTGAGAAGATTACTGTATTTCCAAATTGCCAAAGTTATGAAACTAATTCAAAATTAGGAATATTTCTCACATTAACTCTACAGATTGTGCAGTATATATTTATGGTATAGAGCAGCAGCTGTGACGTCACGGTGTCACGTGCGGGAAGAATTTAACATAAGAAAACAAATCGTACTTCCATTATTCATTTCACTGATGTCATACTAAATCTTCACGAGAATCATAGCAAGAGAAGTATGTCTAATTTGCAAAAGTTCATTGGCACTCAAAACACTTATTATGTCTAGCTGACAAATACTAGTAACTTTTTGTTAGTTAGTTCATATAAAGGTTCAACTTGGGTTGACATCGATAGTAGAGAATCAACTCAAGTGACACTGATAAGAGAGAACCAAGTCAAGTTGACCCTTTATAAAAGCTAAGTTGTTAGCCGTTTGACTCTCTACTTTGCCAGAGCCATGTGGGCGACACAGTTTAAACCCTTACTTCTCTGTGTGCAGACACTGATGCTCACTTTTTTCCATGAGACCAGGACGAGGCAATCACGTTTGTAAATGTTCTAGGAGTGGCAATGTAGTTAACCCGTTAATTGACCCTTTGAGCCTCTTTCAAGGCCTAAAACGTACTTCTCATGATACTGTATTTTGAAATTCAGCAATATCAATAGCCTATTGAGCAAGGAAATGAGAAAAGCCTGATAGATACCTGTACATCCGGTCCCCTCTGATGCCACTGCTACTCCATCCCCTGTGTAGCCCGAATTACAGGCGCAGGTGAAGGAACCAGCTGTATTGGTGCAAGTCGCATCCGCGTGGCAGTTGTGTGCGGCGGTGGTGCACTCATTGATATCTGTAAACAATCAATAATAGTATGTATAGTGGTAGTATAGTATAGTAGTGTAAAGGAACCAGGTGGTGTATTGGCGCAAGCCGCATTCGTGTGACAGTTGTGTTGGCTGTCAGTGCATTCATTTACATCTAAGAACAATCAAAGTTAACTCATGATGGCCAATCCTTCTGTTTGAGAAGATTACTGTATTTCCAAATTGCCAAAGTTATGAAACTAATTCAAAATTAGGAATATTTCTCACATTAACTCTACAGATTGTGCAGTATATATTCATGGTATAGAGCAGCAGCTGTGACGTCACGGTGTCAAGTGCGGGAAGAATTTAACATACAATATTAAATCGTATTACCATTATTCATTTCACTGATGTCATACTAAATCTTCACGAGAATCATAGCAAGAGAAGTATGTCTAATTTGCAAAAGTTCATTGGCACTCAAAACACTTATTATGTCTAGCTGACAAATACTAGTAACTTTTTGTTAGTTAGTTCATATAAAGGTTCAACTTGGGTTGACATCGATAGTAGAGAATCAACTCAAGTGACACTGATAAGAGAGAACCAAGTCAAGTTGACCCTTTATAAAAGCTAAGTTGTTAGCCGTTTGACTCTCTACTTTGCCAGAGCCATGTGGGCGACACAGTTTAAACCCTTACTTCTCTGTGTGCAGACACTGATGCTCACTTTTTTCCATGAGACCAGGACGAGGCAATCACGTTTGTAAATGTTCTAGGAGTGGCAATGTAGTTAACCCGTTAATTGACCCTTTGAGCCTCTTTCAAGGCCTAAAACGTACTTCTCATGATACTGTATTTTGAAATTCAGCAATATCAATAGCCTATTGAGCAAGGAAATGAGAAAAGCCTGATAGATACCTGTACATCCGGTCCCCTCTGATGCCACTGCTACTCCATCCCCTGTGTAGCCCGAATTACAGGCGCAGGTGAAGGAACCAGCTGTATTGGTGCAAGTCGCATCCGCGTGGCAGTTGTGTGCGGCGGTGGTGCACTCATTGATATCTGTAAACAATCAATAATAGTATGTATAGTGGTAGTATAGTATAGTAGTGTAAAGGAACCAGGTGGTGTATTGGCGCAAGCCGCATTCGTGTGACAGTTGTGTTGGCTGTCAGTGCATTCATTTACATCTAAGAACAATCAAAGTTAACTCATGATGGCCAATCCTTCTGTTTGAGAAGATTACTGTATTTCCAAATTGCCAAAGTTATGAAACTAATTCAAAATTAGGAATATTTCTCACATTAACTCTACAGATTGTGCAGTATATATTCATGGTATAGAGCAGCAGCTGTGACGTCACGGTGTCAAGTGCGGGAAGAATTTAACATACAATATTAAATCGTATTACCATTATTCATTTCACTGATGTCATACTAAATCTTCACGAGAATCATAGCAAGAGAAGTATGTCTAATTTGCAAAAGTTCATTGGCACTCAAAACACTTATTATGTCTAGCTGACAAATACTAGTAACTTTTTGTTAGTTAGTTCATATAAAGGTTCAACTTGGGTTGACATCGATAGTAGAGAATCAACTCAAGTGACACTGATAAGAGAGAACCAAGTCAAGTTGACCCTTTATAAAAGCTAAGTTGTTAGCCGTTTGACTCTCTACTTTGCCAGAGCCATGTGGGCGACACAGTTTAAACCCTTACTTCTCTGTGTGCAGACACTGATGCTCACTTTTTTCCATGAGACCAGGACGAGGCAATCACGTTTGTAAATGTTCTAGGAGTGGCAATGTAGTTAACCCGTTAATTGACCCTTTGAGCCTCTTTCAAGGCCTAAAACGTACTTCTCATGATACTGTATTTTGAAATTCAGCAATATCAATAGCCTATTGAGCAAGGAAATGAGAAAAGCCTGATAGATACCTGTACATCCGGTCCCCTCTGATGCCACTGCTACTCCATCCCCTGTGTAGCCCGAATTACAGGCGCAGGTGAAGGAACCAGCTGTATTGGTGCAAGTCGCATCCGCGTGGCAGTTGTGTGCGGCGGTGGTGCACTCATTGATATCTGTAAACAATCAATAATAGTATGTATAGTGGTAGTATAGTATAGTAGTGTAAAGGAACCAGGTGGTGTATTGGCGCAAGCCGCATTCGTGTGACAGTTGTGTTGGCTGTCAGTGCATTCATTTACATCTAAGAACAATCAAAGTTAACTCATGATGGCCAATCCTTCTGTTTGAGAAGATTACTGTATTTCCAAATTGCCAAAGTTATGAAACTAATTCAAAATTAGGAATATTTCTCACATTAACTCTACAGATTGTGCAGTATATATTCATGGTATAGAGCAGCAGCTGTGACGTCACGGTGTCACGTGCGGGAAGAATTTAACATACGAAAACAAATCGTACTTCCATTATTCATTTCACTGATGTCATACTAAATCTTCACGAGAATCATAGCAAGAGAAGTATGTCTAATTTGCAAAAGTTCATTGGCACTCAAAACACTTATTATGTCTAGCTGACAAATACTAGTAACTTTTTGTTAGTTAGTCCATATAAAGGTTCAACTTGGGTTGACATCGATAGTAGAGAAACAACTCAAGTGACACTGATAAGAGAGAACCAAGTCAAGTTGACCCTTTATAAAAGCTAAGTTGTTAGCCGTTTGACTCTCTACTTTGCCAGAGCCATGTGGGCGACACAGTTTAAACCCTTACTTCTCTGTGTGCAGGCACTGATGCTCACTTTTTTCCATGAGACCAGGACGAGGTAATCACGTTTGTAAATGTTCTAGGAGTGGCAATGTAGTTAACCCTTTAATTGACCCTTTGAGCCTCTTTCAAGGCCTAAAACGTACTTCTCATGATACTGTATTTTGAAATTCAGCAATATCAATAGCCTATTGAGCAAGGAAATGAGAAAAGCCTGATAGATACCTGTACATCCGGTCCCCTCTGATGCCACTGCTACTCCATCCCCTGTGTAGCCCGAATTACAGGCGCAGGTGAAGGAACCAGCTGTATTGGTGCAAGTCGCATCCGCGTGGCAGTTGTGTGCGGCGGTGGTGCACTCATTGATATCTGTAAACAATCAATAATAGTATGTATAGTGGTAGTATAGTATAGTAGTGTAAAGGAACCAGGTGGTGTATTGGCGCAAGCCGCATTCGTGTGACAGTTGTGTTGGCTGTCAGTGCATTCATTTACATCTAAGAACAATCAAAGTTAACTCATGATGGCCAATCCTTCTGTTTGAGAAGATTACTGTATTTCCAAATTGCCAAAGTTATGAAACTAATTCAAAATTAGGAATATTTCTCACATTAACTCTACAGATTGTGCAGTATATATTCATGGTATAGAGCAGCAGCTGTGACGTCACGGTGTCACGTGCGGGAAGAATTTAACATACAATATTAAATCGTTTTACCATTATTCATTTCACTGATGTCATACTAAATCTTCACGAGAATCATAGCAAGAGAAGTATGTCTAATTTGCAAAAGTTCATTGGCACTCAAAACACTTATTATGTCTAGCTGACAAATACTAGTAACTTTTTGTTAGTTAGTCCATATAAAGGTTCAACTTGGGTTGACATCGATAGTAGAGAATCAACTCAAGTGACACTGATAAGAGAGAACCAAGTCAAGTTGACCCTTTATAAAAGCTAAGTTGTTAGCCGTTTGACTCTCTACTTTGCCAGAGCCATGTGGGCGACACAGTTTAAACCCTTACTTCTCTGTGTGCAGGCACTGATGCTCACTTTTTTCCATGAGACCAGGACGAGGTAATCACGTTTGTAAATGTTCTAGGAGTGGCAATGTAGTTAACCCGTTAATTGACCCTTTGAGCCTCTTTCAAGGCCTAAAACGTACTTCTCATGATACTGTATTTTGAAATTCAGCAATATCAATAGCCTATTGAGCAAGGAAATGAGAAAAGCCTGATAGATACCTGTACATCCGGTCCCCTCTGATGCCACTGCTACTCCATCCCCTGTGTAGCCCGAATTACAGGCGCAGGTGAAGGAACCAGCTGTATTGGTGCAAGTCGCATCCGCGTGGCAGTTGTGTGCGGCGGTGGTGCACTCATTGATATCTGTAAACAATCAATAATAGTATGTATAGTGGTAGTATAGTATAGTAGTGTAAAGGAACCAGGTGGTGTATTGGCGCAAGCCGCATTCGTGTGACAGTTGTGTTGGCTGTCAGTGCATTCATTTACATCTAAGAACAATCAAAGTTAACTCATGATGGCCAATCCTTCTGTTTGAGAAGATTACTGTATTTCCAAATTGCCAAAGTTATGAAACTAATTCAAAATTAGGAATATTTCTCACATTAACTCTACAGATTGTGCAGTATATATTTATGGTATAGAGCAGCAGCTGTGACGTCACGGTGTCACGTGCGGGAAGAATTTAACATACGAAAACAAATCGTACTTCCATTATTCATTTCACTGATGTCATACTAAATCTTCACGAGAATCATAGCAAGAGAAGTATGTCTAATTTGCAAAAGTTCATTGGCACTCAAAACACTTATTATGTCTAGCTGACAAATACTAGTAACTTTTTGTTAGTTAGTTCATATAAAGGTTCAACTTGGGTTGACATCGATAGTAGAGAATCAACTCAAGTGACACTGATAAGAGAGAACCAAGTCAAGTTGACCCTTTATAAAAGCTAAGTTGTTAGCCGTTTGACTCTCTACTTTGCCAGAGCCATGTGGGCGACACAGTTTAAACCCTTACTTCTCTGTGTGCAGACACTGATGCTCACTTTTTTCCATGAGACCAGGACGAGGTAATCACGTTTGTAAATGTTCTAGGAGTGGCAATGTAGTTAACCCTTTAATTGACCCTTTGAGCCTCTTTCAAGGCCTAAAACGTACTTCTCATGATACTGTATTTTGAAATTCAGCAATATCAATAGCCTATTGAGCAAGGAAATGAGAAAAGCCTGATAGATACCTGTACATCCGGTCCCCTCTGATGCCACTGCTACTCCATCCCCTGTGTAGCCCGAATTACAGGCGCAGGTGAAGGAACCAGCTGTATTGGTGCAAGTCGCATCCGCGTGGCAGTTGTGTGCGGCGATGGTGCACTCATTGATATCTGTAAACAATCAATAATAGTATGTATAGTGGTAGTATAGTATAGTAGTGTAAAGGAACCAGGTGGTGTATTGGCGCAAGCCGCATTTGTGTGACAGTTGTGTTGGCTGTCAGTGCATTCATTTACATCTAAGAACAATCAAAGTTAACTCATGATGGCCAATCCTTCTGTTTGAGAAGATTACTGTATTTCCAAATTGCCAAAGTTATGAAACTAATTCAAAATTAGGAATATTTCTCACATTAACTCTACAGATTGTGCAGTATATATTTATGGTATAGAGCAGCAGCTGTGACGTCACGGTGTCACGTGCGGGAAGAATTTAACATACGAAAACAAATCGTACTTCCATTATTCATTTCACTGATGTCATACTAAATCTTCACGAGAATCATAGCAAGAGAAGTATGTCTAATTTGCAAAAGTTCATTGGCACTCAAAACACTTATTATGTCTAGCTGACAAATACTAGTAACTTTTTGTTAGTTAGTTCATATAAAGGTTCAACTTGGGTTGACATCGATAGTAGAGAATCAACTCAAGTGACACTGATAAGAGAGAACCAAGTCAAGTTGACCCTTTATAAAAGCTAAGTTGTTAGCCGTTTGACTCTCTACTTTGCCAGAGCCATGTGGGCGACACAGTTTAAACCCTTACTTCTCTGTGTGCAGGCACTGATGCTCACTTTTTTCCATGAGACCAGGACGAGGTAATCACGTTTGTAAATGTTCTAGGAGTGGCAATGTAGTTAACCCTTTATTTGACCCTTTGAGCCTCTTTCAAGGCCTAAAACGTACTTCTCATGATACTGTATTTTGAAATTCAGCAATATCAATAGCCTATTGAGCAAGGAAATGAGAAAAGCCTGATAGATACCTGTACATCCGGTCCCCTCTGATGCCACTGCTACTCCATCCCCTGTGTAGCCCGAATTACAGGCGCAGGTGAAGGAACCAGCTGTATTGGTGCAAGTCGCATCCGCGTGGCAGTTGTGTGCGGCGGTGGTGCACTCATTGATATCTGTAAACAATCAATAATAGTATGTATAGTGGTAGTATAGTATAGTAGTGTAAAGGAACCAGGTGGTGTATTGGCGCAAGCCGCATTCGTGTGACAGTTGTGTTGGCTGTCAGTGCATTCATTTACATCTAAGAACAATCAAAGTTAACTCATGATGGCCAATCCTTCTGTTTGAGAAGATTACTGTATTTCCAAATTGCCAAAGTTATGAAACTAATTCAAAATTAGGAATATTTCTCACATTAACTCTACAGATTGTGCAGTATATATTTATGGTATAGAGCAGCAGCTGTGACGTCACGGTGTCACGTGCGGGAAGAATTTAACATACGAAAACAAATCGTACTTCCATTATTCATTTCACTGATGTCATACTAAATCTTCACGAGAATCATAGCAAGAGAAGTATGTCTAATTTGCAAAAGTTCATTGGCACTCAAAACACTTATTATGTCTAGCTGACAAATACTAGTAACTTTTTGTTAGTTAGTTCATATAAAGGTTCAACTTGGGTTGACATCGATAGTAGAGAATCAACTCAAGTGACACTGATAAGAGAGAACCAAGTCAAGTTGACCCTTTATAAAAGCTAAGTTGTTAGCCGTTTGACTCTCTACTTTGCCAGAGCCATGTGGGCGACACAGTTTAAACCCTTACTTCTCTGTGTGCAGGCACTGATGCTCACTTTTTTCCATGAGACCAGGACGAGGTAATCACGTTTGTAAATGTTCTAGGAGTGGCAATGTAGTTAACCCTTTAATTGACCCTTTGAGCCTCTTTCAAGGCCTAAAACGTACTTCTCATGATACTGTATTTTGAAATTCAGCAATATCAATAGCCTATTGAGCAAGGAAATGAGAAAAGCCTGATAGATACCTGTACATCCGGTCCCCTCTGATGCCACTGCTACTCCATCCCCTGTGTAGCCCGAATTACAGGCGCAGGTGAAGGAACCAGCTGTATTGGTGCAAGTCGCATCCGCGTGGCAGTTGTGTGCGGCGGTGGTGCACTCATTGATATCTGTAAACAATCAATAATAGTATGTATAGTGGTAGTATAGTATAGTAGTGTAAAGGAACCAGGTGGTGTATTGGCGCAAGCCGCATTCGTGTGACAGTTGTGTTGGCTGTCAGTGCATTCATTTACATCTAAGAACAATCAAAGTTAACTCATGATGGCCAATCCTTCTGTTTGAGAAGATTACTGTATTTCCAAATTGCCAAAGTTATGAAACTAATTCAAAATTAGGAATATTTCTCACATTAACTCTACAGATTGTGCAGTATATATTCATGGTATAGAGCAGCAGCTGTGACGTCACGGTGTCACGTGCGGGAAGAATTTAACATACAATATTAAATCGTATTACCATTATTCATTTCACTGATGTCATACTAAATCTTCACGAGAATCATAGCAAGAGAAGTATGTCTAATTTGCAAAAGTTCATTGGCACTCAAAACACTTATTATGTCTAGCTGACAAATACTAGTAACTTTTTGTTAGTTAGTCCATATAAAGGTTCAACTTGGGTTGACATCGATAGTAGAGAATCAACTCAAGTGACACTGATAAGAGAGAACCAAGTCAAGTTGACCCTTTATAAAAGCTAAGTTGTTAGCCGTTTGACTCTCTACTTTGCCAGAGCCATGTGGGCGACACAGTTTAAACCCTTACTTCTCTGTGTGCAGGCACTGATGCTCACTTTTTTCCATGAGACCAGGACGAGGTAATCACGTTTGTAAATGTTCTAGGAGTGGCAATGTAGTTAACCCTTTAATTGACCCTTTGAGCCTCTTTCAAGGCCTAAAACGTACTCATCATGATACTGTATTTTGAAATTCAGCAATATCAATAGCCTATTGAGCAAGGAAATGAGAAAAGCCTGATAGATACCTGTACATCCGGTCCCCTCTGATGCCACTGCTACTCCATCCCCTGTGTAGCCCGAATTACAGGCGCAGGTGAAGGAACCAGCTGTATTGGTGCAAGTCGCATCCGCGTGGCAGTTGTGTGCGGCGATGGTGCACTCATTGATATCTGTAAACAATCAATAATAGTATGTATAGTGGTAGTATAGTATAGTAGTGTAAAGGAACCAGGTGGTGTATTGGCGCAAGCCGCATTTGTGTGACAGTTGTGTTGGCTGTCAGTGCATTCATTTACATCTAAGAACAATCAAAGTTAACTCATGATGGCCAATCCTTCTGTTTGAGAAGATTACTGTATTTCCAAATTGCCAAAGTTATGAAACTAATTCAAAATTAGGAATATTTCTCACATTAACTCTACAGATTGTGCAGTATATATTTATGGTATAGAGCAGCAGCTGTGACGTCACGGTGTCACGTGCGGGAAGAATTTAACATACGAAAACAAATTGTACTTCCATTATTCATTTCACTGATGTCATACTAAATCTTCACGAGAATCATAGCAAGAGAAGTATGTCTAATTTGCAAAAGTTCATTGGCACTCAAAACACTTATTATGTCTAGCTGACAAATACTAGTAACTTTTTGTTAGTTAGTTCATATAAAGGTTCAACTTGGGTTGACATCGATAGTAGAGAATCAACTCAAGTGACACTGATAAGAGAGAACCAAGTCAAGTTGACCCTTTATAAAAGCTAAGTTGTTAGCCGTTTGACTCTCTACTTTGCCAGAGCCATGTGGGCGACACAGTTTAAACCCTTACTTCTCTGTGTGCAGGCACTGATGCTCACTTTTTTCCATGAGACCAGGACGAGGTAATCACGTTTGTAAATGTTCTAGGAGTGGCAATGTAGTTAACCCTTTAATTGACCCTTTGAGCCTCTTTCAAGGCCTAAAACGTACTTCTCATGATACTGTATTTTGAAATTCAGCAATATCAATAGCCTATTGAGCAAGGAAATGAGAAAAGCCTGATAGATACCTGTACATCCGGTCCCCTCTGATGCCACTGCTACTCCATCCCCTGTGTAGCCCGAATTACAGGCGCAGGTGAAGGAACCAGCTGTATTGGTGCAAGTCGCATCCGCGTGGCAGTTGTGTGCGGCGGTGGTGCACTCATTGATATCTGTAAACAATCAATAATAGTATGTATAGTGGTAGTATAGTATAGTAGTGTAAAGGAACCAGGTGGTGTATTGGCGCAAGCCGCATTCGTGTGACAGTTGTGTTGGCTGTCAGTGCATTCATTTACATCTAAGAACAATCAAAGTTAACTCATGATGGCCAATCCTTCTGTTTGAGAAGATTACTGTATTTCCAAATTGCCAAAGTTATGAAACTAATTCAAAATTAGGAATGTTTCTCACATTAACTCTACAGATTGTGCAATATATATTCATGGTATAGAGCAGCAGCTGTGACGTCACGGTGTCACGTGCGGGAAGAATTTAACATACAATATTAAATCGTATTACCATTATTCATTTCACTGATGTCATACTAAATCTTCACGAGAATCATAGCAAGAGAAGTATGTCTAATTTGCAAAAGTTCATTGGCACTCAAAACACTTATTATGTCTAGCTGACAAATACTAGTAACTTTTTGTTAGTTAGTCCATATAAAGGTTCAACTTGGGTTGACATCGATAGTAGAGAATCAACTCAAGTGACACTGATAAGAGAGAACCAAGTCAAGTTGACCCTTTATAAAAGCTAAGTTGTTAGCCGTTTGACTCTCTACTTTGCCAGAGCCATGTGGGCACAACAGTTTAAACCCTTACTTCTCTGTGTGCAGACGGTTCTAGGGTGAATAGCCCCCCTGATATTAAGCCCCCTGACATATAGCCACCCTGACATATGGCCCCCTGACATATGGCCCCCTGGCAAATAGCCACTGGACATATGGCCAGTGGGACTCACAGCCACCAGGACAATCGGCCCCCCTTTCTCATGCCCGTCAGATTATCTCTATTCTGTAATTCTAATGCCCGTCAGATTATCTCAATTCTTTTCCTATGTCCGCTAGATGTTAATGCCCGCTAGATTCTAGTGCCCGTCAGATACTCATTCTATGCCCGCTAGGTTTATGTCCCCTCTCATGTCCGTCAGATTTCCTCCATGCCCGTCAGATTTACATTCTATGCCCGCTAGATTCTAGTGCCCGTCAGATTTACATTCTATGCCCGCTAGATTCTAGTGCCCGTCAGATTAAGATACTATGCCCGCTAGATTCTAGTGCCCGTCAGATTTACATTCTATGCCCGCTAGATTCTAGTGCCCGTCAGATTAAGATACTATGCCCGCTAGATTCTAGTGCCCGTCAGATTCTCATTCTAGCGGGCATAGTATCTGAATCTGAAGGGCACTAGAATCTAGCGGGCATAGAAGATAAATCTGACGGGCATAGAATGTAAACCTGACGGACACTAGAATCTAGCGGGCATAGTATCTGAATCTGACGGCACTAGAATCTAGCGGGCATAGAATGTTAATCTGACAGGCATAGAATGTGAATCTGACGGACACAGAATCTAGCGGGCATAGTATCTGAATCTGACGGGCACTAGAATCTAGCGGGCATAGAATGTAAATCTGTGAATTGAGATAATCTGACGGGCATTAGAATAGAATTGAGATAACAAAACTGACGGGCATTAGAAAAAGTGGCCTTTTGTCCGGGTGCTGTGGGTCAGGTGGCTGAAGGTCCGCTGGCCTTAAATCCTCAGGGCTAATTGTCAGTGGGCTTGTCATCAGGGGGCCACAAGTCCGGGGGCTAAAAGTCCATGGGGCTATTTGCCCTGATACCGTGCAGACACTGATGCTCACTTTTTTCCATGAGACCAGGACGAGGTTATCACGTTTGTAAATGTTCTAGGAGTGGCAATGTAGTTAACCCTTTAATTGACCCTTTGAGCCTCTTTCAAGGCCTAAAACGTACTTCTCATGATACTGTATTTTGAAATTCAGCAATATCAATAGCCTATTGAGCAAGGAAATGAGAAAAGCCTGATAGATACCTGTACATCCGGTCCCCTCTGATGCCACTGCTACTCCATCCCCTGTGTAGCCCGAATTACAGGCGCAGGTGAAGGAACCAGCTGTATTGGTGCAAGTCGCATCCGCGTGGCAGTTGTGTGTGGCGGTGGTGCACTCATTGATATCTGTAAACAATCAATAATAGTATGTATAGTGGTAGTATAGTATAGTAGTGTAAAGAAACCAGGTGGTGTATTGGCGCAAGCCGCATTCGTGTGACAGTTGTGTTGGCTGTCAGTGCATTCATTTACATCTAAGAACAATCAAAGTTAACTCATGATGGCCAATCCTTCTGTTTGAGAAGATTACTGTATTTCCAAATTGCCAAAGTATGAAACTAATTCAAAATTACGAATATTTCTCACATTAACTCTACAGATTGTGCAGTATATATTCATGGTATAGAGCAGCAGCTGTGACGTCACGGTGTCAAGTGCGGGAAGAATTTAACATACAATATTAAATCGTATTACCATTATTCATTTCACTGATGTCATACTAAATCTTCACGAGAATCATAGCAAGAGAAGAATGTCTAATTTGCAAAAGTTCATTGGCACTCAAAACACTTATTATGTCATGCTGACAAATACTAGTAACTTTTTGTTAGTTAGTCCATATAAAGGTTCAACTTGGGTTGACATCGATAGTAGAGAATCAACTCAAGTGACACTGATAAGAGAGAGCCAAGTCAAGTTGACCCTTTATAAAAGCTAAGTTGTTAGCCGTTTGACTCTCTACTTTGCCAGAGCCATGTGGGCGACACAGTTTAAACCCTTACTTCTCTGTGTGCAGACACTGATGCTCACTTTTTTCCATGAGACCAGGACGAGGTAATCACGTTTGTAAATGTTCTAGGAGTGGCAATGTAGTTAACCCTTTAATTGACCATTTGAGCCTCTTTCAAGGCCTAAAACGTACTTCTCATGATACTGTATTTTGAAATTCAGCAATATCAATAGCCTATTGAGCAAGGAAATGAGAAAAGCCTGATAGATACCTGTACATCCAGTCCCCTCTGATGCCACTGCTACTCCATCCCCTGTGTAGCCCGAATTACAGGCGCAGGTGAAGGAACCAGCTGTATTGGTGCAAGTCGCATCCGCGTGGCAGTTGTGTGTGGCGGTGGTGCACTCATTGATATCTGTAAACAATCAATAATAGTATGTATAGTGGTAGTATAGTATAGTAGTGTAAAGAAACCAGGTGGTGTATTGGCGCAAGCCGCATTCGTGTGACAGTTGTGTTGGCTGTCAGTGCATTCATTTACATCTAAGAACAATCAAAGTTAACTCATGATGGCCAATCCTTCTGTTTGAGAAGATTACTGTATTTCCAAATTGCCAAAGTTATGAAACTAATTCAAAATTACGAATATTTCTCACATTAACTCAACAGATTGTGCAGTATATATTCATGGTATAGAGCAGCAGCTGTGACGTCACGGTGTCAAGTGCGGGAAGAATTTGTGACGAAACCTGGGAAATGGTAACATTAGGGGGAATAGCCATAAATGCTCTAAACATGATATTTCATGAGATATGGCTAAAAATGTGAATACTCATGAGAAAATGACCTTAGCCTAACTTTTTCCAATGAATCTTTTGAGGCTATTATCAAAATTCTATTTTCATTCTAAATTGGTCTTATTTGGAATGTAAAAAGAACGTTTTTAGCCATTTCTAGCCCATTTGTTGACATTTGGTTGCCATGGCAACCATCACCTCATTCTTTTGGAATAAAAATCATCCCTATCCAATTGCCCCATCCATGAGGATTTCAGAACTGAAAACAGAATGCCAATATTCTTACCAGATCCAAATCTATGTACAATAATATGTATTTATTGGTTTATTTTCTAATAATTATGATTTGTATGGATTATTTGAAAATAGATTGATATGTGATCACATTGCAGTCTATTCTGAATTCCTACATGTCCCTACCATCTCATGTTTGAGATGTCATATCTCAGCAACTATTTCAAATATTTTGATGCTTGAAGTATCAAATTGTAGCTGAAGGCATGAACTTAAATAAAGGTGTTTTCCCCCAATGTCACGTTTTCCCACGTTTTGTCACATTTAACATACAATATTAAATCGTATTACCATTATTCATTTCACTGATGTCATACTAAATCTTCACGAGAATCATAGCAAGAGAAGTATGTCTAATTTGCAAAAGTTCATTGGCACTCAAAACACTTATTATGTCATGCTGACAAATACTAGTAACTTTTTGTTAGTTAGTCCATATAAAGGTTCAACTTGGGTTGACATCGATAGTAGAGAATCAACTCAAGTGACACTGATAAGAGAGAGCCAAGTCAAGTTGACCCTTTATAAAAGCTAAGTTGTTAGCCGTTTGACTCTCTACTTTGCCAGAGCCATGTGGGCGACACAGTTTAAACCCTTACTTCTCTGTGTGCAGACACTGATGCTCACTTTTTTCCATGAGACCAGGACGAGGTAATCACGTTTGTAAATGTTCTAGGAGTGGCAATGTAGTTAACCCTTTAATTGACCATTTGAGCCTCTTTCAAGGCCTAAAACGTACTTCTCATGATACTGTATTTTGAAATTCAGCAATATCAATAGCCTATTGAGCAAGGAAATGAGAAAAGCCTGATAGATACCTGTACATCCAGTCCCCTCTGATGCCACTGCTACTCCATCCCCTGTGTAGCCCGAATTACAGGCGCAGGTGAAGGAACCAGCTGTATTGGTGCAAGTCGCATCCGCGTGGCAGTTGTGTGCGGCGGTGGTGCACTCATTGATATCTGTTAACAATCAATAATAGTATGTATAGTGGTAGTATAGTATAGTAGTGTAAAGAAACCAGGTGGTGTATTGGCGCAAGCCGCATTTGTGTGACAGTTGTGTTGGCTGTCAGTGCATTCATTTACATCTAAGAACAATCAAAGTTAACTCATGATGGCCAATCCTTCTGTTTGAGAAGATTACTGTATTTCCAAATTGCCAAAGTTATGAAACTAATTCAAAATTACGAATATTTCTCACATTAACTCTACAGATTGTGCAGTATATATTCATGGTATAGAGCAGCAGCTGTGTCGTCACGGTGTCACGTGCGGGAAGAATTTAACATACAATATTAAATCGTATTACCATTATTCATTTCACTGATGTCATACTAAATCTTCACGAGAATCATAGCAAGAGAAGTATGTCTAATTTGCAAAAGTTCATTGGCACTCAAAACACTTATTATGTCTAGCTGACAAATACTAGTAACTTTTTGATAGTTAGTCCATATAAAGGTTCAACTTGGGTTGACATCGATAGTAGAGAATCTTCTCAAGTGACACTGATAAGAGAGAGCCAAGTCAAGTTGACCCTTTATAAAAGCTAAGTTGTTAGCCGTTTGACTCTCTACTTTGCCAGAGCCATGTGGGCGACACAGTTTAAACCCTTACTTCTCTGTGTGCAGACACTGATGCTCACTTTTTTCCATGAGACCAGGACGAGGTAATCACGTTTGTAAATGTTCTAGGAGTGGCAATGTAGTTAACCCTTTAATTGACCATTTGAGCCTCTTTCAAGGCCTAAAACGTACTTCTCATGATACTGTATTTTGAAATTCAGCAATATCAATAGCCTATTGAGCAAGGAAATGAGAAAAGCCTGATAGATACCTGTACATCCGGTCCCCTCTGATGCCACTGCTACTCCATCCCCTGTGTAGCCCGAATTACAGGCGCAGGTGAAGGAACCAGCTGTATTGGTGCAAGTCGCATCGGCGTGGCAGTTGTGTGTGGCGGTGGTGCACTCATTGATATCTGTTAACAATCAATAATAGTATGTATAGTGGTAGTATAGTATAGTAGTGTAAAGGAACCAGGTGGTGTATTGGCGCAAGCCGCATTCGTGTGACAGTTGTGTTGGCTGTCAGTGCATTCATTTACATCTAAGAACAATCAAAGTTAACTCATGATGGCCAATCCTTCTGTTTGAGAAGATTACTGTATTTCCAAATTGCCAAAGTTATGAAACTAATTCAAAATTAGGAATATTTCTCACATTAACTCTACAGATTGTGCAGTATATATTCATGGTATAGAGCAGCAGTTGTGACGTCACGGTGTCACGTGCGGGAAGAATTTAACATACAATATTAAATCGTATTACCATTATTCATTTCACTGATGCCATACTAAATCTTCACGAGAATCATAGCAAGAGAAGTATGTCTAATTTGCAAAAGTTCATTGGCACTCAAAACACTTATTATGTCTAGCTGACAAATACTAGTAACTTTTTGTTAGTTAGTCCATATAAAGGTTCAACTTGGGTTGACATCAATAGTAGAGAATCAACTCAAGTGACACTGATAAGAGAGAGCCAAGTCAAGTTGACCCTTTATAAAAGCTAAGTTGTTAGCCGTTTGACTCTCTACTTTGCCAGAGCCATGTGGGCGACACAGTTTAAACCCTTACTTCTCTGTGTGCAGGCACTGATGCTCACTTTTTTCCATGAGACCAGGACGAGGTAATCACGTTTGTAAATGTTCTAGGAGTGGCAATGTAGTTAACCCTTTAATTGACCATTTGAGCCTCTTTCAAGGCCTAAAACGTACTTCTCATGATACTGTATTTTGAAATTCAGCAATATCAATAGCCTATTGAGCAAGGAAATGAGAAAAGCCTGATAGATACCTGTACATCCAGTCCCCTCTGATGCCACTGCTACTCCATCCCCTGTGTAGCCCGAATTACAGGCGCAGGTGAAGGAACCAGCTGTATTGGTGCAAGTCGCATCCGCGTGGCAGTTGTGTGCGGCGGTGGTGCACTCATTGATATCTGTAAACAATCAATAATAGTATGTATAGTGGTAGTATAGTATAGTAGTGTAAAGAAACCAGGTGGTGTATTGGCGCAAGCCGCATTTGTGTGACAGTTGTGTTGGCTGTCAGTGCATTCATTTACATCTAAGAACAATCAAAGTTAACTCATGATGGCCAATCCTTCTGTTTGAGAAGATTACTGTATTTCCAAATTGCCAAAGTTATGAAACTAATTCAAAATTACGAATATTTCTCACATTAACTCTACAGATTGTGCAGTATATATTCATGGTATAGAGCAGCAGCTGTGACGTCACGGTGTCAAGTGCGGGAAGAATTTAACATACAATATTAAATCGTATTACCATTATTCATTTCACTGATGTCATACTAAATCTTCACGAGAATCATAGCAAGAGAAGAATGTCTAATTTGCAAAAGTTCATTGGCACTCAAAACACTTATTATGTCATGCTGACAAATACTAGTAACTTTTTGTTAGTTAGTCCATATAAAGGTTCAACTTGGGTTGACATCGATAGTAGAGAATCAACTCAAGTGACACTGATAAGAGAGAGCCAAGTCAAGTTGACCCTTTATAAAAGCTAAGTTGTTAGCCGTTTGACTCTCTACTTTGCCAGAGCCATGTGGGCGACACAGTTTAAACCCTTACTTCTCTGTGTGCAGACACTGATGCTCACTTTTTTCCATGAGACCAGGACGAGGTAATCACGTTTGTAAATGTTCTAGGAGTGGCAATGTAGTTAACCCTTTAATTGACCATTTGAGCCTCTTTCAAGGCCTAAAACGTACTTCTCATGATACTGTATTTTGAAATTCAGCAATATCAATAGCCTATTGAGCAAGGAAATGAGAAAAGCCTGATAGATACCTGTACATCCAGTCCCCTCTGATGCCACTGCTACTCCATCCCCTGTGTAGCCCGAATTACAGGCGCAGGTGAAGGAACCAGCTGTATTGGTGCAAGTCGCATCCGCGTGGCAGTTGTGTGCGGCGGTGGTGCACTCATTGATATCTGTTAACAATCAATAATAGTATGTATAGTGGTAGTATAGTATAGTAGTGTAAAGGAACCAGGTGGTGTATTGGCGCAAGCCGCATTCGTGTGACAGTTGTGTTGGCTGTCAGTGCATTCATTTACATCTAAGAACAATCAAAGTTAACTCATGATGGCCAATCCTTCTGTTTGAGAAGATTACTGTATTTCCAAATTGCCAAAGTTATGAAACTAATTCAAAATTAGGAATATTTCTCACATTAACTCTACAGATTGTGCAGTATATATTCATGGTATAGAGCAGCAGTTGTGACGTCACGGTGTCACGTGCGGG
This sequence comes from Harmothoe impar, assembly GCA_947462335.1. Classification (NCBI taxonomy): domain Eukaryota; kingdom Metazoa; phylum Annelida; class Polychaeta; order Phyllodocida; family Polynoidae; genus Harmothoe; species Harmothoe impar. The sequence goes on from OX381707.1 coordinate 75,036,354, forward strand.
AAGAATTTAACATACAATATTAAATCGTATTACCATTATTCATTTCACTGATGCCATACTAAATCTTCACGAGAATCATAGCAAGAGAAGTATGTCTAATTTGCAAAAGTTCATTGGAACTCAAAACACTTATTATGTCTAGCTGACAAATACTAGTAACTTTTTGTTAGTTAGTCCATATAAAGGTTCAACTTGGGTTGACATCAATAGTAGAGAATCAACTCAAGTGACACTGATAAGAGAGAGCCAAGTCAAGTTGACCCTTTATAAAAGCTAAGTTGTTAGCCGTTTGACTCTCTACTTTGCCAGAGCCATGTGGGCGACACAGTTTAAACCCTTACTTCTCTGTGTGCAGGCACTGATGCTCACTTTTTTCCATGAGACCAGGACGAGGTAATCACGTTTGTAAATGTTCTAGGAGTGGCAATGTAGTTAACCCTTTAATTGACCATTTGAGCCTCTTTCAAGGCCTAAAACGTACTTCTCATGATACTGTATTTTGAAATTCAGCAATATCAATAGCCTATTGAGCAAGGAAATGAGAAAAGCCTGATAGATACCTGTACATCCAGTCCCCTCTGATGCCACTGCTACTCCATCCCCTGTGTAGCCCGAATTACAGGCGCAGGTGAAGGAACCAGCTGTATTGGTGCAAGTCGCATCCGCGTGGCAGTTGTGTGCGGCGGTGGTGCACTCATTGATATCTGTAAACAATCAATAATAGTATGTATAGTGGTAGTATAGTATAGTAGTGTAAAGAAACCAGGTGGTGTATTGGCGCAAGCCGCATTTGTGTGACAGTTGTGTTGGCTGTCAGTGCATTCATTTACATCTAAGAACAATCAAAGTTAACTCATGATGGCCAATCCTTCTGTTTGAGAAGATTACTGTATTTCCAAATTGCCAAAGTTATGAAACTAATTCAAAATTACGAATATTTCTCACATTAACTCTACAGATTGTGCAGTATATATTCATGGTATAGAGCAGCAGCTGTGACGTCACGGTGTCAAGTGCGGGAAGAATTTAACATACAATATTAAATCGTATTACCATTATTCATTTCACTGATGTCATACTAAATCTTCACGAGAATCATAGCAAGAGAAGAATGTCTAATTTGCAAAAGTTCATTGGCACTCAAAACACTTATTATGTCATGCTGACAAATACTAGTAACTTTTTGTTAGTTAGTCCATATAAAGGTTCAACTTGGGTTGACATCGATAGTAGAGAATCAACTCAAGTGACACTGATAAGAGAGAGCCAAGTCAAGTTGACCCTTTATAAAAGCTAAGTTGTTAGCCGTTTGACTCTCTACTTTGCCAGAGCCATGTGGGCGACACAGTTTAAACCCTTACTTCTCTGTGTGCAGACACTGATGCTCACTTTTTTCCATGAGACCAGGACGAGGTAATCACGTTTGTAAATGTTCTAGGAGTGGCAATGTAGTTAACCCTTTAATTGACCATTTGAGCCTCTTTCAAGGCCTAAAACGTACTTCTCATGATACTGTATTTTGAAATTCAGCAATATCAATAGCCTATTGAGCAAGGAAATGAGAAAAGCCTGATAGATACCTGTACATCCAGTCCCCTCTGATGCCACTGCTACTCCATCCCCTGTGTAGCCCGAATTACAGGCGCAGGTGAAGGAACCAGCTGTATTGGTGCAAGTCGCATCCGCGTGGCAGTTGTGTGCGGCGGTGGTGCACTCATTGATATCTGTTAACAATCAATAATAGTATGTATAGTGGTAGTATAGTATAGTAGTGTAAAGAAACCAGGTGGTGTATTGGCGCAAGCCGCATTTGTGTGACAGTTGTGTTGGCTGTCAGTGCATTCATTTACATCTAAGAACAATCAAAGTTAACTCATGATGGCCAATCCTTCTGTTTGAGAAGATTACTGTATTTCCAAATTGCCAAAGTTATGAAACTAATTCAAAATTAGGAATATTTCTCACATTAACTCTACAGATTGTGCAGTATATATTCATGGTATAGAGCAGCAGTTGTGACGTCACGGTGTCACGTGCGGGAAGAATTTAACATACAATATTAAATCGTATTACCATTATTCATTTCACTGATGTCATACTAAATCTTCACGAGAATCATAGCAAGAGAAGAATGTCTAATTTGCAAAAGTTCATTGGCACTCAAAACACTTATTATGTCATGCTGACAAATACTAGTAACTTTTTGTTAGTTAGTCCATATAAAGGTTCAACTTGGGTTGACATCGATAGTAGAGAATCAACTCAAGTGACACTGATAAGAGAGAGCCAAGTCAAGTTGACCCTTTATAAAAGCTAAGTTGTTAGCCGTTTGACTCTCTACTTTGCCAGAGCCATGTGGGCGACACAGTTTAAACCCTTACTTCTCTGTGTGCAGGCACTGATGCTCACTTTTTTCCATGAGACCAGGACGAGGTAATCACGTTTGTAAATGTTCTAGGAGTGGCAATGTAGTTAACCCTTTAATTGACCATTTGAGCCTCTTTCAAGGCCTAAAACGTACTTCTCATGATACTGTATTTTGAAATTCAGCAATATCAATAGCCTATTGAGCAAGGAAATGAGAAAAGCCTGATAGATACCTGTACATCCAGTCCCCTCTGATGCCACTGCTACTCCATCCCCTGTGTAGCCCGAATTACAGGCGCAGGTGAAGGAACCAGCTGTATTGGTGCAAGTCGCATCCGCGTGGCAGTTGTGTGCGGCGGTGGTGCACTCATTGATATCTGTAAACAATCAATAATAGTATGTATAGTGGTAGTATAGTATAGTAATGTAAAGAAACCAGGTGGTTTATTGGCGCAAGCCGCATTTGTGTGACAGTTGTGTTGGCTGTCAGTGCATTCATTTACATCTAAGAACAATCAAAGTTAACTCATGATGGCCAATCCTTCTGTTTGAGAAGATTACTGTATTTCCAAATTGCCAAAGTTATGAAACTAATTCAAAATTACGAATATTTCTCACATTAACTCTACAGATTGTGCAGTATATATTCATGGTATAGAGCAGCAGCTGTGACGTCACGGTGTCACGTGCGGGAAGAATTTAACATACAATATTAAATCGTATTACCATTATTCATTTCACTGATGTCATACTAAATCTTCACGAGAATCATAGCAAGAGAAGAATGTCTAATTTGCAAAAGTTCATTGGCACTCAAAACACTTATTATGTCATGCTGACAAATACTAGTAACTTTTTGTTAGTTAGTCCATATAAAGGTTCAACTTGGGTTGACATCGATAGTAGAGAATCAACTCAAGTGACACTGATAAGAGAGAGCCAAGTCAAGTTGACCCTTTATAAAAGCTAAGTTGTTAGCCGTTTGACTCTCTACTTTGCCAGAGCCATGTGGGCAACACAGTTTAAACCCTTACTTCTCTGTGTGCAGACACTGATGCTCACTTTTTTCCATGAGACCAGGACGAGGTAATCACGTTTGTAAATGTTCTAGGAGTGGCAATGTAGTTAACCCTTTAATTGACCATTTGAGCCTCTTTCAAGGCCTAAAACGTACTTCTCATGATACTGTATTTTGAAATTCAGCAATATCAATAGCCTATTGAGCAAGGAAATGAGAAAAGCCTGATAGATACCTGTACATCCAGTCCCCTCTGATGCCACTGCTACTCCATCCACTGTGTAGCCCGAATTACAGGCGCAGGTGAAGGAACCAGCTGTATTGGTGCAAGTCGCATCCGCGTGGCAGTTGTGTGCGGCGGTGGTGCACTCATTGATATCTGTTAACAATCAATAATAGTATGTATAGTGGTAGTATAGTATAGTAGTGTAAAGAAACCAGGTGGTGTATTGGCGCAAGCCGCATTTGTGTGACAGTTGTGTTGGCTGTCAGTGCATTCATTTACATCTAAGAACAATCAAAGTTAACTCATGATGGCCAATCCTTCTGTTTGAGAAGATTACTGTATTTCCAAATTGCCAAAGTTATGAAACTAATTCAAAATTACGAATATTTCTCACATTAACTCTACAGATTGTGCAGTATATATTCATGGTATAGAGCAGCAGCTGTGACGTCACGGTGTCACGTGCGGGAAGAATTTAACATACAATATTAAATCGTATTACCATTATTCATTTCACTGATGTCATACTAAATCTTCACGAGAATCATAGCAAGAGAAGAATGTCTAATTTGCAAAAGTTCATTGGCACTCAAAACACTTATTATGTCATGCTGACAAATACTAGTAACTTTTTGTTAGTTAGTCCATATAAAGGTTCAACTTGGGTTGACATCGATAGTAGAGAATCAACTCAAGTGACACTGATAAGAGAGAGCCAAGTCAAGTTGACCCTTTATAAAAGCTAAGTTGTTAGCCGTTTGACTCTCTACTTTGCCAGAGCCATGTGGGCAACACAGTTTAAACCCTTACTTCTCTGTGTGCAGACACTGATGCTCACTTTTTTCCATGAGACCAGGACGAGGTAATCACGTTTGTAAATGTTCTAGGAGTGGCAATGTAGTTAACCCTTTAATTGACCATTTGAGCCTCTTTCAAGGCCTAAAACGTACTTCTCATGATACTGTATTTTGAAATTCAGCAATATCAATAGCCTATTGAGCAAGGAAATGAGAAAAGCCTGATAGATACCTGTACATCCAGTCCCCTCTGATGCCACTGCTACTCCATCCCCTGTGTAGCCCGAATTACAGGCGCAGGTGAAGGAACCAGCTGTATTGGTGCAAGTCGCATCCGCGTGGCAGTTGTGTGCGGCGGTGGTGCACTCATTGATATCTGTTAACAATCAATAATAGTATGTATAGTGGTAGTATAGTATAGTAGTGTAAAGAAACCAGGTGGTGTATTGGCGCAAGCCGCATTTGTGTGACAGTTGTGTTGGCTGTCAGTGCATTCATTTACATCTAAGAACAATCAAAGTTAACTCATGATGGCCAATCCTTCTGTTTGAGAAGATTACTGTATTTCCAAATTGCCAAAGTTATGAAACTAATTCAAAATTACGAATATTTCTCACATTAACTCTACAGATTGTGCAGTATATATTCATGGTATAGAGCAGCAGCTGTGACGTCACGGTGTCACGTGCGGGAAGAATTTAACATACAATATTAAATCGTATTACCATTATTCATTTCACTGATGTCATACTAAATCTTCACGAGAATCATAGCAAGAGAAGAATGTCTAATTTGCAAAAGTTCATTGGCACTCAAAACACTTATTATGTCATGCTGACAAATACTAGTAACTTTTTGTTAGTTAGTCCATATAAAGGTTCAACTTGGGTTGACATCGATAGTAGAGAATCAACTCAAGTGACACTGATAAGAGAGAGCCAAGTCAAGTTGACCCTTTATAAAAGCTAAGTTGTTAGCCGTTTGACTCTCTACTTTGCCAGAGCCATGTGGGCAACACAGTTTAAACCCTTACTTCTCTGTGTGCAGACACTGATGCTCACTTTTTTCCATGAGACCAGGACGAGGTAATCACGTTTGTAAATGTTCTAGGAGTGGCAATGTAGTTAACCCTTTAATTGACCATTTGAGCCTCTTTCAAGGCCTAAAACGTACTTCTCATGATACTGTATTTTGAAATTCAGCAATATCAATAGCCTATTGAGCAAGGAAATGAGAAAAGCCTGATAGATACCTGTACATCCAGTCCCCTCTGATGCCACTGCTACTCCATCCACTGTGTAGCCCGAATTACAGGCGCAGGTGAAGGAACCAGCTGTATTGGTGCAAGTCGCATCCGCGTGGCAGTTGTGTGCGGCGGTGGTGCACTCATTGATATCTGTTAACAATCAATAATAGTATGTATAGTGGTAGTATAGTATAGTAGTGTAAAGAAACCAGGTGGTGTATTGGCGCAAGCCGCATTTGTGTGACAGTTGTGTTGGCTGTCAGTGCATTCATTTACATCTAAGAACAATCAAAGTTAACTCATGATGGCCAATCCTTCTGTTTGAGAAGATTACTGTATTTCCAAATTGCCAAAGTTATGAAACTAATTCAAAATTACGAATATTTCTCACATTAACTCTACAGATTGTGCAGTATATATTCATGGTATAGAGCAGCAGCTGTGACGTCACGGTGTCACGTGCGGGAAGAATTTAACATACAATATTAAATCGTATTACCATTATTCATTTCACTGATGTCATACTAAATCTTCACGAGAATCATAGCAAGAGAAGAATGTCTAATTTGCAAAAGTTCATTGGCACTCAAAACACTTATTATGTCATGCTGACAAATACTAGTAACTTTTTGTTAGTTAGTCCATATAAAGGTTCAACTTGGGTTGACATCGATAGTAGAGAATCAACTCAAGTGACACTGATAAGAGAGAGCCAAGTCAAGTTGACCCTTTATAAAAGCTAAGTTGTTAGCCGTTTGACTCTCTACTTTGCCAGAGCCATGTGGGCAACACAGTTTAAACCCTTACTTCTCTGTGTGCAGACACTGATGCTCACTTTTTTCCATGAGACCAGGACGAGGTAATCACGTTTGTAAATGTTCTAGGAGTGGCAATGTAGTTAACCCTTTAATTGACCATTTGAGCCTCTTTCAAGGCCTAAAACGTACTTCTCATGATACTGTATTTTGAAATTCAGCAATATCAATAGCCTATTGAGCAAGGAAATGAGAAAAGCCTGATAGATACCTGTACATCCAGTCCCCTCTGATGCCACTGCTACTCCATCCCCTGTGTAGCCCGAATTACAGGCGCAGGTGAAGGAACCAGCTGTATTGGTGCAAGTCGCATCCGCGTGGCAGTTGTGTGCGGCGGTGGTGCACTCATTGATATCTGTTAACAATCAATAATAGTATGTATAGTGGTAGTATAGTATAGTAGTGTAAAGAAACCAGGTGGTGTATTGGCGCAAGCCGCATTTGTGTGACAGTTGTGTTGGCTGTCAGTGCATTCATTTACATCTAAGAACAATCAAAGTTAACTCATGATGGCCAATCCTTCTGTTTGAGAAGATTACTGTATTTCCAAATTGCCAAAGTTATGAAACTAATTCAAAATTACGAATATTTCTCACATTAACTCTACAGATTGTGCAGTATATATTCATGGTATAGAGCAGCAGCTGTGACGTCACGGTGTCACGTGCGGGAAGAATTTAACATACAATATTAAATCGTATTACCATTATTCATTTCACTGATGTCATACTAAATCTTCACGAGAATCATAGCAAGAGAAGAATGTCTAATTTGCAAAAGTTCATTGGCACTCAAAACACTTATTATGTCATGCTGACAAATACTAGTAACTTTTTGTTAGTTAGTCCATATAAAGGTTCAACTTGGGTTGACATCGATAGTAGAGAATCAACTCAAGTGACACTGATAAGAGAGAGCCAAGTCAAGTTGACCCTTTATAAAAGCTAAGTTGTTAGCCGTTTGACTCTCTACTTTGCCAGAGCCATGTGGGCAACACAGTTTAAACCCTTACTTCTCTGTGTGCAGACACTGATGCTCACTTTTTTCCATGAGACCAGGACGAGGTAATCACGTTTGTAAATGTTCTAGGAGTGGCAATGTAGTTAACCCTTTAATTGACCATTTGAGCCTCTTTCAAGGCCTAAAACGTACTTCTCATGATACTGTATTTTGAAATTCAGCAATATCAATAGCCTATTGAGCAAGGAAATGAGAAAAGCCTGATAGATACCTGTACATCCAGTCCCCTCTGATGCCACTGCTACTCCATCCCCTGTGTAGCCCGAATTACAGGCGCAGGTGAAGGAACCAGCTGTATTGGTGCAAGTCGCATCCGCGTGGCAGTTGTGTGCGGCGGTGGTGCACTCATTGATATCTGTTAACAATCAATAATAGTATGTATAGTGGTAGTATAGTATAGTAGTGTAAAGAAACCAGGTGGTGTATTGGCGCAAGCCGCATTTGTGTGACAGTTGTGTTGGCTGTCAGTGCATTCATTTACATCTAAGAACAATCAAAGTTAACTCATGATGGCCAATCCTTCTGTTTGAGAAGATTACTGTATTTCCAAATTGCCAAAGTTATGAAACTAATTCAAAATTAGGAATATTTCTCACATTAACTCTACAGATTGTGCAGTATATATTCATGGTATAGAGCAGCAGCTGTGACGTCACGGTGTCACGTGCGGGAAGAATTTAACATACAATATTAAATCGTATTACCATTATTCATTTCACTGATGTCATACTAAATCTTCACGAGAATCATAGCAAGAGAAGTATGTCTAATTTGCAAAAGTTCATTGGCACTCAAAACACTTATTATGTCTAGCTGACAAATACTAGTAACTTTTTGTTAGTTAGTCCATATAAAGGTTCAACTTGGGTTGGCATCGATAGTAGAGAATCAACTCAAGTGACACTGATAAGAGAGAGCCAAGTCAAGTTGACCCTTTATAAAAGCTAAGTTGTTAGCCGTTTGACTCTCTACTTTGCCAGAGCCATGTGGGCGACACAGTTTAAACCCTTACTGTTCTGTGTGCAGACACTGATGCTCACTTTTTTCCATGAGACCAGGACGAGGTAATCACGTTTGTAAATGTTCTAGGAGTGGCAATGTAGTTAACCCTTTAATTGACCATTTGAGCCTCTTTCAAGGCCTAAAACGTACTTCTCATGATACTGTATTTTGAAATTCAGCAATATCAATAGCCTATTGAGCAAGGAAATGAGAAAAGCCTGATAGATACCTGTACATCCAGTCCCCTCTGATGCCACTGCTACTCCATCCCCTGTGTAGCCCGAATTACAGGCGCAGGTGAAGGAACCAGCTGTATTGGTGCAAGTCGCATCCGCGTGGCAGTTGTGTGCGGCGGTGGTGCACTCATTGATATCTGTTAACAATCAATAATAGTATGTATAGTGGTAGTATAGTATAGTAGTGTAAAGGAACCAGGTGGTGTATTGGCGCAAGCCGCATTCGTGTGACAGTTGTGTTGGCTGTCAGTGCATTCATTTACATCTAAGAACAATCAAAGTTAACTCATGATGGCCAATCCTTCTGTTTGAGAAGATTACTGTATTTCCAAATTGCCAAAGTTATGAAACTAATTCAAAATTAGGAATATTTCTCACATTAACTCTACAGATTGTGCAGTATATATTCATGGTATAGAGCAGCAGCTGTGACGTCACGGTGTCACGTGCGGGAAGAATTTAACATACAATATTAAATCGTATTACCATTATTCATTTCACTGATGTCATACTAAATCTTCACGAGAATCATAGCAAGAGAAGAATGTCTAATTTGCAAAAGTTCATTGGCACTCAAAACACTTATTATGTCATGCTGACAAATACTAGTAACTTTTTGTTAGTTAGTCCATATAAAGGTTCAACTTGGGTTGACATCGATAGTAGAGAATCAACTCAAGTGACACTGATAAGAGAGAGCCAAGTCAAGTTGACCCTTTATAAAAGCTAAGTTGTTAGCCGTTTGACTCTCTACTTTGCCAGAGCCATGTGGGCAACACAGTTTAAACCCTTACTTCTCTGTGTGCAGACACTGATGCTCACTTTTTTCCATGAGACCAGGACGAGGTAATCACGTTTGTAAATGTTCTAGGAGTGGCAATGTAGTTAACCCTTTAATTGACCATTTGAGCCTCTTTCAAGGCCTAAAACGTACTTCTCATGATACTGTATTTTGAAATTCAGCAATATCAATAGCCTATTGAGCAAGGAAATGAGAAAAGCCTGATAGATACCTGTACATCCAGTCCCCTCTGATGCCACTGCTACTCCATCCCCTGTGTAGCCCGAATTACAGGCGCAGGTGAAGGAACCAGCTGTATTGGTGCAAGTCGCATCCGCGTGGCAGTTGTGTGCGGCGGTGGTGCACTCATTGATATCTGTTAACAATCAATAATAGTATGTATAGTGGTAGTATAGTATAGTAGTGTAAAGAAACCAGGTGGTGTATTGGCGCAAGCCGCATTTGTGTGACAGTTGTGTTGGCTGTCAGTGCATTCATTTACATCTAAGAACAATCAAAGTTAACTCATGATGGCCAATCCTTCTGTTTGAGAAGATTACTGTATTTCCAAATTGCCAAAGTTATGAAACTAATTCAAAATTAGGAATATTTCTCACATTAACTCTACAGATTGTGCAGTATATATTCATGGTATAGAGCAGCAGCTGTGACGTCACGGTGTCACGTGCGGGAAGAATTTAACATACAATATTAAATCGTATTACCATTATTCATTTCACTGATGTCATACTAAATCTTCACGAGAATCATAGCAAGAGAAGTATGTCTAATTTGCAAAAGTTCATTGGCACTCAAAACACTTATTATGTCTAGCTGACAAATACTAGTAACTTTTTGTTAGTTAGTCCATATAAAGGTTCAACTTGGGTTGACATCGATAGTAGAGAATCAACTCAAGTGACACTGATAAGAGAGAGCCAAGTCAAGTTGACCCTTTATAAAAGCTAAGTTGTTAGCCGTTTGACTCTCTACTTTGCCAGAGCCATGTGGGCGACACAGTTTAAACCCTTACTGTTCTGTGTGCAGACACTGATGCTCACTTTTTTCCATGAGACCAGGACGAGGTAATCACGTTTGTAAATGTTCTAGGAGTGGCAATGTAGTTAACCCTTTAATTGACCATTTGAGCCTCTTTCAAGGCCTAAAACGTACTTCTCATGATACTGTATTTTGAAATTCAGCAATATCAATAGCCTATTGAGCAAGGAAATGAGAAAAGCCTGATAGATACCTGTACATCCAGTCCCCTCTGATGCCACTGCTACTCCATCCCCTGTGTAGCCCGAATTACAGGCGCAGGTGAAGGAACCAGCTGTATTGGTGCAAGTCGCATCCGCGTGGCAGTTGTGTGCGGCGGTGGTGCACTCATTGATATCTGTTAACAATCAATAATAGTATGTATAGTGGTAGTATAGTATAGTAGTGTAAAGGAACCAGGTGGTGTATTGGCGCAAGCCGCATTCGTGTGACAGTTGTGTTGGCTGTCAGTGCATTCATTTACATCTAAGAACAATCAAAGTTAACTCATGATGGCCAATCCTTCTGTTTGAGAAGATTACTGTATTTCCAAATTGCCAAAGTTATGAAACTAATTCAAAATTACGAATATTTCTCACATTAACTCTACAGATTGTGCAGTATATATTCATGGTATAGAGCAGCAGCTGTGACGTCACGGTGTCACGTGCGGGAAGAATTTTACATACAATATTAAATCGTATTACCATTATTCATTTCACTGATGTCATACTAAATCTTCACGAGAATCATAGCAAGAGAAGTATGTCTAATTTGCAAAAGTTCATTGGCACTCAAAACACTTATTATGTCTAGCTGACAAATACTAGTAACTTTTTGTTAGTTAGTCCATATAAAGGTTCAACTTGGGTTGACATCGATAGTAGAGAATCAACTCAAGTGACACTGATACGAGAGAGCCAAGTCAAGTTGACCCTTTATAAAAGCTAAGTTGTTAGCCGTTTGACTCTCTACTTTGCCAGAGCCATGTGGGCGACACAGTTTAAACCCTTACTTCTCTGTGTGCAGACACTGATGCTCACTTTTTTCCATGAGACCAGGACGAGGTAATCACGTTTGTAAATGTTCTAGGAGTGGCAATGTAGTTAACCCTTTAATTGACCATTTGAGCCTCTTTCAAGGCCTAAAACGTACTTCTCATGATACTGTATTTTGAAATTCAGCAATATCAATAGCCTATTGAGCAAGGAAATGAGAAAAGCCTGATAGATACCTGTACATCCAGTCCCCTCTGATGCCACTGCTACTCCATCCCCTGTGTAGCCCGAATTACAGGCGCAGGTGAAGGAACCAGCTGTATTGGTGCAAGTCGCATCCGCGTGGCAGTTGTGTGCGGCGGTGGTGCACTCATTGATATCTGTAAACAATCAATAATAGTATGTATAGTGGTAGTATAGTATAGTAGTGTAAAGAAACCAGGTGGTGTATTGGCGCAAGCCGCATTCGTGTGACAGTTGTGTTGGCTGTCAGTGCATTCATTTACATCTAAGAACAATCAAAGTTAACTCATGATGGCCAATCCTTCTGTTTGAGAAAATTACTGTATTTCCAAATTGCCAAAGTTATGAAACTAATTCAAAATTACGAATATTTCTCACATTAACTCTACAGATTGTGCAGTATATATTCATGGTATAGAGCAGCAGCTGTGACGTCACTGTGTCACGTGCGGGAAAAATTTAACATACAATATTAAATCGTATTACCATTATTCATTTCACTGATGTCATACTAAATCTTCACGAGAATCATAGCAAGAGAAGTATGTCTAATTTGCAAAAGTTCATTAGCACTAAAAACACTTATTATGTCTAGCTGACAAATACCAGTAACTTTCTGTTAGTTAGTCCATATGAAGGGTCAACTTGGGTTGACATCGATTGTAGAGAATCAACTCAAGTGACACCGATAAGAGAGAACCAAGTCAATTTGACCCTTTATAAAAGCAAAGTTGTTAGCGGTTTGACTCTCTACTTCACCAGAGCCACGTGGGCGACACAGTTTAAACCTTTACTTCTCTGTGTGCAGACTCTGATGCTCACTTTTTTCCATGAGACCAGGACGAGGTTATCACGTTTGTAAATGTTCTAGGAGTGGCAATGTAGTTAACCCTTTAATTGACCATTTGAGCCTCTTTCAAGGCCTAAAACGTACTTCTCATGATACTGTATTTTGAAATTCAGCAATATCAATAGCCTATTGAGCAAGGAAATGAGAAACGCCTGATAGTTACCTGTACATCCAGTCCCCCCTGATGCCACTGTTTGTCCATCCCCTGTGTAGCCCGAATTACAGGCGCAGGTGAAGGAACCAGCTGTATTGGTGCAAGTCGCATCCGCGTGGCAGTTGTGTGCAGCGGTGGTGCACTCATTGATATCTGTAAACAATCAATAATAGTATGTATAGTGGTAGTATAGTATAGTAGTGAAAAGAAACCAGGTGGTGTATTGGTGCAAGCCATATTTGTGGGACAGTTATGTTGGCTGTCAGTGCATTCATTTACATCTAAGAACAATCAAAGTTAACTCATGATGGCCAATCCTTCTGTTTGAGAAGATTACTGTATTTCCAAATTGCCAAAGTTATGAAACTAATTCAAAATTACGAATATTTCTCACATTATCTCTACAGATTGTGCAGTATATATTCATGGTATAGAGCAGCTACAGTGACATCATGGTGTCACTCGCGGGAAGAATTTAACATACAATATTAAATCATATTACCATTATTCATCTCACTGATGTCATACTAAATCTTCACAAAAATCATAGCAAGAGAGGTATGTCTAATTTGCAAAAGTTTATTGGCACTCAAAACACTTATTATGTCTAGCTAACAAATACCAGCAACTTTCTGTTAGTTAGTCTATATGAAGGGTCAACTTGGGTTGACATCGATAGTAGAGAATCAACTCAAGTGACACTGATAAGAGAGAACCAAGTCAATTTGACCCTTCATAAAAGCAAAGTTGTTAACCGTTTGACTCTCTACTTTACCAGAGCCACGTTGGCGACACAGATTAAACCTTTACTTCTCTGTGTGCAGGCACTGATGCTCACTTTTTTCCATTAGACCAGGGCGAGGTAACTCGTTTGTAAATGTTCTTGGAGCGGCAGTGTAGTTAACCCTTTAAGAACTGCATAGTGTTTTGAATCGATATGCCTTTTGTTGTTGTGATGCATGAATGCAGCACTGGTGAGTCTACTTGTCAGGGTTACATACATCCATCATTCATTATGCAGACACTTTCGGTATTGCATCAATGCAATAAGGTGTAAGAGTTCTTGGTGTCCCACCAAAAATAGGTAATATGAAGATAAGTATGGTTTGAACTGACCCTTTGAGCCTCTTTCAAGGCCTTAAACATAATCCTCATGATACTGTATTTCAAAATACTGCAATATCTCTAGTCTATTGAGCAAGGAAATGAGAAAAGCCTGATAATTACCTGTACATCCAGTTCCCCCTGATGCCACTGTTTGTCCATCCCCTGTGTAGCCCGAATTACAGGCGCAGGTGAAGGACCCAGGTGTATTGGTGCAAACCGCATCCGCGTGGCAGTTGTGTGCGGCAGTGGTGCACTCATTGATATCTGTAAACAATCAATAATAGTATGTATAGTGGTAGTGTAGTATAGTAGTGTAAAGAAACCAGGTGGTGTATTGGTCAAAGCCACATCGGTGTGGCAGTTGTGTGCGCCGCTGGTGCATTCATTGATATCTGTAAACAATCAATAATAGTATGTATAGTGGTAGTATGGTATTGTAGTGTAAAGAAACCAGGTGGTGTATTGGTGCATGCCACATTTGTGTAACAGTTGTGTTGTTTGTTTGTGCATTCATTTACATCTGTAAACAATCAAAGTAAACTCATGATGGCCAATCTTTCTGTTTGAGAGTATTACTGCATTTAAAAATATCCACAAACAAATTCAAAATGAAGAATATTTCTCATATTAACTCTACGAAAATAGGCAGTCTTTTTTCTTGGTATAGAGGAGCAGCAGTGACGTCACGGTGTCAAGTGGGGGAAGAATTTAAAGGGAAATGCTACTTGTCGAGATAATACTGAAATTCTATTGCTATTTGCATGTAACTCAAGATTATATTAGCTTGATTTATTATCAAATAGAAAATGAAAAGAAATTGACTTGTCACCGAGCTAATTTTTATGATACAGCCATTTGAGAAAATGAGTACCTTAATTATAGAAATGAATGGGAAAACAGTATTTTCTCACATTATTGGTCATGGATTATCCCCCTCTATTGCTATATCAACCAAAACTTGGGAATGTTTCATGGGCATCTATAGGAACATTTTAGATGTAAAATACTAAGGGGTCACCGATGAAATAAGAAAGTTGTGAATTTTTCAAAAATACTTATATTGCCTTAACTATAGGATGCTATGGGTGTCCCAGTGACTAATAAATGCCAAACACACAGGTATAATCTCTGGATGGCAAATAAAATGGTTGATTAAGGGAAAGTACCATACATTGGAATACAAATTTAGCCAAAAGAAGAATTTTCATGAGTATTGATTTTTGCCACCAGGTGGCCTATGTGTAGGAACCCGCATTTCCCTTTAACATAGAATATTAAATCATATTACCATTATTCAATTCATTGATGTCATACTAAATCTTCATGAGAATGATAGCAAGAGAAGTATGTCTAATTTGCATAACTTTGTTAGCACACAAAACACGTATTACGTCTAGCTAACAAATACCTATAACACTAACTTGGATAAAGGATCATTTTTAAAAACTAGTGGCGGGACCCTGTGGAGATGTTCAGAACCTTTAGAAACTCACTAACCCCACCTTGTGTATGTTCTCAGCATCTGCAGAAAATCACCAAACCCCTGGTTTGTGTTGGTTCATTACTAATTACATTGCTAATTTTGAATTCTTTTTAGTAAGTTTCCCCAAAAAAGCCTTGAACCCTTGACCCTAGGGTTTAGAGGCAGGTACATTACTGACCGAGCTAACCCTGCAAGTGTCAGCATGGTGTATTTAGGAGATAGTCAATGCTTCATGACTATAGTTTAGAATGTTCCATTTGGATAGTGTGTTGGATATTCATTTCCTAAGTTATCAGTGAAATGATAAACATAACCCAATCTTAAATCATACTGTAATATTTTGATATATATAATGGGTCGGATGGGTAGGTAATATCTAATTAATATGTTAATTATCTAATTCTAATTAATTCTCATTTAATTCAACAAAATGGTATCAAAAATATTGTCAAAGGGTCAAAACTGGCCAATAGGCTACATGTCACATACCAAATGAAAGCTCTTGATGAGCTGTAAGTGAATATGGCAATATCATAACATTTTTAATGTGCAACTTCCGACCAATTTCGTTAAAATGGGTCACATATTGCATTAAGGATATATCCCTTAACTTATGACTAAGTCTGGTGAGGCGTCCATATGCCATTTTTAACAAATGTGAATGGGCCACTCCTTAGCTGGTTAGACTCTTGATTATTGACTTCTCCAACCTAGAGTAGCATCAATATGGCTTGGTCAATGACTTCCATATTTGGGTTGAACATTGATTATATATTGTAAAAGAAATATAACATATCTCACGGGGTTTATTTATGATTTTGAGGATCAGAAACAGCATGCAGCACTAACAGTGCTTTTTTAAGGACTGAAGTAGTACTTACCAATTTCACATTGCTCACCCGTCCACCCCGTGTTGCAGTTGCAGGATGGCCCGCCCACACCATTCTCACAGCTGCCATGACCACTACACGCAGGTGGCTGATTATTGCTATTGCCCTCAGTGCAGGCAGGGGCAGCTATAATGTAACAGAAAGATGAAAATATGGATTAGAATGCTACTCCAACTAGTAACAGTCTCACAAAAATGGTTTCGTGTTCATATTGACATTTATAAAATGTTATGAGTATTGCAGTAACCATTTGGCATCTCAGTTAAGAACTTTCAAGATTTTCTTTGCCAAAAATTCGATATCAGACAACAACAATAGCAAACAACATTACTGGAAATAAAGTCTCATTTACATTGAGGCAACATTAGGAAAGATTGATTTTCATGATGACCATCTTCGCAACCAACAATTCAAACTATTAAATTTCATTTACAATAAGAATTATGGCCTTTCTTATTATAAATGAGTTTTTATATATATGTAGGGGCACGAATAATACGTGTACATATAGGTCCGTGGAGTCAGAGCGGGAAGTGCCTCCAACGGACACTAGGTGGCAACACCTACGCCATGTCCTTTCGGTTATCCGGTAGCGGAGCCAGGCAGGGTACTCCAGACGGCGCTACGGAGGAGTGCCACGTCGACACTGCTTGGTCCGCGCTCAGGGTATATAAGAGGCCGAGGTTGGCTACCTCAGGGAGTTCGTCCCAGGACGAGCTCTGACCCACACCTTTCGTACCTTCGCTTTGATAGGGGCACCTACACCCCTCCCTCACTATGGTTCCTGCACCAGCTATGCTGGCTCAGGGCCTGACTGTCCGGTATTGCTAACCTTCAAACTATCAATAGAATCCTGTGTGTCTTCGAATGGTTAAAAGACCAAGTGAACCGAGTAGAAACCTTCGTGTACTTTTGAGGCTGTGATCGAATAAAAACCTGTTGCATTCAAACCGAATTTGGAACCTGTGTTCGCGTTGTACGTAAACGAAACCCCTACATTGGTGCCGTGACCAGTTCGGGTGAAACACAGAATAGCACAGTCGGTTCGGGTGAACATGGCTGAACAGGCAAAGGGTGGAGCGTCTCATCATCCTATTTCGAGTCCGGATCCGGAGGTGGTGGCAGCTCTTGAGAAACACTATGGGCCAAGCCGTTCGAGTTCGACACCAGAACCAAGGAGAGGCAATCCTGATTCTATTCGAAAGGATCTGGGGTCAAACCTGGAGGATTCTTTGTTCGAGACTGGCGGTTCGAAGAGGCACATTGCTCCTATGCCAACACAGGGCATGAGCATTCTGCATGCTGAACGACACCAACGGCAAGAGGTGACACGCCGTCACTTCGCCGAAGAGAAGAATCGATTCGAGGAAGCAAGGATTGCAGAGATGGACAGGATGAATGCGGAGTTTGAAGCCTTGAGTCATCGGTTAATACAGCTCCGAAACAAGAATGAAGAGTTGGACGGGGAAACAATGGAGAAGCAGAACCGCTTAGAGACAACAAAGGCAGAACTGGAACATATGGAAGACCAGTTCTCTCATCAGCAGAATGTCTTGCGGCGACGTACTGAGGTTCTTGAACAGCGTCAGGATAAGACCGTACAAGAATCGGACGAGCTCCATGATACGATACGAGAGGCAACCAAAGCAATGATGGAAGAACAGGAGCGTCTGGTCCGGGAAGTGAAAGATTTACAGTTGAAACGAGAGAAGGAGTCAACTCGAAGTGGCCATTCGGGTTTCGATCGTGTCAATGGTGGCATCTACAACTCGGCGTCTGGTGGGGGTGGTGCTTCTACCTCATCCGGAGGGAGACCGAGGCGGGTGACCATTGATGCAGGTGATTCGGATGAGAGGTCGTCACGGCGTGAACAACGTCCAACGTCATACGATG
Source organism: Harmothoe impar (assembly GCA_947462335.1). Classification (NCBI taxonomy): domain Eukaryota; kingdom Metazoa; phylum Annelida; class Polychaeta; order Phyllodocida; family Polynoidae; genus Harmothoe; species Harmothoe impar. The sequence goes on from OX381707.1 coordinate 75,054,518, forward strand.
ATGACTATTCGAATCCCCCCAGCCGGTCGAACTCTCGAGAGAGACCAAGCCGTTTCGGTTCGAATGATAGATCTTCGAGATCTGATCCGAACGAGCATTCGAGTGGCCCCACAAGGAGGTCAAGGAGATCTCCTACAAATGCAGGTAGACGAGTCTCTCGACGCGAATCAATGTCCCCTGGGATGAGATTGATTTACGATTCGAACCCCTGCATTGCTGAGATGGGAGTTGACTGTGATAGCAGACAGGCTGATAATGCTGATATCGTTGATTGAAGCATTGAGCAGTCTCTTCTGTTGCACAGAGACAACCACAATGCTGCTCGACGCACTGCAAGCACTCCGGTTCCGTTCACAGGCAGGCAGCCATGGCAGGACTGGTTTGCAGACTTCATGGACGATATGAGGTATAATCGGTGGTCAGAGCAGGAAGCGTTGGACGAGCTTCTTCGGGCATTGCGAAATGGCCCCGGCAAGCTAGCTGTTTCGAGATGGAGAACGATGCATGGTGCCGGATCGTTTACCCAATTGGTGGAATGCGCCAGTTATCTGATCGGTAATGTGGGTAATAAGGATCCGCTTCGGTTGTTTCGAAAAAGGACTCAGAAACCAAATGAGTCTCATCGTGTGTTTGGTCTAGAGTTGCAAGCTCTCTTACAAAGGGCTAGACCACGATGGCAGTTGGATGACCCACAGTTCCTAGATGATTTGTTCTCGCAATTCATTGAGGGATTAAGGGATTCGGATGAATGGACCGCAGCCTGTGATAGTTGGAAAGCTGGAACTTCTCTTACCGATTTGTTCATGGCCATAGAAGACTATGACAGAAAACGGCATCTGCTATCTTCAAGAGTACTTTCGAGAACTTCCAGTATGGTACAAGACCCACCAGCCTCTGATACAGAGGAAGGTGATTCTGGAAGGGAGGAGGAGATTGGCGCAGTTGCTCAAAAGAACAGCGGCAAATCTTATTCCAATTCGAATTCGAAGCGCTATCCGAAGGCTGACAGGAAAACACCACCTGTGACCCCAGGAACTACCAGCGCACCTTCGACTACATCCTCAACTCCAGGTTCTATGGAAGAACTCTTGTTAAGGTTGACCGACTTGATGTCTGGAAACCAGCAATCAGCAGGGAGGAATTCGAAGCCAAGAGTGGACAAGACCACTAGGAAGTGTTACAGGTGTCAGGCCCTGGGACACTTTGCAGCAGAATGCCCAGCCGAGAAGCCGGTACCAAAGCCTGAGGAGAAGAAAACGGAAAACTAGAGGGGGTTGCTCGGGATGGCAATGTAGTGACCCCTAAGGTGAATGAAAGCCAGCTTATCACCAGCGGTGCAAGCGAGGAAGTCCGAGGTGCAGTAGAGATTGGAAGCTTAGGGGAGGGGCCTGATCAGTCCCTTCTAAGTATGTCCAATGAACCCAGAGAAGTAGACATCCGGGAAGGAAGTACTGGGGAAGCGGCGAATTGGATACAGGAGCTGGAAGTAGTCAGCAGTGCCCGATTGTCCCCGGATCATCCCTGTTTAAAACACTTGAAACGACGGAGGGTAGATCTTGGTGTCACTAAGGATTTCGAACGTTTCACCGTCAACCCATCACCACTGGATGGGAAGAGGTGGTATTTGACTGTAGCAGTGAAGGGAAGGTCTGGGGAATTTCTGGTGGATACTGGGGCTAGTCACTCCATGATCTCCAAGAGATTCCAAGACCTTGTAGCTGATGAACCAGATAACTTCACAACGAGGGTAAAAGCTCATTCGGCCGACGGTAGCTGCATGCAGACGTTTGGTAAAGCGTTTTTCGAAATCAATATAGGTGGACAGGATTTTCTCCTGTCACCTACTATTGCTGATCTGAGTGATGATGGCATCATCGGATTAGATTTCGCTGCGTTGTACGGGGCAATGTTGGAACCTTGTAGGGGGATGTTGAAGATAGAACATCCGTACAAGGTGGCCGTGCAATGCGTGTTGAGGAAGGTATCTTCTGTAGCCTAGGTGGTACAGACGGTTAAGGTACCCCCAGGACAGACATGTGATGTTCTGTTTTTGAGTGACAGTATCTTCCGAGATCAGATGGCGGTGGTTGAACCCGATGTGGTGAGACTTGCATCCATTGGACTTGAGAGTGCAGATACTTTCGTAGGCAGTGGCAGCCGGAATTTGATTCCTATTTCGAATCCTGGTGGTGAAGTCCGTTATCTGATGAAAGGTACTCCCGTGGGGCAGGTGATCATTGCACAGGCAAGCACCAGTATACTCTCAGAAGATACCAAACCGAACCTTGAAGGGATGTTCGATTTGCGTCCGGAACTCCAGAAGTTGGTGGACGATTCGAGCCTGGTGACGGGGGAGCAGAAAGATCAGTTGAGACAGGTATTAGTAGAATATGATGCAGCCTTCGGGGAGCCCACTGGTTTGGGGTGAACTGATAAGGTGCTACATTCCATTAATACAGAGGAAGCTGTACCTTTCAAAATCCCTTATAGACGCCTACCTTTGAAGAAGAAATTGATGGCCGAGAAGGAAATTGCTGATCAGCTGAGATTAGGGGTGATTGTTCCCAGCACTAGCCCCTGGTCCAGTCCTGTTCAGATGGTGACCAAGAAAGACGGCACAATTCGCTTCTGTATCGATTATCGAAAATTGAATGGTTGTACAAAGAAAAACTCCTATCCTCTTCCCCGTATAGACGAGACTATTGATTCCCTGGGCGGAAACCAATGGTTCTGTACGCTGGATTTGCAATCCGGATACTGGCAGGTTGGAATGAAGGAGGAGGATCAGGAAAAGACAGCCTTTTCGAGCCATGTCAGTCTTTTCCAGTACAATGTGATGCCGTTCGGATTGTGTAACGCCCCTGCGACATTCGAAGCCATGATGGAATCTCTGTTGAGTGATCTGTTGTGGAAGGAGTGTTTGGTGTACCTGGACGACGTAATTGTCTTTGGGAAGACCTTTGAATCGTGCCTGGCTACTCTAGTCAAAATTTTCGAGAGGTTGATAACCAATGGTTTGAAATTGAAACCAAAGAAGTGTCACCTATTTAGGACTTCAATTAACTATCTCGGTCGGATAATATCCACTGAGGGAGTTAAGGCGGATCCTGAGAAACTAGATGTTGTATCGGAATGGGAAAAGCCAGAAGGACCTAAAGACATACGGTCCTTCCTGGGCTTCTGTAGTTACTACAGGGACTTCCTACCAGGGTATGCCAGAATAGCTCAGCCTATGCAGGCTCTAGCTCACTGGACTCCGGGTAGAAGGAAGGAGCCTTTTCCATGGGGTCCAGAACAAGATCTAGCATTCGAAGCCGTGAAGAACCTATTTCGAACCACCCCAGTTTTGAAATATCCAACAGCTGATGGACATTTCATACTGGACACTGACGCCAGTAACGACAGTATAGGTGCTGCTCTGTCCCAGATGCAAGAGGGGATAGAAGTGCCACTGGCTTTCGCTAGTAATACCCTCAATAAGGCCCAGAGGAATTACTGTACCACTAAGCGTGAATTGTTGGCGGTAGTGGTATATACGAAGAAGTTTAAGCACTTCCTTTGCGGACAGATCACTCCTCCTTAAGGTGGCTGCTGAACTTTAAGGAAGCGGAAGGAATGATCGGTCGATGGCTGACCCATTTGTCCGAGTTTGGGTTGGAAAATAGCCAAATCCAACATAGAGCAGGGAGCAAGCATATTAATGCTGACGCCCTTTCGAGAAGACCCATACGGAAATGTTCTAGAATGGATTGTAATGATTGTGGAGCCCATAACGCTGTAATAGCTGGAGTTCGAATGCCGTATGATGTAGGACATTCTAAAGCAATGGAATGGTTCACGGAAACTATCAGGTAATTCCAGAAGGGTGATGCTGTCATGTCAAGACTAATAGAACAGGTCTCCAGTGGTGTCCAACCACAAAGACCAGCCATTTCGATTGAGAACCGGGAAATGAGACAACTACTTGCTCAATGCTCTGACCTAACTGTTGTTGACGGTATCTTATGTAGGTGGAAGATAACACCATACAAGACCAAACTTCGGCAAATCGTGATACCCACAGCTATGCGACGGGATATCATGTATTTCGTACACGGGCACTAGACCAGTGGACATTTTGGGAAGAAGCGCTCCCTTGTGCGGCTCTCCAGACGCTATTACTGGCCTGGCATGAGTAAAGATCTACTTAGGTGGATCTCTACTTGTCCAGATTGTTGTCTGAATAAACCAGTTGAAGGCTTGGGGAAATTGCCACTAACTCAAGAGCTTTGGGGAGTTAGATTTGCACGCATAGCGGTTGATATCATTAGTGGCCTTAAAACCACTCCTGATGGAAACACGTGCATGATGGTGATCTCTGACTACTATTCGAAGTACACTCGAGTGTTCCCTCTGAAGGATCATAAGGCCCATACATGTGCTCGTGCATTTGTAAAAGGCTGGGTGCTTCATCTAGGCGTACCCTTGATGTTGCATAGTGATCAAGGCAGAGAATTCGAATCCGAGTTATGGGCAGCAATGTGCCATAACCTTGCTATATGCAAAACAAGAATGAATCCGTACAGACCTCAGTCGGATGGTCAAGTAGAAAGGTTCAACAGAACCTTGATACAAGTCCTGAAGCCTCTGGTCAACAGTCAGATGGATGATTGGGACGAGCAATGCGAGTTCGTGGTACATGCTTATAATAGTACGGTGCATGCTTCCACCGGTTGTTCCCCCAATCTGTTAGTATTCGGAGAGGACTTGATTATGCCTGCTGACTTGGTGTTTGGCGTAGCTGGGATAAACGCTGAAATACCCTGTCAGGTGATGTTCGTGGAGGCATTGAGGGATCAATTCAAGTCCGCATACGAGATGGTTCGATGTGAGCTAAGCAAATCTGCTTCATGGCAAAAAGTGGGCTATGACGTGGGTTTGAAACTTAGGTCCTTTCGAGTAGGGGATGAAGTAGTTAGGCTACACGACCCCCTACAGCAGCTGAAGCTGTCACCCAACTGGGATGGACCATTCACTGTGGTTCGGATTGTTTCAGAATCTACAGTGGTGATCAAATCCTTGTTGGGACGCTTGTATAAATCCAATGTAGCTCGTCTACGTCGGTGGCAGGGTGATGCTTCAGCGCATTCGAAGTCAGGGGAGCATTCGAAGTCAGATGACACTGAGTGGAGAGCGACCACCCCGGAACGATGTGGTCCTGGTATACCTAGGAAACTAGTTATACCCTCAGATGAGAAAAAACCTATGCCTCCTGGTATTGGTAAATTGAAGAGGGGCCGGGGTAGGCCTAAAAAAATTTTACCAATTCGAGCTTCTAGCAAGAAGGATAAAAAATGCGTAAAAAAAGTCTCGGCAAATGAAGGTCTGAAGGGGAGGAGGGCTGTCCAATTGACTACTGGACATCCTGTCGAATCTTCTCGGACGACCAGGTCTAAAGAACCCAAGGTAGGGTTAAGGCGCAGTCCACGGCATGGCCAAGGGACTGCTGTGACCTAATTTGTATACACAACAAGAAGTTTCGATCTTATGATGGTAGTACAGACCTAATTGCTGTCGAGTAAGCAGAACTAGGGCGGGTGCTAATCGTGAATGTCCCCGAGGGTGGCAGACGGAACTATCCGGCGGGTATTCTTATGTTACCCGTAATGACATTTGCCTACACTCCTGAAGAATTCATGATTAGTGGTACCCATGGTTCTGTGGAACAGACTCAATAAGGATTACACTCCGGTGAGCTACCCATTCGAGCAGTGGCGGGAAACGCGAGAGTCTCCCGCTGCGTTATCCGTTAGAAAAGGGCTATCCGGTGAGGCGTGAACGCTGATTGGTTGACCTCTGCTCCCGCGGCGGGCGTGGCGACACGAGACAAGAAGGGCGGCCGCCATATTGGATCAGCGCCAAGAAGACGCGCGGACGCTGCAGGGCAAAGAAGGAGGAAGAGGGGTCTTGTTACCGACCAAAAGTCTCCAAAACCACATCATAACACGCGCCAACCTGGTTAGTTCCCGCTCATAGTGTCATTTGGACACGCGGAGCTTCGTACTCCGCAATATCTTCGATTTAAACTTCGTTTTCGTGGAAAACATTCGACTTCGATGGAGGAGCAGTACACCCCCGGTGAGGGCCTCCAGTCCGACGAGCTGGACCTGTTCGGGATGGATGATGGCCAATTCGACAACGCTCAGGAATCTGATTATGAATCCGCTTCCGAATCCACCGGGAGTGCGATTACTGTCCTTGTGGCGGGGATCAGCTCCTATTCGACGGCTGAGCAGGACGCCGTGGCCATGCCACCTCCAGCGACAGTCAACATGGGGCCGTTGCCGTGGCGCAACACCCCAAAACGTGTAGCTTCGAAGGACATTGACAATTCCACATCCACGCGGCTCAACGCAGCAGGTGATTCGGAGGAAGACGACATGCCGGAGCTAGAGGAGGTGAGTCAGAAATTGCCCATTCAAGCAGTGTCTCACGGAGAGATGGAAGACTTCGTACGAAAATCGCTGGCCCAGCAACAACTTATGGAGGTGCTGGAGTGCGATCCGCTATTCGACACCTCGCTGCAGCTCCATCCCACACTCATGGCGATGGTACTGGACAAGCTGGAAGAACACGAGTTCTACCACCACGAGGGGAAATGGCTAGAGAGCTACGAAGGAGCCATTCGGGGTGCGTACAAAAACGAAATCTTCGGACAGATCCTACTGAGATGTGGTACGAACTTTCGAAATCTCCAACGAGGCAAACAAATGGAGGAATCGGTGCCCTCGAGTGATGGGAGCACCACAAGTACGAAGGGGAGGAAAAAGAAACTTACCAAAACCCGAGGTAATCGTAAAACTTCCCATTCGAGTACCCCTCCAGCTACTCCGCCCATGTCCGAAGTATCTGAACCTGCCCCAGCTCGGTCCGAGTGCTCTTCGAGTACTCCCCATTCAACGTCATTCGAAGAACCAACCACTACAACTGGGACTACTGAGTCTCGATCCGAACCTCTTCCGAAAGCTCCGGGACCTTCACCAGTCCCATTCGAAAAGGCTTCAGCTATCGTAGAGTTGACTGATATGGAAATCAACTCGGATACATCAGAATCGGCTGGGCAGGAAGCTCGGTTTGCGCAGGTGGTAAGGGAGTCCGATGAACTTCGGGCTGCCAATGAACAGTTACGGCTAACCCTGGAGGCAATGCAAGCTGCCCCCAGAGTTCCACTCACCCGAGCCCAGTCTAGAAAGAACCCCAATCCACAGCAGAAGGGACGGTCCCTGTCAGACGCTTCGGATGTGGAGGAGGTACCATTTGAACTTCCTAAAAGACAGAGGCGTAAGGTAAAGAAGGGTGAGGCACGACAGCCCTGTGTCCCCCATCCTCTGCCTCCGCAAACTACTGCGATAAATATGTCTCCAACTGTGAGGTTGGTAGATGTGGTATCCAGTACGGCTTCCACTCCTTCGATGCCTCCTAGGACACCAGCCAAGACGCTTTTGAATTCTCCAACAACTCCGACCAGGACTCCGGTGCAGGTTGCAATACCTGTATCCCCATCCACGTCCTCAGAATCAGGACATTCGAACACGTCACCCATGGTCTCTTCGCCCCCTCCGGCTGCTGGGGCAAACGCCTCAGTAGATGTTCCCAACTCACGGGCAGAGGAAATGGCCTGGCGCAATGCTACCGGGGGTTTCAAAAAGTTTAGGCCCGAGTGTATGGAGCATTGCAGACATTCCAGGGACATGTATTCGTGTCCTAAGGCAACAGACTGTGAGGGTCTGTCTGATGATGAGGAATGGATCAGGTCCAACACCACCTCACCTAGCACCTTCGCATGGACAGAAAATTGGTTCAATCGGCTACAGGATCGCAAACAGTTCCCCGAGTCCTACTACAACCATGAGGGGCGCCCAAAATTCGATGGGCTATGGCCCGGTACAAGGCAGGGGAGAGGGAGGATTGTCCTTTCGATTCCTGTCGCACATATTACAAACACGAGAACCGTCCCATGCCCACTCGTCTTCGATTTATGCGGCACCTGGTCGAATGCCACATGCACCACCGGGCGCAGTATATCTGCGCTGACATTGGCAAGGCAAACAAGAAGTGTTCGGGACTGTGGACCCTCCGAAGAGGCAGGATGATCGAGCACCTGATACAATGTCATGGCCAGTCCATGACGTTAGCCAGGAAGAACGTGGGGGACCTCCATGCAACACTGGTGGCGGGCCTGGCCAAAGTAAAATTCGACAACATCACGATTGAGACCCTCCAGTTTGGAAAGGTCCAAGTGACGAGGAATTCGAAGCAGTCAGCTGTCTTCCAGCGTACAGATCGGCGGGGTCGACTAGACCTGAACAGCGCCCTGTATCAGGAGTTGTACACCTGGAGAGCGGCCAACCCCCTTACGGGGAAACGAAGTGAAACCAGGAGTCCGGCCACTTCCGAACCTGACTGTAAAAAGGTCAAATCGGAAGCTCCGGCTCCAAGAGTTCCAACTGCAGCACGAGGGCGAGCGACAACGTTTGAACACCGGTCCCCACTGCAGGATTTGCGTCCTGACTATGGTCCGGACTTTTCGGCCCCGAAAGGTCGTTCCCAACTACAAACCCTTCGTCCTCTGACTCCTGGTAACCTGGCTAGCAGGACTGAGTACCCTTCAATGGATTCTCCTGGTCCGGAAGGACAGACTGAGCGGGATCCGTACAGGAACCTCCCCACGGGTATCCCTGTAGAGGATGCCCTTCGCCAACTGGACTCCCGGAACGTTGAGATGGGGGATTCGGATCACTTTGTGCTGCCTGGGAAAAAGGACTTGGTGGTCACTGCCACCATCCACACTCCCCAGGTAGTGGAAGAGGCGAAACCGAAGGCTGACAGCTCTACAAAGTCGGTGGGGAGTAAAACCCCTGCTACTAGTTCGAATCCATCATCCGTGAAATCTGAGCCTGTGGTGGACCCGGTTCCAGTGACCACTTCGAACCCGGTTACCACCACACCAACGACAACTACTAGAGGAGTGCTCACCACTACTACCACCACAGCCACTGTGCCTTTCAGGCCCAACGTACGAGAAGAACCGGCAGTCGGCCCGGATAGGTGGTATGACCTCATGATAAGTGGTGAGAACATTCATCCTAGTGTGCGGTTTCCAAAGGACTACTTCGAGCCTGTGAAGGCTCCTGATGCAGTGTTGCACAAGGAGCTGTATGAACGATGGCTGCATGAACACCAAGTTGGCATGCAGCAGTATGCCGCCTGGGTGGCAAGGGCATCCGCCGACTATGCCATCACCATGCAGGGCAAGGAGGTTGAGAGACTGAGGCAGATCTTCGAACAACAACGAATCAACGAACAGGCAGAGCCGGATAAGATGATCGAACTCACCAAACAGCTAGAACATTCGAAGAGGGACCTTACAACGTCCCGTGCCTTCCAAAAAGCTGCGGAGGACTCACTGGACGATCAGGCCTGAACTATGAAGGCGCTGAACGTTAAGTTCATCCGAGTATTCGGAATCGGGCTAACCCAATGGAGTGGGTCCCTCGAAGAGCTCCAAGGCTTGGTGAAGGACTTGTAATGATAATTCGAGTGTTCGTTTGTTCAGTGGTGTTTTTGATGACTTGTGCATATGATGTTTCGATGATATCTTAATAATTGTGTTCGTAATTACAGAACGTCCATGATTGAAATCATGATTCGGGAAAAAAAACATAAACCAGGTGTGAAATGCATAATTGTCAAGAAATGTCTTCGTTGTCTAAAAAAAAAAAATAAATATGAAAAAGGTGTTCATACTTTAAAGAGTGTAGCTTATACTGTATACTATGATTCGAACCAAAAACTGTACATAGTGTTCTATATCTACCTGGTATTCGGATTTCGAAAATATATCTATTTCACTGGATATATAGTCATGTATCTATTACCTCAGGTGGAGGCCAAAATTACTACATTCCTTGGTTATAAGAGTTAATGTCACACTTGTGTTGGTTCCATGTACATTTTTGTAATTCCAATAGTTCACGTAATTACCTCTCCAGGGACGGTTCGCCCACATAAATATTTTCGAGCCATTACTTCTGTGTCATTCCATCCTAAAAAGTCACATATTGTGCATTCCTTACCTACCTTAATATAATTAATGTAGTAATCAATATTGTATCTCAACGGGAAAAAAAAACAAACCATACAGGTCTGTGATCACGGTAGTTAAAAGTAGTGTAGAAAAAATATATTCACATATATTCATATCTTTATTAAAGATGGATACTCACGTATCTATCTTGTCATTATGGTGTTGGATCTGTAAGATCCCTGTTATGTACATAGAAATGTAAGTGTTGTTTGATGTGACAGGTCAGTCTAAATCTAAAAAAATTGTACTTTCTACATGTATGTGTAAAACTTAATTCGTACCTTCGAATGTACCCCAGTATTGTTATCATGTACACTGATATTATTCTCCTATATTCGAGTATATTATATTATATCAGATGTATTACAACCCTTGGTATAATCTGGTGGGGGTGATGTAGGGGCACGAATAATACGTGTACATATAGGTCCGTGGAGTCAGGCAGGGTACTCCAGACGGCGCTACGGAGGAGTGCCACGTCGACACTGCTTGGTCAGCGCTCAGGGTATATAAGAGGCCGAGGTTGGCTACCTCAGGGAGTTCGTCCCAGGACGAGCTCTGACCCACACCTTTCGTACCTTCGCTTTGATAGGGGCACCTACACCCCTCCCTCACTATGGTTCCTGCACCAGCTATGCTGGCTCAGGGCCTGACTGTCCGGTATTGCTAACCTTCGAACTATCGATAGAATCCTGTGTGTCTTCGAATGGTTAAAAGACCAAGTGAACCGAGTAGAAACCTTCGTGTACTTTTGAGGCTGTGATCGAATAAAAACCTGTTGCATTCAAACCGAATTTGGAACCTGTGTTCGCGTTGTACGTAAACGAAACCCCTACATATATATATATATATAAAAATTGTAAAAAAAGTGCCAAAATATATTTCGAGAACAGAATTAACTTTTTTTTAGAGATAAATACAGCCCTAAAGTGCTGACCATGACTTTATGCCTCATGCTAAAATATACCTGTCACAGGATGTTTTGCATGAGTTGACAGATGGACAACACCCATTTTCTTTGGCCACAGTAATACATTCATCAATTATCCAAGTTACTATTGGTAACACAGAGGGCACTGTGACCTACCTGCCAGAGCCATGGTTGATGCTTTGGTGATAAGTAGAATGTGTAGCCTCTCTAATGATATTTATAATCCATAGCAGATGTAAATGTAGCATGTTGTTAACAAATACAACCTACCTGCAAATGCTTTTGACGATGCCTTGCCGTGTGGGGCAGACACAACTGAAACAAACATTGTATAATATCAGTTTTGTCTTCCACTCCATGTTTTAAGGTGGATCGCTACCTCTTGAATATTGACCCACTGCGCAGGTATCTGCACATATAGCTGAAATGGATCAGAATGAGCTAATATTACAAAATCTGACACATATACATGCTGACTAAGCCATGTCAAAAAATTGGGAGATTTCAAGCAAAATTGGGTGTTTTATTGGACTTTGAATAGTTGATATATTTGTAGCCTATGATATTTGCTATTTTCATAAACTTTTATTGAAACTATTTACCAATAATACATTATCTAGAATGATATAGATCTCATTAAGTTACTTAAAATAACCAAGGGTATACATTGTAGCCATTTTCTGTCTTCATTCTAGCAATTCTACACTTTGTTTGTAGCTTTAAATGTAAGATTTAGACCGATTTTGCTATATTTTTTTACTTCAAAGCCCAAAATACCTAAAAATATGCCTGGGACCCCCATCAAAATCACTTTCATATGTTAGCAAATGATCTGAACTAATTTCTGAGAGAGTTAAAAAAACTCTGAATACTATTTTTAGCCAATAAGGCTACAAAATAATAGCAATTTATTCCTATTCTTTCCCGAAACATCATATTTTTACACAGAATGCCATGGAATACAACTGTAAAACTATTTTTGCAGAAAAGTGAAACATATAGGCGTTTCACATGTGAAGTTTTGCATTTCTGTGTATAATGGTTGATATGTAAAAACACTATGGAAGTTTTCATATTTTTTTCTTCTTTTTTTTTGTGAAAAATGAAAATACTTTATTTTTTCCAAATTCTCTATTTAAAAAAGTAGCTAGGGACCCCCCATTTTTCTTTTCATTTTCCGATTCTATATGATCTAGACTGCATGTAGAAAAAAAATAGAGAGATTCTGTTAACTTTGATCAAAGGGTAGCGACCCACCTTAAGATAACTGGTGTTTATATATTAAAAATGTGCATCTATATTAATATCTAACTGAGAAAATCACAGTAACACACGGCTCATCTTACCGTGGAAGGGCACATGTCAGGTATCCAAGTCACTATTGCCACCTACAGCACTGGGGACACAGAGCACTGTGGTACACTGCACCTGTTATGGGGACCTAGCCAACTAAGTTATTATAACAAAGGTAAACCATTGACTCACCCGTTGTTGTGAAAACAGCCAACAGCACGAAGAGGCAGGTATGCATCTTGACTGTCCTAGAGCAAAGGTAAATAAGTGATTAAATTGTCATACATTTGTTAGAATCAAATGCAATAAAATATAGTGAGCCCTCTTGCCGCGGTGGGTCTCCAGCGAAAAATCCAACAACCCCCAATTGTTAAAAAATGACCGCTATCTAAAACAATTCAAGTGGCTTAACCTTTGAGAACAGGATGATGCCTCATTCATTTCCAACCATGATGAAACACCGGCATTGGTGCATCGTACCTTACAATTCCCCATTTCTCCCACTCACAAACTAACATGAATGCATGCTTTAATGGGGGAGCCAGTCTGACATCTTGGAGAGAACCAAGTACAGCATGCAATAGCTGGTTTGAATGGTGATTAAGGTATTTTGAGGGTGGTGATCCCATTTTTGCTATGTTTAGAATGATATCTAGGTCGGAACAAGGTCAAAATCAAGGTCAAAGTCACGGTTTAAGGACCTCTAAAGGATACATACACTTTGATACAAATACAAAGATACTGAACCTGGGTGTTATTCATCTTACATGTCTTATATGTATGGTTTATTACCCTACTGAGTATGGTGGACCTTGATTGGCTGCAATATCATGTATTATAAGGTCAAACATGGAAAACACTTAATTCTCAATCAGTTTCCGTTGCATAAATAATAGGTATATATCTATATAGGCAAGATTTTCTGTTTGAGTTAATGCCCACAGCCATTGGAGAACAATAGGATTAAAGGGTTAAACCATGGTATTTTCATGATAATCCAACCTCTACCTAAATTGAATATCAAAGAGGTGAATCATCAGAGTTCATCAAGTTTGAATCTGTCTATAATCTATGTGGATACTTGCTATTGTATTCAGGAACCAACTATGACCTAGTATTTAGTTTCATGGTATTATTTTACCTTGTAAAAGGTCAAGGTCACATGTGGTAATAGGGAAATTCTACAAAAGTAGTAAAGTCAAAATAGCCACAATATAACAGAGTAAATTAGGTAAGCAGGTGCAGCCAAAAGCCTCTATCTGGGCATGGGGCTTTTGGTTACAGGCAAATGGCCTACATTACTACGCCTTTTTTCCTGTCAAGCCGCTCTATCTTGACATACAACCATTTGTTTCTATACTGGCTCAAAAATAATGTGCAAATTATCTTGCCAGAAGGCCGTATATTATCGGTTCAACGAAAAAAATATTTACCACATTCAAGACACACTAGGCATACCATCTTTAAAAATTAGTATCATGAAGCCGGTACATTTGGAAACTGTTTCACAAAACCAAATACCAATTCTTGATCAGAATAGTATAAAACTAGTCAGAGAGATGAGCACAACATAACTATTTTCATGAAGACTAAAACCCTACAAGGGGTGATAGGACTCTCTGTTTAACAATATTATACTGCACAACATAGGGGGCAGTCAGTCTCTAATACAGCCTTATATATGGCATTCATTTAATTTACAATAAAGGTAACTTTCATACCATGAGGAAAAATGTCGAACAATATGAAAATGGGGATGAATATGAATGTATGTTTGATTTTTTGGTTAAATACCATCTTTAAATCTCAGTATCTCGAGGCAGGAGCATTACACACTCATATCACATGGAAGCACCAACTGCGAATATGTCATGTGTTATTACACCATGCTTTATAGCTGAGAATTCAATGAATCCATTTGCGTTGTTTAGCCCTTTATGGATGCATGTCACTAAAATATGACATTTGTCATCATGATGCACCAATCTAGCCCCAGCAAGTAACTCGGCGATGCCGCATTGGTGCATCATGCCGACCCTTCGAGGGTGTCTCAATTTCATAAGGTCAGCATGTTGCTTTAATGCAGCACTGGCGAGTTACTCACCATGGCTGCATTAAGCAGGGGCCCATTTCTCCAATGTGAAGTATTCATTTTGCTTAATATTGCTTCAGTAAAGCAGTGAATGATTCATGCAACCCTTACATATAGCAGTGAATGATTCATGCAGCCCCTTACATGTAGCTGAATCGTCCAGGTATACATGGCTATCGAATAATCATCCCTCCCTGCCTCCTGGCCTCCCTGCCTCTCTTCCTGCTTCCCTGCCTGCCTCCCTGCCTGCCCCCTGCCTGCCCCCTGCCTACCTGCCTACCTCCCTGCCTCCCCCCTCTCTCTGGACGAAAGCTAGGTCTGGATGAAAGCTTTGGACAAAAGCCATGCATTGGACAATTTGCTCTGTACAATTTTACCCGATATTAATGTTTCGCTTTTGATGTAATCGTTTACCATTGCAAAATGGGCCCCAGGGTTGCATTAAGGCATCATGCCACCCTAAAAATGGTTTTAAACTGTGACGGACAGAGGGCCGGGAATGCTATTCATGGGGTATCTGGCTAATTTTTAAGGTTACTTAATTCCTTTCAAACAAAGCGAATGGATTCGCACCAATGCAGCGCCGGTGAGTTACTTGTCTTGGCTGCACTTGTGCATCATGACGACAAATGTGCCTCTACATGGGTCCCCACAGTATTGACCGTGTCTCCGTGTCGATCTTTAGCAAAAGGGCTGTGTCACTGTGTCGATTTTTATATGTATAGAATATACAAGAGCCTTATAAAGATGTCTATGTCCGTCGATTTTTAAAAGGGCCGTGTCGCACGGGTCGATTTTTAAAAGGGCCGTGTCGCCGTGTCGCCGTGTCGCACGTGTCGAATTTTACCCATGTAGGGGCACACAAATGTCATCTTTTAGCGACATGCATCCTTAAAGGGTTAAGAGAGTCAAAGGAAGTCATGATCAGAGAATGCATAAGGGAGCCAGATAGCTGCTATAGTATGCCTTCCTAATTTGAGACATTGATAATTATATTGATAGTATTGATTGTCATATCAACATTTCCTATCAGAATCTTATATTATAGAAGCATTACACTGAGCCCCTAATTTTGACATTTAGGCCTATCATAATGTATCAAGTAAATAACCTAATTTGTGAAATCCCTGACTTTTAGAAAATTGTGTGTACCGCTAGAGAGGCCAGAGATGGGAGACCCTATTTGTAGACCAAAAGCAATAGCTTTTGTATTTAGGAAAGTCTAAACTAACTCCACATTTACATCTCCTTGAAACACTATTTTCAAGATTTTAGATGCATCATAAACAAAAGACCATAATCAGATGATATTCAAATACTGTCAAAAATATGAAAGCAAAAAAAAACAAGAAAATTGTTCCATAACCTCAGCAGTTTTGCTATTACAGTGCTAGATTGCCAATATTCTGACTTCCTTTCAAGCGAGTGCAAGTCAGCTGAGGTGGATACATGATGGCCTGGACTCTCAAAGTCAACCATGGTATGCTTAACCCTTTAAGGGTGGATGCCTACAATTGTGTTCATGATACCGGTACAACAATGCAACCCCGGCGAGTAACTCGCTGGATTGGTGTATCATGGTGACCCTTCGGGAGTGTCTAAAAACTCTAGTGTTGGCATGATGCTTGAATGCAGCATTGGCGAGTTACTTGCAAGGGCTGGATTCATGCATCATGATCATGCATTAAGGTATTATGCCGTCATGAATGGGTTTACTTGTTCATATTTAAGATTACTAACTTCCTTTCAGACAGAGCGAATGGATTCCATGTCTCCTTAACCCTTTAAGGATGGTACAATACCTTAAAGCATCATGCCTTGGTCGTCATGATGCATGATGCATGAATGCAGCCCTGGCAAGGAACTCGAGTAACTCGCCAGGGCTGCATTCATGCATCATGACGACCAATTGCATCATGCATTAAGGTAAAATGCTGTCATGAAAGGGTTAAGGGAATCAGTCAAGAAGACACAAATAGGAAACACACAAAGTGCCACTATAGCGCAATCTACAGTTGGAAATCAGCCAAGGTCACCGAGTCCCTTTCAAATGGAGCTAATAGGTTCAATGTCTGCTAAAGGGAATCACCTGTGGCCTGGACCACTCAAGGGGGCTGTCACACAAATATGGACCATTTTCAACACCCACTATGCACTATGCTCAAGTAATGCTATTCTGGATACTTGCATTTCTATATTCAGCTAATTTGTGACATTGATTATACTGATAAATATAAATCATTGTCACATCAACATTTAGTGAAATACTTCATGAAATGATTACAATAAGTTCCTAATTCTAACATCTAAACCTATCATGGTGTATGATTATGTAAATGACCTGATGTGTGATGCACTGATTTGTAGAAACATGAGGAATTCTACAACAATTCAGATGTTTCTTCATATCAATTAACTTATGTTCACTGTTAAGTCACAAGTAGCCAATCAATTGTTGAATTTTAAGATAAGACTAGACTACAGCTATAGATTCAAGATGGTGACTTGAGTACTATGCTCAAGTAATGCTATTCTGGATACTTGCATTTCTATATTCAGCTAATTTGTGACATTGATTATACTGATAAATATAAATCATTGTCACATCAACATTTAGTGAAATACTTCATGAAATGATTACAATAAGTTCCTAATTCTAACATCTAAACCTATCATGGTGTATGATTATGTAAATGACCTGATGTGTGATGCACTGATTTGTAGAAACATGAGGAATTCTACAACAATTCAGATGTTTCTTCATATCAATTAACTTATGTTCACTGTTAAGTCACAAGTAGCCAATCAATTGTTGAATTTTAAGATAAGACTAGACTACAGCTATAGATTCAAGATGGTGACTTGAGTACTACTAGGAATAGAGGAATGCCTTTTTCGTGACTATGTCTTGGCGGACACTCCATACTATGGTATTTAGAGTATCAGGGATGCCAGCAGGGATGCCAATTAGTTATTAGAACTCGAGATATAATGCATGTATAAACCCACAGGAAGGACAAGAAAGTAATGGGATGATATCTATACATGTAGTTTATTACATACATTCTCCTGTCTCCCTCCAGTCTGACCTGATACACTACTGTACTATTTGATACACCCCTCCTCATCCTTATAAATTCAGATTCATGCAGAGCAATGATATTACCGAAAAACCCCGGCTTTAAAGGCGCAGATCCCGGTACCCCTCCAGCGGCAGTCAGAGTGGAGCTGGGACAGGTACTTAGCCCTACATATAGGGGTACTGGGGCTTTAAAAAGAGCCTGGTTTTAAGAAGACCCCCAACTTCGGATAAAAATCCGCCTTGTGCAAAAGAGTTATGACATTTTGCACCCCCACCTTTAGGACGACCCCCGACTTTTGAGATTTTTGGGTTACTCTGGACCCCTTCCCAGACCCCCTTCCTATCAACTTTTCTAGTTAAATGCAGCAGTGGTAGCGCTTAACCCTCATCAGAACCCACCCTTCCAATCTGTTGCTATTGTAATTATATGTTTACCCAAATACAACACTTAAAAAATAGAAAAAAAAACGTGTTTGCATCCGTTCATAAAAACTCTTATTTCCGAATCTTTTTAAAAACAAATTTTGGATAACCCAGCCTTTAAGAAGACCCCCTAACTTTGGTGGAAAATCCTTCTTGTATGAGAAAGAAATCCCAAATAAAATCTGTCTTAAAGCAAGGGTTTTATGGTAGGTAAATACAGGTTTACAAAATATGTGATTGAAAACCTCCACGGAGCTGTAGAATATGGTACACAACCTCGAGGCTCTACTTATACTCTGTCTATAGATTAGAAATTAACATGATTTTTTAAATTAGTTTTTCATGAGATAATGTGGGGTTTGCACCCACACTGGTCCACATTCAGCACTGACCTTATGCATAGGCATAATACAAAATACAGAGAACCAACTGACTCTCTAGCTCCGCAGGTAACACTGTCAACTTGTCGTCTGATCATTTTGGGTTCTGTTCCCAACGGAGCCACATTATTACTGTCCCCTCCTGATGAATCCTTCAGTGGACTTTCTGTGCTAAACTTTTATAGCTAGTTTACATTACAATGCATAATTGCAACAGGTTATTTTTCTTATCAAGCCCAAGAACAAAAAGAGGACAGTTAAAGATTCCCTTCAGGTATCCCCGTGCTGACCTGCTTTCTTGGAACATAAATACATCTGACAGGCCTTGGTAGTATAGTGATTACAAGCTCAGACTGTGGATCAGAAGGCGGGGAGTTCAATTCACAAAAATGCTGGGATCACTTCTAGATTTGATTTCTTCATGGATAAAACATTAGTTCACAAACCAGTAGTTCTCGTGAAGTGCCTTTTATAGGTTTGCCCCAATGGCTGACATGGTAGAGCAGAGGACTGAGGGCTAGAGGGCTTATGCCCCTAGGTTCAAATCCCAATGCAAGCATGTTTTTAAATGAGAAATGGTTCCCATAACCTCTTCGCAGACTTGACCTAGTCCATATAACCTCCTCAGTAGTACAAATTCTCTGCTCAGGGCCTATGAAGCCTGTGCTAAGGCTGCTCATAACCTCCTAGTGGTCTGAGGTAGGATAATATGGAATAGAATCTACAGTAGGAACAATAGGCCTAAGACCCAGGGAGAGTATAATATACAGATAATATACAGATCTCTTAGAAAGGCATGATGCATGAGAGGAAAAAATTCTGATTTATACTTTTCTATTTGCAGATTGATGGTAAAGGATGCAATCCCACAAGGATAACATTAATGATTAAATCAAGAAGAATAAAGTTGAATGAAATATTGCCCCAGCCCCTATGCCTCATAACAAACAAACTATATCTAAACACCTCCAAGAGAAAAACATTATAATCTAAATACTTCCTAAAGATACACAATATTAATCTAACTGCCTAGTGCTAAGGCTGCTCATAATCTTCTGGTGCTCTGAGGTAGGAGAATATGGAATAAAACCTGCAGTAGGAAAAATTGACCTAACACCCAGCTAAATACTAAATATCTTAATCCAGTCTAATAATTTCTGCCTACCTTTTGTTTTGAAGAGTTCTCGATGACTGTGGTGGGAGGCAGGTGGGGTAGAGTTGACTGGATGACTGCTTGGTGATTCGGTGCCTGAAGCCGCTAGGTATGTGGAGGACGTTGGGGCAGAGTGGTGTGGAGAATGACTACTGCATGTTGGAGACGGGTGCCTGAAGCCTGTGGCAGTTGAGCGGTTGTTGTCGAGAAGAGGTCCAACAGGAGACGCTTGTCCACCGTACGGCCCTCGCTGCTTTATACCCAGCTGGGGGACGCACTCCCACGGTGCCTGGATCTCGTGGTCAGATACCGTGGTATTCTGGCACTCACTCTGGGAAGAAGAATGCAAAGGAATCCATTTCACATGCCAGGTTGTTACTGTAAAGTATGTACATTATGTATCTGAGACACCAGCCCCAGCTATTTCTGTGCAATTGACTAAGTTCTAGAGCCTAAAGATTATCCGTGTATCAAAGCCTAAAAGCAAGCACTTGCATACAGTAATTTCAGAGGCGAGGTTGTTTATCTGTCACCTGAAGAATGATCATCAGGCTGGAATCAACTCATTTCCTTTTTCATATTTTTTACCATGAACGTAAATTTTCCGGGCATACATTCCAATGTAAAGAAAAAGATGCAGCCGGGGAAGGACCCACAATGTCTATTACCTTTTAGGCCACTCCAAATAATTTTTTTGCTGAGGTCTAAATAGGTAAGGAAATTTAGGCTCTCACCGAACTTCATTCACATTTAAGTACCGTAAAACCCCGCCTATAAGCCGAATTTATTTTGGCGTTTTTATTTCCTATAAGCCAAATTTTCCCCTTCAAACTCACATTCAGCTTATAGACAGGGTTTTGGCAAAGAATATTTGAAAAAATACTAAAGCAAGGTATGAAAACTTGGTCACTAATTTTAATTTATCTGAAGGCCTTATTAATTATTTTCACATGAAGTATACATGTTAAACAAACGACACATGGTATTTCAATGAAATAAAATTATTAGAATCTGTTTTAAAACGCTTTTTGGTGGGGCCAAAGTGGGGGCCAGGGGCGCCCTAAGACCCCAAAAGTCACATTCGGCTTACAGGCGGGGTTCTCCTGAATGTCAATATGATTTCATATAAGCCGAATTCTTGTCCTTAAACTCACTTTCGGCTTATAGGCGGGGTCGGCTTATAGGCGAGGTTTTACGGTAATTAAAAGATTAATGGTCTATGCAATTTGTGAATATGCATGTCTTCTCTATCCCATCCGATTTGCAGCACTCTAAGCTTCAATTTGATATAATATATACCCATATTTGTCCATTATTACCATGTTTCTCCATTAAAATGTCCCCTCCCCAAAAAAATAAGAAAATCCCCAAAACACAATTTTAGGGATTTCGTAATGAGAAACCAAATATACAATTGTGGGAACCATTTTCAGCTGCTATGTGTATGAACCATTACAATTCTCATTTGGCATATCCTGCACTATATAGCAACTGCCGACCATATCGCCACTTAATCCTTCAAGGACAGCAGAATGTCTTAAAGCATCATGCCTTGGTCGTCATGATGCATCAATGCAATCCTGGCGAGAAATATTCAAGCACCATGCCGACGCTATTGTGCTGATATACTCCTGAAGGGTTGGCATGATGCACCAATGCAAGACTGGTGAGTTACTCGCAGGGGCTGCATTGGTGCATCATTGGTGCATCATTGGTGCATCAACAAATGTCATATTTTAGTGATATCTGTCCTAAAGGGTTAAATTGCTCCATAATAACCTGAGAGTAAGCAGCCCTGCCAGCTAGTCTGACATGAGGTATGCCTTTGTCATGTATCCTTTGGTATTGTAGTGGAGTATAATGATTACGTCTTCTGACATCAATCCTTTCTTACTTTCCCATTTTCCGCAATCATTTTTGAGCTCCTTGCTTAGGGATGTCATTGATATCCAATCTATTTCGATTATCATTATTTTAGTCTCAATTTTCGATTATATCGATTTTTTAAAATCTCATCACACAATGGAAATACATAAGAGTAACTGTATGGCTACCTCCCTGTAAACACAAATAAGTAGCTTGGACATAGTTGATTTGGAGTGTAAACTACATAATTTTACAAGGTTTATAAGCGTCAAGATGTGATGGTTTACTTAAGTTCAATGGAGGTTTATGTCTGAATTACGTTTTTTTACCTCATTCAGACGTGAATATATGGTGAAATAAAATGTAAATTTAGGTAAAATTGGCCTACATTCTATGTGAAATAGCTGTATTTTGTCATACATGTCTGTATAGGTTCACAGATATGTTTCCTATTGATAGTTACAGTGATTGAAATTTTTTCTTTAATCTTATATGAGATAATCATGTTCAAGCTGAAAACTTATTGTCATCTCTTGGAATAACTTGATACATCATTCCCTGCAGTAGGTATACAGACTAAATTTGGCTGCTTTGAGACTTTATATTTTTTCCATAGGTGTTCAAACAGTAAAGTACCCTAATATATGTATTACATACAGTTCTTTTTATCTACTCTTCTAATGTATAAATGTCCCATGATGCAGGGCTCATTTCCATAATGAAAAATCTTGATCATCAAGAAATATCTGCTTAGATTGGGATAGATATTTGCCCTGGTACTGTTAGATTCTTTCCATATTTGATAGTGCTGCTACTGAGGTCAGGAAAGTATACAAAAGTTCTGTCAAGTACCCTACCTTATTTAGATGTAAATAAACATAGATTTGTTACGTTTATTTACGTCTGAATGAGGTAGAAAAACGTATTTCAGAGAGAAACGTCCATTGAACGTTCATAAACCTTCATGTTTTGACGTCCACAAACCTTTCAAGAAGTCCTAATTCAGACCTTTGGTTGCATATAAACCTATATAAACCCCTGACCCTTGTTGGAATTACGCAGTGTGTTTACAGGGCTGTAGGTGAAAGATTATATCAATATAACGCTTTTCTCGATGGGATGATGAGAATTCCGGAAATCCCGGTATATCGATTTTAGTGGTCATGTTTCATAGCCAAGAGCCATTAATATTGATCTAATAAACAAACTATGCACATCTATGGACTTGTGATGGTATTTGCTGGTGATATTTACCACTTTGAATTAAGCCACGATGAGATATTTGCATCTCTATCCACTTTTCAATGGCAGAGAGTGAGACCTGTATGTGGGGCCAGTGCCTGAAGCCACTATAGACTTATGCAGCAAGAAAGGGTGACTTTTTCCTAGTAAAGATGTGATTACATTGGTTTTTAGCGGAATCCTCGGAACATTGTCTGTCATGGCTATGTTTGCTTTTCATCTCAACACCTTATATGAGCAGATTCACAGGACAACTTTTTTTCAAATAGTGCATATCAGAATTCAGGATCTTGGGGTTATATTTATGTATTGTCAGTCAAGCTATAGAAATGTTCAAATCTTTATCAACTACTTTTCTGAAAAGTCACGCTTTCTTGCTGCATTGGTCTGTAGTAATTCTTAGTATAGCGCACAAGGCTCTGCTAATCACCATTGCTAAACCCAAAGTAATTTTGGCTGATGCCAATGGTAAAATGAAAGCAAATTTGGCTGATGCTACTTCCTGAACATCTGGCAAATTGTCTTACTGTGCTCATTTGCCTGTCATGGTACCGCGGGACTTACATGTCGCCATTCATCACTCTTCATTTTGGCTCATGAAAACGTGTCGAATGGTCTAACTGTGCTTATTGCCCTCTCCAGGCACCCTGGGATGGCACGCCACAGCCCCCCCTCCCCCCAACACAGACAGAGGCCTGGGAACTTCACACCTCTGTACAAAGCCAGCAGCTTTAACTCTTTAAGGATGGCATGATGCCTGAATGCATCATATCCTTGGTCCCCATGATGCATAAATGCAGCCCTGGTGAGTAACTTGCCAGGGCTGCATTCTAGCATCATGGCTACCCTGCTGGGTTGATACCTTCCTAAAGGGTTGGCATGATGCATTGATGCAGCACCGGCAAGTTACTCTCCGGGCTTGCATTGGTGCCAAGCTGGCCCCAACTCGTCCTCGGACGGGTCCGAGCGACATCGCTGGTATTTGAGGGGCCATGACCGCATCACTTCCCCCGTGTATTGGGGGGGATTCCTGCGCGGTACCCATCTGCACTTTCAATACCACAGCACCAAGCGCACAGGAACTATTTTAACCAGCAACCTTTGGTGCCAGCGATGACACTCGGGAACAGAGGTCGAGGTGGGGCCAGCTTGGGCAGTAGTTATGCGGCATGACCCTGTCCAAGGAATCTGATTTAACCTTTGAATATGTCTTAGCTGTACATTGTGGGTTAAATTGGCATTCTCACCGAGCGTATCACACTCACAACTCTAGTACTGTTCTACTATGTGGTTAAGTGTGAGTGGTGAGAATGCCCCTCTAAAGTGGCATTCTCACCGAGCGTATCCGACTCACAACTCTAGTACTGTTCTAGTCTACTATGTGGTTAAGTGTGAGTGGTGTGAAACCCCTTTAAAGTGGCATTCTCACTGAGCGTATCCCACTAACAACTCTAGTACTGTTCTAGTCTACCATGTGGTTAAGTGTGAGTGGTGAGAATGCCAATGACTTCCCACTTATAACCCGCGGGTTCTACAAAGTTATAAGCGAGTATTTACTGTACAAAGACTGTAGATGTAGGACTAGAGGGGTAACGCAACTCCTGGTAATTAAACACAGTACAGACAGCCAGTCGGTCATAGTGCTACCTCTCTGGGTAATTACTAAACATAGATAATGTGTTCTGGTCATGAGCTGATGACTACCACTAGTGTAACCACCTTACCGTATCAGGTGACATCTATCATTGGGTGATGTCTATGACCAGGTGAGATCTATGACATGGTGACATCTATGACATGGTGATGACCGGCAAGAAAGAAAAAGCCTAAGAAACTTGATAAATTTATTTCACCAAAATGTTGAAATTAATAAACCTTAACTTTTAAACCATTTAGTTTTTTTATATTGGTACTCATCAGGGTACCAGGACCCGGTCATAGACATCACAAGGTTATAGACGTCAAACAGTCATAGACAACATATATAGCATATATACAAATACATGTTATTACTTTATTTAACCAGGTTTTATAAAGTATTAAACTTGTTAGTACCCATGTGGGTACCAGGGGCTGATCATAGATGTCATCCGGTCATAGACATCACCTGGTCATTGATGTCAACTGGTCATAGATGTCAACTAGTCATAGACACCAACTGGTCATAGATGTCAACTGGTAATAGACATTAACTGGTCATAGACTATCAACAAGTCATAGACGTCAACTTGTCCCCACTGGGTGACTTAGCCCCCTGTTCTTCACCTTCTGTACATACTCTATGTAGGCGCGGGTGTCTGTGCTATCATACTGACTACTATTAACCCTTTAAGGACGGATGTTGCTAAAAGATTTGTCATCATGATGCACCAATGCAGCCCCAGCAAGTAACTCACCAGTGCTGCATTGGTGCATCATGCCAACTCTATGGGAATGTCTCAACCCCATAGGGGTGGTATGATGCTTGAATGCTGCACTGGCAAGTTACTCACCAGGGCTCCATTCATGCACCATGACGGTATGATACAATAGGGCATCCTGCTGTTCTTAGAGAGGTTAAAGGCCCAGCGCCCCTATATGTATAGAGCTGAGTACCTGTCCCGACTGCACTCTGACTGTTATTGGACGTGCAGTAAGAACTGCGGGTTTAAGATAGTACGGGAACGGCAAGGGCCAGATGTGCAGGTTGGGGTATAGGTACAGGTATAGGTATATGTAAAATGGCAAAGAATATATACTCCCATATGGACCTATCAACACCTGAAGTCTGTGATCCCATGCCAGTAAAGGGTCTCAAAACAAGTTAATTACACAGTGATGTAATCATCCCTCAAGCAATGCCCACCTGCAGTTGGTGCTCACAGACCTACCTATTAATGAGGCAGGATCATTGTATTTATATTTATACCACAGCGGGCACAGAGAACAAAGCATTTCACACCTCTTGTATACTGCATACAGCCAGACTAACTGCTAGTGGTATAAAGTAGTTATAGGCCTAGTACCAATCTGTAGGGGTATTCACTGTATATCACCTATAAGCCTCCTTCACTGTATTTCGCGTACAGATTGGTTCAGGTCCTATACCTACTACATACACAATTTTCTATTATATATCCCTACACGTCCTACACGTACGTGTAAGTGCCCATCTATACGTCCAAAATGTCTAGCATACATGTTATATCCCTATAGATGGGAATACCCACCATGTGACCTATAACGTTACACATACACATTGCCGTACACGTCCATATCTTAACCTCTATCTTATACACATACGCATGTGTGTACAGTAATGGCCTGCTTAGGTGCAGGGGATTTAAATGAGCACATGTCTCACTTTAAAACCCTAAATCTCTTTTTAGAGTGACTCATATAAGCGCAGATTCCTGTATAAGTGCAAGGGGTAACAGGGACTTGACATTTATAAGTGCAGGGGCGCTTAAACATTGGCAATCATTACAGTATGTGTGTATGTGTGTGTTAATTGAGCTTTCAACCTTAGCTCCCTCCTCAGGGTGTTCAGGCTATATTTGTATAATTCAGAAAAATGAGTTTTTTTTGTGAATACCAGCGCCTTTGGCACTTGGTTGTGTTAAAATGCATTGTAGGCGCAATATCAAAAATTGATTTCTTTCCTTTTTTTTTGGGGGGGGGGGGGGGAGGAGAGCGGTCTATGGTGGGGAATCTATGGAGGCCTACCTCAGGTTAAGGCAAATGTCGAACCCCTCTCCAACATTTGACATCAGTGATGCCAACCGTCCCGAATCTTCTGGGACAGTCCCGGAATTCTGATTCTATCGGCTACTGTAGACCCAGCTTTTGTGCGTTTTAGTAGAATTTGGGAAATTGGGGGAGGGTGCATGATATCATATACACAATGTACTGAGGGTATCCAGCCCCTGTTTTAAAAGAAAATAAAGCTAAAATTCAGAAGATGTATTGAAGTGCCTCTACATGGGTAAAATTTGACACGGGTGAGACGGCGACACAGCCGTTTTAAAAATCAATGGACACAGAAAAATAGAGGATAAAAATCTACCTGCAGTTATCTGTCTATAAGTCCTTATATACATAAAAATCGGCACACTGACACAGCCCTTTTGGTAAAAATTGACATGGCGACATGGGAAAAAAGTTCAAAGACCCATGTAGAGGCACATTGAAACTAAGGCAAAAAAGAAGGGTGTGTTTCAGGTTACCCGACCCTACCTAGAAATTTTTATCCAATTTTGATTTTTTGTGTGTATATTTTACGTAATCATAGGGCTATTTCAGTGTCAATTTGATAGTCCACGAGTCGAAGCCGTTGTTGGCGAGTGAGCGCTGAAGTTTGCGAGTCAATTTTTGGATACGTTTCAGGCCAGAGTAAAAAAAAAAAAGAAGAAAAAAATCCGACTTACCCTACCTAGATTTTGACACTATGTAACCTGAAACATACCTTTCATTCTTTTTGGCCTAATCATTATGTAAGAATTGAAAAATATGAGAAGGTGCCTGAGTGTTTCTTCAGGTAGGCCTATACAAATATGCCTAGGCCTATAAGCTCACCCCCTGCATAATCCTGCCCCATGTAGGCCTGTATTCTGTAAGTCTGTATTCATGTTAATTTTCCACTTATTAGGCCCACCAGTATAAGCCTGGGCTTATACATTTTCTGGGAATTTGTTCCAAAATTTAGGGTGGTAGCTAGGCCTATCCCACAATAAGGGGCTAATTTATGGGGTATCCCGCTTAAAGGGGTTCAATATTAACCATGCGAAAGTCAGCGAGACCAGCGTAGTGGGACTTCAAAGACCGCACGCGAAAAGTGCAGCCGTGCGTCTTAGTGGCCTAGATCCTCTTATTGTGGGATTGTCTCACTGATTCGCAAAGTTGTTCTTCATGAATAGAAAATAGCAGAATAACATCTAGTTGTTCATTCATTTCTTGGCTTGGATGCATATTGGACTAAACAGACATCGAATGTGGAGTATAGAGAAGTGTTGAAATCGGGATGGATGGGAAGAAAGAACTAGGTTAGGGAGCAGGTGTATTGCATTACTGGGAGTGTTCCCGATTTGCCTTTTGTATCGTTACTATATATATAGGGGAAATCTTAATTAAGACAATGTTGAAGGAATTGTAATTCTATCCCCACTAGAACATGAGAAATATGTTTTTCTTTTCATTTTTCCTTAACCCAGTTGACATTCATTTCCACTTATATTGACAGAAATGTTAGATAGTGAATATTTGAATATGTACAAGTGTATAATTTGGATTTTCTATAGATAAACAACAGTAGTGCCTATTGTGCCAAGGTGGGATTCGAACCCGCGATCCTCTATGTGTGGTGTTCTACAGTAGGTGAGTGTAGCTGTACAGTATGTGATACTGGAAACCAAAAATACCTCCTTCTATACTGTACAGCTACAGTACTTACTTCTAACAGTGTACTACTTCTCATAAAATGTAGCTCCACATAATTATGTGTAATTCTGCTGGCTAATTGTATTTTAATTACTTTAGCGTTCGGGCAATAGACATGCACAGCATGTGAATATATGTTCCCGACACTTTGAGGCCCCTCCATTTCGAAGGTGGTTCGGTGTTTCTTATGACAGATTTTGTAGTAAATATGGTTCTGGGAATCCATTTAAAATGTAGGATATATGAACATGCAGGGCTTTATTTTAGCATTTAAATGCAATCTATGCTAAATTGATTGACCAGATACCCTCTACTGGAACCATCATACAAAATGTATATAACCCACAAAGATTTCATGGATATTTAATTTTGCTGACTTCTATAGCTGTCCATAGGTACATACTAAATATGTAGACAGGATCAGCAAAACCAACTTCGACTTTCATTTATCCCGTTGAGATTTTTCGATACACGATAAATGAAAGTCGAAGTTGGTTTTACTGATCACTGGATTGAAGCAGATGATGGCCAAAGCACTTGCAGTGTTCAGACTACGCAGGGGGAAAAAAGAGTGACCCCCTTCTAGGCATTTATATTCCCTTTATAATTATCTTCAATTTGGGCTTACTGTTCGATTGAAATGTGGCAATTATTGAATAGGTATGAAAGTAAACCATAAACTATAAACCTGTGCTTTTGAGCATTTAGTGTCCCTGCTGGGCCTGGAAGTATGTATCCAACCTTCAACAACTGCACCCCCCCCCTCCCGCCTCCCAGGTATGTTCCATAGCTATAATAGGACGGGCTATAATGTGCAAGCCTAGAGTGCCCTTCTTCCGAGACCCTCAGCTCTGACCCCCCCCCCCCCCAGCAGGTCGGTCAGTGTATAACCTCTGACGAGGCAGTCATGGCTTGTTGCTACCCCCCCCCCTGTGACCATCACTGCAGTCTCAGTCACTCAGTGTGCATGGAACACAGGCTGAAACAGAGCTGTACTGGAGATGGTCAGCAGGGGTAGGTCGTATTAGGGTATATGCCTGACACTCTGGTGGACCGGTCATATCTGCAGACTGCTTCAGACCTGTAGTGTCGTGTGCAGTCAGAACATGGCTCTAGAGTAGGCCTAGTCAGAGTCTATCTGCCCCCCCCCCCCACTGAGCCTATACCACCCGAGAAGAATCAATCAACGCATCAACAATGGGTATATCCATACACCAGTGCTAAGGCCGGAAGCTATCTGATACAAGAATCTCAAATAACTGTGATACAATACTTTGGGGCCAGACAGACCAAATGTTGATTTTTAACTATAGGTTGGTGTGGAGACCAATACTTTGTCTAAATGTTGAATTAGGGTAATTTGAGGGTGCTGATTCCGAATCTGCCCTGTGTTAAGTGATATCTTTGTTGCAACAAGGTCAAATTCAAGGTCAAACGTCACGATTTTGGTGTGACCTGTTAAATGTGTGTGTATAAAGACAGCATATCATGTGCTCAATAACACATGGTCAAATCATCATGGTTGCATTACAACGTGAAATATATCAATTAATAAACAAATAACAGTTTAAGCAGGGTAATAGCAGTTAAATCCAATAGTTCATTTGGTTATATTTCCAAACACTTGAAGGTCAAGTATATCCTGCCAAATAATGTCCCATACATGTAAGAATGACTGTGTAAGATGAATAAGCTTCACCAACAGTGTCTCTGTATTTGTCTCAAAATATGTGTACCCATTTTAGTTAAATTTTTACATCAAATCGTGACCTTTGACCTTGAATTTGACCTTGCTGTGACAAAGATATCACTTTACACAGGGCAGATTTGGAATCAGCACCCTCAAATTACCCTGATACTTTTTTTGAAACAAAGTATTGGTCACCACACCAACCCCCCTTCACATTTTTAGCCTGGCCCCCCAATTACAAGGTCGAGTTACCGTAAGTGGACTGATACAGGATTACTGGTGTAAGCCAATGGCATTCTATATTTAATAAAACACATTTAGTAATAAAGCCAAGTATCATTCGTGGGAATTTTAGTTGGAGCAGGGGGGGGGGTGCACAGATGTCTGTACAGTTGCAGAACAGTCTGAATACCTCAAACAGTAAATCACTCATTCCTACTTGCTGCTTGATTCTTTTGGTATTTATACTCACAGATATGTATTGCTCTATTTCACAATTAAAGGAATTTCGCAGCATCTATTCCCTCAAAAATTAGTATTTTCCTTTTTGCACATTTTTTTAATCAGGCAACTTACTTTCTCAAAACAGAAATACCACCTCTCTAAAGATTCCCATCCCGTGTCTATTTGGCAATCAATGTTGTGAAAATGCTATTTTTCTACCCTCTATTGGAAAGTTCTTAAAGAAGGGTCGCCATATTGAAGTTATCTTGAAAGGTAAAATGGATTAAATAAGATCTATACATATCTATTGATATACCGGACCCTTCCGTTGTTCATAGGAAATGGCCTAAAATGTTACTAAAACAGCCGGATAGTGGTATTGTATGTATCGGAACGGGACTATAGTTAAGTACTGTTTATTACTCAATCGACCTGCAGCCAATCAGAGGCCTCCATTTGGTCACGTGACCCCCTCATTTGCATAATTACGTAATAGGCCACGCCCCCTCATTTGCATAATTACGTAATAGGCCACGCCCCCTTGATCACCAGCCAATCAGGGGCCGCCATTTGGTCACGTGACCCCCTCATTTGCATAATAGGCCACGCCCCCTTGATCACGTGACCCCCTCATTTGCATAGTAGACTACGCCCCTTTGATCACCAGCCAATCAGAGGCTTCCATTTGGTCACGTGACTCCCTCATTTGCATAATAATGGATCACGTGACTCCCTCATTTGCATAATAGGACTACACCCCCTTGGTCACGTGACCGGAAGCGCTCTTTATTTGGAAAATAGGCCACACCCCCTTGGTCACGTGACCTGACCCCCTCCCTCATTTGCATAATATAGACAATAGACAGACCACGCCCCCTTTTTGGTCACATGACTTGGACTAGCCAATGGGAGGCTTCTATAAGGGGGGGGAGGGGAGGGGGGGAGGGGGGCACTTTAAGATGCATGGGGAGGGGAGGGGGGGAGGGGGGCACTATTCATGGGGTGGGCGGGCACTTGGGGGGGAGGGGGGCCTTTGGGGTCTGCTCGGGAGAAAAAAAAAAATCATCTGATCTCTAGGGATTCGCTTCCTCTCTACCCCCCTTTAGGGGGGTAGGGAGGAGGCGAGTCGGAGGTGACTGTAGAGGAGTTTTTCGGTGACTTGATGACTTTCAAACAACCGTGCTGATAGTTGATAAATTTGACTTTTTGACTTGAATATTTCTTGCGACTTTGCGAAAGCGACTTTGCGGCTCGTAGCCCCTTAAATAAAGAGGTGACTTTGTAACCTCAGGGGGGAGATCCTTCTACACCACCACAGAAAAAGATCTCGGTTGATTGACTGAACGCGGCGGGTATGAGTCATCATGGGGCCCTTGACGGGTGGGTCCTCCCCATGCAGCCGTATGTCGAATTTAAGAAATGCCCGTGTCACACGTCACTAAGGGAGAAAACGTTTTTTGAAAATATTTAGAACCCGAATTTGAGCATTCTGGTACATTTTAAGGACCCAGACACCGCAAAGCCGGGTACCATCCAAGAAAAAAAAAAAAAAATTTGGCGAAATGCTTAGGTTTGAAATGGTACTTTTTCTGATGCACTCTTCGAACATTTTTTTTTCCTCATGTCACTATGGTCCATGTCACATGTCGGACTCAAGAAATGCCCCATGGCCCATGTCACTTAGATGTCCGTGTCCATGTCGTCGTATCAATTTTTAAGAAAATGACCATGTCACCATATCGAATTTAGGGGTCTAGTGACATCAGCATGTCCGGCTATCCTCCACAAATTTAGCTCTAAAATGTTTACTTTTTTTTGGGCCGATTTTTCATCATTTTAAAAAAACAATAGGCTGTTGAAATGTTTGCTGTTGTAAATAGAAACAAAAACAAAACAAAGCGCATGGTAAGATTATGTCACATTGCAGTCGCGGGTCCGCTCGTGGCTTATCCAGCCTCTTCGTGGATCCGTGACTGTCAATGTGATCATATACTAATCACCCGGCGTTTACGGTATTATATACTAAGGTATGAGACGGGTCCTACAGAAAAGGTGTCTAAAAAGCGCTGCGACCTGATTGAAATGACGTCAGCGGCGTCTGCTCGTCAGTGCCCGGCTGTAGCCCGTAGGACATGTCATTCTGCTTTTCTGGATGTTTTGAAATATTTTGATTTAACTGATAATACCTGATAACAAGCCTCTGAAGCAGTTTTTGATCGAGTACGTCTTCTCTACGTTTCCATCGATTAGCTGCTTCAGCAAAAAAAATCGCGCGCGCGGTCTAGTCTAGATGACGGAGTCGCTAAAGCTCTGTTTAGAGAGTGGAACTTGACCTTGACTATAGACTCAGTACTAACTGAACGCCCCGCTATGTCACTCCTCACGTGGGTATATGTACAAGCTCGGGTTCTTCACTTTACGGCTTGACTAAAACTGAGACGCGTCCATGATAAACTCTAGCCTTTTTTTCCTTTTCTAGGATCGAGAGAGAGATTTTAAATGGGGCGGTTATCTAAATAGCGTGGAACTAAAATCAGGCTGCGGCAGATAGTATCTCTGCGCACCTCAAGACTCAACGTAACTTTCACTCTCCAGCAGAAGTTTAGTTGTCACTAATGATGGGCGGCGACCGTCGTGCACCGGCGGATATTGGAGAGTGTTGGAGAGCTGAACCTTACAGACATATAAATCAATCGCTCTGGTGGAAATATCTCGCCATAGATTGGAACCAAATACTTATCTAATGGAATAGTTATCAGTTTTCAGTTTTCCTGCCGTACAAAATTTATTTCCAACTCTTCACGTGGTGATAGCTGAAGGTCGCTCGTCGTAGGTACGTGTGACCGGAACACCCTTTTTGGTTTTGGCGTGGGTTGACATCAGATTTGTACCGTACTGTCGCGATTAAGGGCTCTGAGGGAGCGCTTTTCAATTCGGTGAAGTTCTTACTCAGGAGCTATATACAAGCCAGGCGCTGGCGCTTATTCAAAGTCGCGATTTTAGTGCTTGAGAAAAAACATTTGGAGGCTCTTATACTCCAGCGCTTATACAAGACCGGCGCGCTTTCAACACTAGTTGCTATATCGCGACCGTACGGTATGACTTCGGTGTCACAAGGTCCCAAACTCCAAATAAGGAAGTGAAACGACGTCGCCTGTCTACCTCGTGCGCGTCATAGCGTCGTCGAAAATAGTGTGACGTCAGCATCTCTCAGGCGGCTAGGAAGTCAGTTCGACAAAATGGCTCACCGAGTTAACTTCGCGGCCGTTTCTCGATCTATGATCGATGCGGCCGTGGAGAAGGAATTTGTAGCCGCGCTACAGAGAGAGGAGGCGGAGAGACAGAACTTCGTGGCCGTTTCTCGATCTATGATCGATGCGGCCGTGGAGAAGGAGTTCGTAGCCGCGCTACAGAGAGAGGAGAGACAGCGGACTGCTGCTGAAGCAGAGGGTGTGGTGGATGAGCTGATCGCGAACGTCACTGATCAACTCATCCGCCAGTGCGTGGAACGAGTCAAGCAGCAAGTCTGCATGGAGGAAAGTCTACCGCCCGCCGTGCTGGGGGAGCTGCTGCAGGACTACCACGCGTTATGACCACGCCCTCCGCTTCAGCAGCAAGGTCCCTGCGACCCTCTCTACCAAACAGTCCTTTTAAGGACCAACCACTTATCACAAAAGTTGAAAATCAATCTCAATATAATATACGCATCAGAAAAACCCCTAATAGGCTCTACACTGAAACCCTGTTGAGTAGGTAGATCGGGTTGGGTTTTTTTTTTTTTTTTTTTTTTTTAGGAAGGGCAATCAGGTCATCGTGTGGAGGTCATCAGGTGTCCTGTGTGCTGTCTGTCTGTCTGTCTGTCTGTCTGTCTGTGTGTGTGTGTGTGTAAGTGTGTGTGTGTGTGTGTGTGTGTGTGGGTGGGTGTGTGTGTGTGTGTGTGTGTGTGTGTGTGTGTGTGGGTGGGTGTGTGTGTGTGTGTGTGTGTGTGTGTGTGAATTTTATACAAATACAATTATTCATTCCTTTCAGCAAGAAAATTAGCTCAATGTAATCATATGATTTTAACTGCCCTACTTATCAGGGCCTTGACGACATCTGACCGCCCCCCTTTTCAGGATCTAAATGGAAATTCACCGCCACCGCTTTTCAGAGTCGTGCTGCAGTGGTTATCCAATACATGGCGGAGTGCCATTACCTAATTCTTTTGTATGTGAAAAAAAAAGCACTGATAAGGGGTTTAATTAGACAGATATTGGTTCTACACTATCAAAAAATAACCCCTCAGCGCTTTAATGCTAAAGGTAGCATAGTGCTTTAATGCGCTACGCCCTTTGTCGATATGTCAGTGTATGCATGCATGCAGCCCTGGTGAGGAACTCTGAGTGCTGCATTCATGGCTTATGACGACAACGGGCACTGCACATTAAAGCGCTATGCGACTATTAAAGGGTTAGATCCAGTCTTGCTCCAGTCATCCCGAATGCTATACCCAGAGTTGGTGGTCTGGTCCAGACTGCTGTACACAGATTGTGGACGGGATGGCGGGTTGCTGCCAGACTATCCCTCTGGTACGATATGCGGCTGGCGCGGCCGAGACTGTCTTATATGATGCTGAGTCGAATTATGTATTAGATACCCTACGAGTAACTGAGAGTATGTCAAAATAATCACGGCAAACTGACTGGCGACTTCATAGGATCATAGGGCGGTTATTATTACATAACTCAGTAACCTTTGGTTATGTGTTAGATAGAGTACACTTGGACACGGTTATTCCATATACCCACTGCCCCACAGGGTCAAGACGAGGTGATTTAAATAATAAGACCCAGACGGGTCAAATAGCCAAAGTCAACAATGACCTGTTTTTTAGCCAATATGGACAAAGAGACACGGGGTGCTGTACACAGCTTGTGGACGGGCTGGCGGGTCGCTGCCAGACTATCTCCCTGGTCCGATATGCAGCCGGCGTGGCCGAGACTGTCTTATATGATGCTGAGTCTAATTATGTATTAGATTCCCTACGAGTAACTGAGAGTGTGTCAAAATAATCACGGCAAACTGACTGGCGACCTCATAGGTCAGTTATTATTACATAACTCAGCAACCTTCGGTTATGTGTTGTGTTAGATAGAGTACGCTTGGACACGGTTATTCCATATACCCGCTGCCCCACAGGATCAAGACGAGGTGATTAAATAATAAGACCCAGACGGGTAAAATAGCCAAGTCAACAATGCCCTGTTTTTTAGCCAATATGGACAAAGAGAAACGGGGTGCTGTACACAGCTT
This sequence comes from Harmothoe impar, assembly GCA_947462335.1. Taxonomy (NCBI): domain Eukaryota; kingdom Metazoa; phylum Annelida; class Polychaeta; order Phyllodocida; family Polynoidae; genus Harmothoe; species Harmothoe impar. Next base: position 75,089,947 of record OX381707.1, read on the forward strand.
GTGGACGGGGTGGCGGGTCGCTGCCAGACTATCCCCCTGGTCCGATATGCAGCCGGCGTGGCCGAGACTGTCTTATATGATGCTGAGTCTAATTATGTATTAGATGTCCTACGAGTAACTGAGAGTGTGTCAAAATAATCACGGCAAACTGACTGGCGGCCTCATAGGTCAGGTATTATTACATAACTCAGTAACCTTCGGTTATGTGTCAGATAGAGTACACCTGGACACGGTTATTCCATATACCCACTGCCCCACAGGGTCAAGACGAGGTGATTAAGTAATAAGATCCCCAGACGAGGGGTAAAATAGCCAAGGCAACAATGTCCTGTTTTTAGCCAATATGGACAAAGAGACACAGGGGGTGCTGGGAGTTGGCGACAAGGGGCAAGACGGGCAAGACTACTTCTCAAAATAGACAATGCCAATGGCCAAGACCTAGTTCTTAAATTCGACAAGGCCCATTGGTATCTCTTATATTCGACAAGTGACACATGTGCCCCGTCTGTGGTCCTAATATAGATTTTCTAAAAAAAAGTAAATTTTCTGCACCGTGTGACAACGACCGATCAGCTACATAGCAGAGATTTCCCCAACCTATTTTGGTTATTTTTCTATTCAGTTTTTGATCAGCGCACTATATTATCGTGGTTTTTTTTTTTTTAATTTTTTAATCATAAATAATATGTAGACTTGGAAAAAAAAAGAAAAAAAAGAGAGCTGACACGAGTAGTATAGTATGTATCGGAACGGGACTATAGTTAAGTACTGTTTATTACTCAATCGACCTGCAGCCAATCAGAGGCCTCCCTTTTGGCGGGAAATTCAAAAGCAGCCAATGAGAGGCCTCCCTTTTGGCGGGAAATTCAAATAGGTCACGTGACCGGAAGTGACCTACTTCCGGTCACGTGACCTTTGGGCGGGAAATTCAAATAGGTCACGTGACCGGAAGTGACCTACTTAAGAGGGTCACGTGACCACCATGTTGGCGGGAAATTCAAATAGGTCACGTGACGGGAAGTGACCTACTTAAGGGGGTCACGTGACTACTAGGTTGGCTTTCAAAATAAGTCACTTGAGATTTTGATGGATAAATAAATTTAAAAAAAGAAAAAAAAAGCAAGCTGAAAAAAGCTTGCTAAAAAATAATTTAAAAATGTGGCTCTTTTTTTCTAGGGGGGGAGGGGCACTCTGGGGGGCACTCTTTAAGATGCATGGGGGGGAGGGGGGGAGGGGGGGGGGGAGGGGCAGGGTTTTTTAAGAGTGAGACTCGCTTCTCTGCCCTCTCTAAAAGAGAGGGCAGAGAGGCGAGTCTACTTACCATGAAAGGTATCATGATTGCGTTTATGATGATGTGCATCATGATGTGACTATCTTACAACCCTATGAGAAATAAGCAAGACATGGGCGTACTTACACGGGCTATTTGTAAACTAATTTCTCTTGAATCTATTAACAGCTCACATTTTTTTTCTTAGATGACATCTGACAGCTGCTTGCTAGGCTAAGATATTGTTAAATAAACAACTTGGAAAGCTAATTACAGTTTTCTGGCTTGAAATATAGTCTTTCAACAGACTTTTTTTCTCATCTTACACAGAGGCAAATATCAGAGACACCCAATGGCGCTTAAACTGCTCTCAGCCAAGGGTCGGGCACTGCTGGACTATAATAGACGGGTCAAGGACCGTTCTACTGTGGGTCAGGCTAGGTCGGACATTCAATAACGCGACTTTAGCAAAACTTGCTTGAAAGTCTGACCATGCGAGATCCTTATGCCCCAGTCTGTCAATGCTGTCCAGACTTTCAAGCAAGGTTGTCAAAGACTTACCTGTCATTGAATGTCCGACTTAGCCTGCCTGACCCTCAGTAGAACGGTCCTTGACTCATCTATTATAGTCCAGCAGCGCCCGACCCTTGTATGAGAGGGGTATTGACACCATTGGCTGACTCTGATAATTCGCCTGTGTGCACGAGGGGAGGAGAGGGTTTACAGCTTGCGCTTATAGAGCACTACTAGTGTAGGTTTGGATGAGGAGGCTATGACATATGATGTTTGTCTTAAGAAATAGCCATGGCGCATGTCGATGTCGCTTAATTATGCTCATATCTCATGTCGATTTTAAGAATTGCTCATGTCACCTGTCACTGTGTTTTTCAAGCTTCATGTCAAATGTCACTAGGCTTCATCTCGACTTTAGTGGTCCACACCGCTGCTGCTGCTGCTGCTGCTGTCGGTGCTGCTGCTTGTGCTGCTTGTGCTGCTCATGCAGCAGCTGCTGGCTGCTTGTGCTGCTGCTGCTGCTGCTGACAGATGCTACTGCTTGTGCTACTGCTCGTGCAGCAGCTGCCAGCAGCTGCTGAAGCAGCTGCCAGCAGCTGCTGGCTGCTTGTGCTGCTGACAAGGTCATGGGGGCTGCTGCTGACGATGTCACGGATGCTGCTGACAAATGCTACGGCTTGTGCTGCTCGTGCTGCTTGTGCTGCTGAAGTCGCTGCCAGCTGCTTGTGCTGCACGTGCAGCTGCTGCTGAAGCCGCTGCTAGATGCTGCTGCTTGTGCTGCACGAGACTGAGTAGCCGCTATTCGGCGTTTCACTCCTTATGTACCCTGTCCTAGTTAATCCTCTTAAACGGCTGAAAAGGCTCTCTCAGCACAGAGACTCTACTCAATGTAAGAGATCAGTTAAGTAAGTTTTCACATGCCACCTGACTACTGCGGGAGGGTTTAGACTTAAGCAGCTTAGTGCACACACGTGTCTGTTAGAAAAGCTACCTGCACACCTGCCTTCCTTTTTCACTAGTATTTACCCCCTGCCGACTTATAAGGCACCTATACACGCCTTCTTGCTTCTAGAGCTAAGCTGACTGGCAGCTATTTTAAAAGAGAATACTCGTTACCTGTATAACGGATAAGGGGGTTATGAGATTAGCATGTGTATACAAAAAAAAACAAAAAAAAAGCTACAGGGGGCGCGTGTCTGTCTGTGAGGTAGAGACCATGTGGTAAGCGACTCAAGTGTAAAACAACAGCACCTCCTCTTGTCGCAGTGAGTGGTGTGGACGGCGGCTGGCTAGTTGAATTTAAGCGTCAGCTTGAAAGATAAGGCCAAATAAAAAAAAAGGTTTGTTTCAGGTCACCCGACCAACCCTAGCAAAACAGGGTCGACCCTACGTTTTTTTTTAAGCAAGTTTGAAGAAAATTTCATATTTTTATACTTTTTGGGTCATTTTTAGAATTTCCACGGAGGATGGCTAGTACTTTCATGTTAAAAAAATAAAATAAAATAAAATAAAAATCCGACCTACCGACTCCAGTCTTTCTGCCCATGTTACCTGAAACATACCTTTTTATTTTTTTTTGGCTTAATCCGTTCACGGGCTGGCGCGTCACACCTGTCGTTAATCACCCCCTGTAGTCTTTGTATACACAGGTGACTCGGCTTTATCTCTTCACCAGCTATAATCCCATATACATGTAGCGCACGTTACACTCGTTAATTCTCTTTTCATGCTGATGGATTAGGGGTGGAAGGGTTCAGGTGAAAAGCGATTTGATTCTCTCTGGAAGAGGGTTGGAGCTCTAGGTGAAAACAAGCTTAGAACATCCAGATTAGCTGCTCTCTCGGCTATATAAAGAGCTTCATTTTTTCTAATCTCTGCCCACTTCGTCTTGTTGTACACTATCAGTCACGAGGCAGACGCTGGAAGTAGCAGATGTTTGCAGTATGGTTTACACAGAGGTTACCTGCTAATAGGATTTTGTCAGAATAGGGTGAGTTGCTATTAAAATGAACATTTAAATGGGTTGTTAATATGGTATCTGATGTTAATGAGCTAACACCTAACATTGAGGATTATGACCTCCCAGAGGGGCGTCTCGCCAAATTCTCCAGTCTTGACTATAGTCTTAACTGTCTAAAGACTGTGGAGCACGTTAATGGGTGGTCTCCTTACTAATTTCACTTGACCAGGCCGGCAGGGTCAACTAGGCTAGGTAATTACAACCACAAGGGCGGCTACTCAACATGCAAGTAGACCTACTACTACGAGATTGTCTTTTGACCACTCTGCCGCCGCCTGCTGGTCTGGCGATTACATGCTCTAGTATAGTTCTCCGCTCTTTTCGTCAGATGACGCCACAATAGGGTTTTTGTACATTTCCACGATACTCGCGAACATTTTAAACGCATAATGACCTATAATAAGCAACAAAGCACACTTCTAATATATTGAATATAAGAAACATGTCAACGTTGTGTATTTCTGATAGAATGAGGCAGATTCTTTGAAATATCAACTAAACTATAGTGAGATTGAAAATACTACACCATATCTAAAGCGATATAAAAGCTATATAAAGTCAGAACCTCTGACGGATCGGTAGGATCACTCAACCATTCGTCCTCGAAAGCAACACAGGGTTCCCGTCCAACAGGACTTTGAGCCTTGACGCTTTTGAGGAGGTTTGATCTCATGCTGCTTAACATGTGGTGTAATTAATCAACACCGCGGCCCCTCTTTAGGGGCCACACAATAAACAAAGAATAAAAAAGGGTAGGACTTAGGTTTAAAGTGAATCTCCCAGGATTTTGGCGAGGTCGACAAAGGAGGAGATAACAGATTAAACTGCAGGAGACTATACGCAAACCTTGATACTCTCAGAGGGGGAGCTCCATATTGCGGACCTGTGGTCAAGGTAATTACAACCACAAGGGTGGCTACTCAACATGCAAGTAGACCTACTACTACGAGATTGTCTTTTGACCACTCTGCTGCCGCCTGCTGGTCTAGCCATTACATGCTCTAGTGTAGTTCTCCGCTCTTTTCGTCAGATGACGCCACAATAGGGTTTTTGTACATTTCCACGATACTCGCGAACATTTTAAACGCATAATGACCTATAATAAGCAACAAAGCACACTTCTAATATATTGAATATAAGAAACATGTCAACGCTGTGTATTTCTGATAGAATGAGGCAGATTCTTTGAAATATCAACTAAACTATAGTGAGATTGAAAATACTACACCATATCTAAAGCGATATAAAAGCTATATAAAGTCAGAACTTCTCACGGAACGGCATCTGCAACAGATCACTCAACCATTCGTCTTCAAATGCCACACAGGGTTCCCGTCCAACAGGACTCTGAGCCTTGTCGCTTTTGAGGAAGGTTTGATCTCATGTTGCTTAACATGTGGTGTAATTAATCAACACCGCGGCCCCTCTTTAGGGGCCACACAATAAACAAAGAATAAAAAGGGTAGACCTTAGGTTTAAAGTGAATCTCCCAGGATTTTGGCGAAGTCGACAAAGGGGTAGATAACAGATTAACCTGCAAGAGACTATACGCAAACCTTGATACTCTCAGAGGGGGAGTCCCATATTGCGGACTTGTGGTCAGATCTATCCCTTCTAGGGGGCAGGTTGCATGTCGTAAATGTCTACTACAGACATTGGGATATATTGTTAATCTTACTCTAGGGTCTCCATAATTAGACCCTGAATCCGTTGTTAAACGGGTGTGAGGGGGTGGTAACTAATACTTATGAGATGTTAGCTTAGTTCATAGTCTCCTTACCAATTTTCACTTGACCAGGCTGGCAGAGCCAACTAGTCTAGGTAATTATAACCACAAGGGCGGCTACTCAAGATCTAAGTAGACCTACTACTACGAGATTGTCTTTTTGGTCCTTCTGCTGCTTAGTTATTACATCCTCCAGTCTAGCTCGCCACACTCTTTGAGCAGCACCACCATTGCCTCGGTAAAAGTGTAGGGTGTGTGCTTTCCACCTTCAGGTATCCATAGATTCGATCACTATCACCCCCCTTGAAATGACTTCAGCTGTTAATTAGGGCGTAAAGCCACCAACCAAGTCCCTGTCAAAAGATGTGAATAACGAAACGCGCTAGTATAGTTCTCCGCTCTTTCGTCAGATGGTGCCACAATAGGGGTTTTGTACATTCCTACGATGCTCGCGAACATTTCAACGCATAATGAGCTACATAGGCAACAAAGCGTGCTTCTAATATATTAAAATATAAAAAACAATTCAATATTGTGTATTTCTGATAGAAATGAGGCGGTTTCCTTAAATACCAACTAAACTATAGCGAGATGAAAAATACCACACCATATCTAAGGCTTTATAAAAAACTATAGAAAGTCAGAACCTCACACGGATCAGCATTCTGTTTGCAACGGATCACCCCTGACCCACTGGTCCTCGCATGCCACACACGGCTCTGCCGTGTTTGAGCTTTGAGGTATCACCCATCAAGTGATCCATGCCGCCCAACATGAAGCGTAATTAATAGCTGCTGTTGCATAGCACAGTGGCAGCATCTAACTAACTCTAAAGAGTTAGTCGGCCCCTCTTTAGGGGCCACACAATAAACAAAGAATACCCTGAATCTGGGACCTGCGGGCGAGGGCCCCAACTGTGAAGTCATTATTGGCCACATTGGTAATATCAATTAAAACTTTAGACAACACCCACCTTAAGTATCATTAACGGACAATATCAATGAACTCAGCATCTGCCTGGTTACCACATTTAGCACCAATTTTACAACTCACAGGGGCCACACTAGCCTCACCGCGCTTTTTATTGCTCTGCTGATTTCTCCAATCCAAAACATGAGGTATCTAGTCTAGCTGTGAGCTCATTGGGCCAAACAAAAAAATAATCCGTGTTCAGGTAACATGGTCCAAAAAAAAATAGGGTAGGTCTACGTCGCCTAAGGCGACGAAAGCGCGTCAAAGCGTTTACAGGGTTCGAGCCCGTGAGCTGCTCCTTGGGGCTGCAAAAAACGCTTAGACACTGAAATCCCATAGGGAAAAAATTTTGGGTTTTTGGACTTTAGGCCTTAATTTGAGGGTGATCCCGGGCTGATAGAAAAATAATTCTTGGACGAGCGGATAGCTCTGGATCTCTTTTATCTAAAACAGCGAAAAATTGATTATGGTTTCGCCGCAATTCATCCGACGGGGGGTAATCAGCCCCCCCCTCTGCCAATCAAGGCAGTGAATCTTGGCGACCGTGCGATCACTCACGGCCACCGCGACGAACCGACAGAAGAGATCGGTATCTTAGTATGATTCGTGTGACCTACTTAGAGGCTCACACGGTGGAGGTGTGTCCGGCGTTCGGCGCGCTGATTGGCTACTGGTGGGAGGCGCTGTGCCGCGTCAAGAACTTCACCTATTTGGGGCGGCTGTTAAAGGCGCACTGAGTTGAGGTGCACCTTTAAGCAAGAGCGCGATCCGGCCTAGTCTTGCGGACCTCTGTTTAGAGAGTGTAGCAAGCGGCTATGTCGCGCTCTCCAACCACAGGCTTAACAGTGGTCCGCAAGACTAGAGTGCAAGACGCGTGCACACACAGACCGAACAGACACACACAGACCCACACACCCACACACTCCTATCAGTGAGACGTCTAGCAGATTCGGGAGAGGCGACCAGGGAGGTACTCTCGGCTAGCGGCCACTAATTGCCTGTTTAGATAAGGCACAGAAACAAGGGTGATGACAGACTACGTGTTCAAGCAGCCAACATGCCCTGACACTTGATAATGGGTGTGGACCGCTAAATTCGATATGGTGACATGACCATTTCTTATAATCGACAAACGACATGAGGTCTAATGACAAGTGACATGAGGCCCAAAAAATCATAGTGACAGGTGACATGAACATTTCTTAAAATCGACATGGGATATGAACATTATTAAGTGACATTGTCATGTGACATGGTCATTTTCTAAGATCGACATTCGACATGGGGACCCCCTATCCAGAGCCCCTTGATAGATGACAGCTGTTGTGTGTAAGAAAAGTGTATGCCTCACAATCAAAAGATGATAAAAGGCTTTATCCCACTCGATGTGGGTTTTGAATCAAATATCAAGGGATCAAATATCAGATCGATATTTGACGTCGTCAAGTGATATCTGACGTTGTCAATCACTTTTACTATGTAGTCAAGGTCATAAAAACAGAGCCCCCTGATTGGTCAACAGCATGAATGAAAGTTGCATCTCAAACTTTTAATACTCGGTATGGGGCCCCGTGGGGCTGGGACCAATATTTGCAATTTTCGGAAATACTGTTGAGAATTTCTAGATGGAAACACCTTGTCTGGGGTAATTTGACCTCTACTCTTCGATATTCAAGTAATACTCAAGCTATTCTGACTCTAAACATGAGTAAAACGGTCATTTACCAGCGTTATCGGCAGCGCCGACATCAACAACTGCTGATCTCCCTTGGTTACATGACCCAGCTCCGTTTCTAAGGCCTCATGGATCGGGGCCCTGAAGGGGGATCTGCAGAGGCCCTATATCGGGCCCTAGATATGTACATTATATTAATATCTCATAACTTAATTTACTCTAAAATCTTTTGATAGTTCATAACCTTGACTCTTATCTCCTTTTCTCGCGGGATAAAGATAGAATTTGGTTGTTGGCGTGGCCTCTCGTGGATATCTGCTCTTCTCCACGGCACCTCTCGAGCCCCCTGCGGGGCCTCTAGGGGCTGCTAGACGTCTCTCTGCTATGTAGTGTGGGATGTAAAAGAACCCTTGTCTCGGTAAAAGGGCCAATAGATTCGATCACCATCACCGCTCTTGAAATGACCATAGCTGTTAACTAAGGCGTAAAGCAACCCACACACCCACACACCCACACATTTTTCTGTATGAGCCTTCAGACCTCAAGCTGCTCAGTGTACGGGACTAGGTTTTGTCATAGGCCCTACGGACGCTACTCAAGGTAAAAATAAGAGAGCTGTCTCACCATGACATTGGGCTGGCTGTAGTTTTTTATGTTTCGGTACCTACAACCAAAACAGCCAGTACCCGCCCCAGGGCTTCATGTCGCACGCGGGAAAAGTATAACGGTGGCGCCAACTGTCGGAATAGCGGGTACACTACGTCAGTAGTTCTTTTGTTCTCCGCTGAGTGACTGGGCGAAATGTAGTCGGTAGCTCTATTTTCTGTGCACTGTTCTGTTCATTTTCTACACTTAACACTTAAATAGACCGCGTGTTTGTACAAGCTAACCGTTTTTATCAGTGCAAAAATTAAATAAGCATCGGATAGAACACTAAAAAAATGAGAAAGTAATCCAGCACTTAGTATAAGGCACCAGTTTTATCATGAGACACCGAAAGTCTGGTTTTTTTAAGGTGGATAAGACAGTCGACTGAGAGCTCCAAACTAACCAAAAACGTACCAGAGGGAGAACGTACCCGACAGGGCAGGGGCCTTCTACACCCCGGCTCTGATTGATGAGCAAGCGACAAGTGCTACAGAGGGCCTATTCCTCTTTTGAGGTGGGCCCGAAATTGAACAAAAGAATAAACTCAAGAAAAAGCCTTAGGCTTAAAAGAGTTGTAGATACTGATTTTAACGAAGAAGTCACATTCATTAGTTTACAAATAGCCCGTGTAAGTACGCCCATGTCTTGCTTATTTCTCATAGGGTTGTAAGATAGTCACATCATGATGCACATCATCATAAACGCAATCATGATACCTTTCATGGTAAGTAGACTCGCCTCTCTGCCCTCTCTTTTAGAGAGGGCAGAGAAGCGAGTCTCACTCTTAAAAAACCCTGCCCCTCCCCCCCCCCCTCCCCCCCCTCCCCCCCCCATGCATCTTAAAGAGTGCCCCCCAGAGTGCCCCTCCCCCCCTAGAAAAAAAGAGCCACATTTTTAAATTATTTTTTAGCAAGCTTTTTTCAGCTTGCTTTTTTTTTCTTTTTTTAAATTTATTTATCCATCAAAATCTCAAGTGACTTATTTTGAAAGCCAACCTAGTAGTCACGTGACCCCCTTAAGTAGGTCACTTCCCGTCATGTGACCTATTTGAATTTCCCGCCAACATGGTGGTCACGTGACCCTCTTAAGTAGGTCACTTCCGGTCACGTGACCTATTTGAATTTCCCGCCCAAAGGTCACGTGACCGGAAGTAGGTCACTTCCGGTCACGTGACCTATTTGAATTTCCCGCCAAAAGGGAGGCCTCTCATTGGCTGCTTTTGAATTTCCCGCCAAAAGGGAGGCCTCTGATTGGCTGCAGGTCGATTGAGTAATAACCAGTACTTAACTATAGTCCCGTTCCGATACATACTATACTACTGACACGCAAACTCCTACTCACATGTCGCTGTTTTGTCACTAAACCCAAAGACCCACCCACCCCGTAGGAAGGGGAGACGCTTGTGAACGTTCCCTTAGGCCTCTATTCTTTATTTATTGTGTGGCCCCTAAAGAGGGGCCAACCAACTGACACTGTCAGTTGGTTAGATGCTGCACAACATGGGCGTAATTAATTACGCCTAGTGTTAAGCAGCATGGATCACTGTGGTTTGACAGACTGACCTCAAAGGGCCCCCGTTGGATGGGGGCCCTTGTGGCACAACGAGTCAAAACGAGTTGATCCGTTTTTCAGATTGCCGACTCGGCGAGAGTTTCTGACTATGTATCTTTTATAAAGCCTTAGATATGGTGTGGTATTTTTCATCTCGCTATAGTTTAGTTGGTATTCAAAGAAACTGCCTCATTTCTATCAGAAATACACAATATTGAATTGTTTTTTATATTTTAATATATTCAGAAGCGCACTTTGTTGCCTATATAGCTCATTATGCGTTGAAATGTTCGCGAGCATCGTAGGAATGTACAAAACCCCTATTGTGGCGCCATCTGACGAAAGAGCGGGGAACTATACGTGACCTGAACCCCGCCCTCAGCGCGTTCGTTATTCGCATCTTTGACAGCGACTAAGAGACGCTCAAACTGTCTCTTATTTAGTTTGAACTTATCACAAATTTGTCTTTGATAGGTCGTAGATTGACTTCTGACTTTTTTTTCTTTTTTAGTTAGAATAAAAAACAAGTGACGCCGACACAGACCTGCGCATTAACGCGCTCCACCGTCTTCAGAGGGTTGAGTCTATAGTACAGTAGATTCTACTGTGTACTTACACTAACAGTGCTACATATACATACCTGAGTCATAAGTGGGGGGTTTTTGTTGTTTTTTTTAGGGGAAAAAAAGTGATCTACTCACCAAACCGCTATTAGTAGGTAACCTGTATGACCCATACCGCAAACATCTGCCTCGTGACTGATAGTGTACCGGTGGTGAAGTGCTGTTGCAAGAACAATTGAGGCTCTTTATATAGCTGAGAGAGCGAATGGTCTAATCTTGTTTTCACCTTGAGCCCCACCCTATTCCAGAGAGGGTATCAAAAATCACATGTACACGTATATGGGCTTATAGCTGGTGAATAGATAAGGCGGGGCAACTGTGTATACTAAGACTACAGGGGGCGTTTTAACGACAGGTGTGACGCGCCAGCCCGTGGAGGGAGCTTTTGTTTTCACCTAGAGAGGGGATCGAGAGTGTATACAAAGCCTACAGGGGGTGATTAACGACAGGTGTGACGCGCCAGCCGGTGGCCGGATCACTGCATCTTCTAAGCTTTGTTTTCACCTAGAGAGGGGATCGAGAGTGTATACAAAAAAAAACCTACAGGGGGTGTTTAACGCGGCCGGCTGCCTACATGCTATGGTCTAAGCCTGTTTTCAGCTAGAGAGGGACCTAAATCACCTAAGCCTTTTCCACCCTTAAATCGATCTGATAATTACCATAAAGAGGAGTAATGCGCGTTACATGTATATGGGCTTATAGCTGGGTAAGAGATTAAGATGCTAGTCAACTGTATGCAAAAAAAACAAAAAAAAAAAACTACAGGGGGTGTCTAAAGTCGATTGTCATGCGCCAGCGGGCGGACGGAAGTCTGCCACTCTAGCTGTGACTACAAGCGCGTGCGTGTGGTAGACAGCTTAAATCAAACACAAGTTAAGCTCCTTATAGCTTCCTACTGACTGCGGATTCGAGTGCTTGAAAGATGGTCTTTTGTTTTTTTCATCTATTTCCTCGGGGGGTCGAACAGGATTAAAGATGTAACGAACCCGCACCTACACAGGTAGACAGCTGGTCGCCTTCCTAGTGAGAGTTTTCCTCTTGAGTTAAGAAGCTTATCTCGGAGCCTAGTACATAAGCGAGAGTGAAACATGGGTCCCACACACTTCTTCTACCACCTTCAGCATGGCGTCATCAGGAATCACTCTACGTTCTACCGAATGTGAGCAATCCCAACACTACTACAGAGCCGCGACAACACCACACGAGGAGACGTCCATGTTTACTGATGAGTTAACAAGTAGCAAGGTGGAGGTTGGTTTTTATCAAGATTCGTACGGGTGGCTGGAAAGTGTGATGGCTACTTCTGCAGCTATTGCTGCTGCTCGTGCAAAACGTGAAGCTCGTATCGCTGTTCGTGCTACACATGCTGCATACGAAGTTGCCGATGCTGCTAACAACGCTTCTGTTACTCTCGCCGCTGCTGCTCGTGCTGCTAATGTTCTTGCTACTGTTTCCGCTCTTGCTACCGATGCTGCTGCTACTGATGCTGCAACGTCTGCTAAAAGTGTCGCTGTTGCGGCTGCTGCTAGGGCTAATGCTATTAATGCTTGTACAGCTGCTAAAAAAATAGCCTGTTTTGCTTATGCTAGTCGCAGTGTCGCTGTTACGGCTATGGCTGATGCACATGATGCTAAGTTACGGGCTGTTGCTTTTGCTGAAGATGCTGTTGATGCTGAAGATGTTGCTGCTGCTGCTGCTACTGCTGCTGAAGATGCTACTGCTGCTGCCGCTGCTGCTGCTGAAGATGCTGCTGCTGCTGCGGCTGCTGCTCTAGACACCTATGACGCTGCTGCTACTGCGGCTGCTGCTCTAGACACCTATGACGCTGCTGCTGCTGAAGATGCTGCTGCCGCTGCTGCTACTGCTGCTGCTGAAGATGCTGCTGCCGCTGCTCTAGACACCTATGACGCAGCTGCTGCTGCTTTTGCTGAAGATGCTGTTGATGCTGCTACTGCTGCTGAAGATGCTACTGCTGCTACTGCTGCTGCCGCTGCTGCTACTGCTGCTGCTGAAGATGCTGCTGCCGCTGCTCTAGACACCTATGACGCTGCTGCTACTGCGGCTGCTGCTCTAGACACCTATGACGCTGCTGCTGCTGCTGAAGATGCTGCTGCTGCTGCTGCACTAGTCATCTATGACGTGGCTGCTGCTCTAGACACCTATGACGCGGCTGCTGCTGCTGCTGCTGCTGCTGAAGATGCTGCTGCTGCTGCTGCTCTAGACACCTATGACTAAAACTTAGTAGGTGTTATTTACAAACACTACTGCTACCTATGACTAAACTTAGTAGGTGTTATTTACAAACAAGAGAGCCGCGTGGTGTTGTTTACAAACAAAGAGAGCCACGTGGTGTTGTTTACAAACAAAGATAGCCACGTGATGTTGTTGTGGCCTATCATGCCAATGAAGGGGTCACGTGATCAAGGGGGCGCGGCCTATTATGCAAATGAGGGGGTCACGTGACCAAATGGCGACCTCTGATTGGCTGGTGATCAAGAGGGTGTGGCTTATTATGCAAATGAGAGGGTCACGTGATCAAGAGGGCGTGGCCTATTATGCAAATGAGGGGTCACGTGACCAAATGGCGGCCCCTGATTGGCTGGTGATCAAGGGGGCGCGGCCTATTACGTAATTATGCAAATGAGGGGGCGTGGCCTATTACGTAATTATGCAAATGAGGGGGTCACGTGACCAAATGGAGGCCTCTGATTGGCTGCAGGTCGATTGAGTAATAAACAGTACTTAACTATAGTCCTGTTCCGATACATACTATACTACTCCGGATATTTCAAGGAATATTATACACAAAGAGAATGTGCTATCAGAATTATTGCTATAGATTTATGGTGGGTAATAAGCGAGATGACCAGCTTATCAAAGACCGATCTGTCAAGGTCTTGCTATAATTGCCCAAGATGACAGCAATCATACAATAGGTATCAGCATGGCATGTATTTTCCCTTTCCCTTCTGTTCGCCAGGCACACTAAAGTGCAACCAGGGCCACTATATGAAAGGGCTCATCACAAGTGATCCGTGTCTCAGTCTGTGACTCTCAGTCACAACCTTGTCAGTGACAGTACAAATCGGGCCACCTTATTCCCATCGATTAAATACATTTAGATGATAGCAAATTATAATGGGATGACTTTTTCCAAGGCAGATTACTGTGAGCACTGTGGGTCAGGCCGGTTGGCTGACCACCAGCCACATGTGTTTTAGTGGGGGGGGGGGGGGGGGGGGCAATTGTATTTCCGTGGGAATTTTGTGGTTATGGTAGTTTCCCAACTGATTTCTATCATTTAGAATGTGCTTTAAAAGGTAGGATACTGCTCCATTTTTTATTTTTACTATTTGAGCTATTTTTTGAGCAATTAAGTTAATTGGTGTAATAACAGCTTCGGGGGACTGTGTCTCCTAAGAAAACAGAGCTATCAATTTCCTAAAAAACACCTATCCCACCTAAATCAACTATAGGGAATCTTATGGTGAGGTTTATTTTTTTGTATTCCCAATGGTTGCCTAGCAACAGGCAGATTTTGCTATTTCTCTACAGTAACAGTGTCAAATACACTTGCCTTACAGTTTGATGTTTTAAGGATAATCCTGCAATATTCTAAGCCAATTACATCACACCATGTACATTTATACATCTATTGGTCCATAGCTTGCCTAGCAACATACATATTTTGCTATTCGTACTTAGCAACTAAACGACTAACTGTAGCTTTATGGGATGAAGTGCTGAGGTAGGTATATCATGAGCTTTACATATTGCATTTCCCCGTGTAAAAGCCGGGCCCATGTATAAGCCTGCCCTGTGTATAAGCCTGGGCAATAGGGGACTTAGTGTTGTATAAGCCGGGACCAGAGTATAAGCCCAGGGGTGCAATATAATGGTCAATAAAAATATTTCAGGCCATAACTCCATTTCTACTTGGAATATTCCTTCGACAATGTAACCCCTATTTACTCCATTGACGTCCCTAACCATTTTAAAGAGAAATAAAGCTTAAGTTGGTAAAAAAATTATTGAAAATGTTGCAGGAAATGTGTCAGAAAAGTAGGTAATTCTGAAAATTGTAAGAAGGTATTATGATGCTTCTACAGCTAAAGGAATATAAGCCTGCCCTGAGTATAAGCCTTCCCTGTATATAAGCCTGGTCAGTTTACCACTTAGTACTTGTATAAGCCTGGGCTAATACACCGGGAAATATGGTACATTATATATATCAGCCCAGATATTACCTAGCAACAAGCACCCATGACTTCTTAACCCTGCAAAGAAGATTCATAATATCTTGTTCATTCTGTGCTCGAATTTGCTAATATCTAAGCTTTATTTGTGGAATATAGTTGGCTAGGTATGTGTGAATGGGCTTGTACAATAGTCTTGTATTTGAAGAAAATAGATATAATGGTTTAAATGACAGAAAAAAACATGTAATAAGGAATATCTATATTTGGAATCATCCCCTCCCCCGCCCACTTCTCCCTCCTTCCCCATCCCATCTGTATTAGATACTGCATTGCTTTAGAATCCCCCTCTGAGGTGCAGAGAGCAGCAGCCCTTGTCTTTCCCGGCAGCCCTTATTATCTATAGAGAAATAAGGGCTGCTCCTCCACAGGCCAGCGGCTGTATTTCCTTGCAAGAGAAACCTCCCCTGTAGGCTATTATACCTGTAGTGGAAGAAGGTCCCGGAATGTCCAGGCCCACATATCAGCCCAGATATTGCTTAGCATTGACTCGTGGCAAAGTATTGCTATTGCATGTTGCTGGTTGCTAGTTAATGGTATATCTCCTCACAGTCAGCTATCTGTTATATCTGTGTTGGTACTTTTGCTCCTTGCTAAATTAGAGATTTCTGCTATGTATCTTGCTAGGCAACCTCTCTAAAGATATGTTCTAGCCTGGGCAGCTGGGTCTCAAGCTGTTTAGAATGAAGTAATTATATTGCATCTTACCCTGAGGTATTTATATCAAGAACTCTACCAGCAACCAGTAACTTGCAATAGCAGCACTTTGCTTAATAAGTCAATGCTATGCAATATTTTGGTCAATATGCATGTAGGGTTTATGACGGAGCTACATTAGCATAGATGAACAAGATGTTGTGATTTCATTCTATTCAGCTAGAGACCAAGCAACATGTTTATAACAGTAGTTTGCCTAATGGGTTTAAATGAGTCCTATATGCAGGGTAAAGAAGTCATGTCATGTTGCTAGGTAATATCTGGGCTGATATATGTATAATGTATGTAGAGTTCATACCTCAGCATAGAATGAACAAGATACTGTACATGAACCTCATTCCATATCGCCGCAGTTCATGGGTTAATTGCTAAGTACAAATAGCAAAATATGTCTGTTGCTAGGCAAGCTATGGGCCAATAGATATATCCTAAGGAGCGCCAGTGCTTTCTGTCCTGGGACTCCCAGAACGTTCTGATGTGGGGTGTAAAAGCGGCCCTCAAAACGCCAGTGCTTTCTGTCCTGGGACCCCCAGAACGTAATATGTGTAATGGAATTTTCAAGTTTTTGGCTCCCAGAACGTAATGATGTGTATTCAAGGACTAATTTTCCTCTTTATTCAATTTAAATCCCAATGCCTAATACTCATTTGTACACTCTCGTTGCCCTAGTTGAAAAAACAATACGTTTTTAGAACGTTTTGGCACTCCTAATACGGACCTAGTATATCTGTTCTGATATATAGGTTCAAAATATGCATTGGAACACTCTGGTAGCTCCAGTTGTAAATCCAAAACGTTTTAGAACGCTTTGGCACTTCTGGTATGGACCTAGTATAAATATTATCTGCTCTGATGTAGGTTCTAAATGCGCATTGGTATGCTCTAGTAGCTCTAGTAGAACGTTTAGCATATGCATTATCTGGTCTGCTATAGGTCCCAAATATGCATTGGCCCACTATGGCAGGCATTTTGAAGCAGGTCCCCTATGTCATGTTATCTGGTACCAGGTACCCCTTTGTCACGTGGTCTGGTATCAGGTACCCCTATAACCTGATAGCATCTACTCCTAAGTCTGGTGGTCTGGTACAATGTGCCTCTATGCCACATAATCCGGTACCAGGGACCCCTTTGTGATGTGTCTGGTACCAAGTAACCATACATCCCATAATGGGTCACAATAGAGCCCTGTCACATGGTACCAGGTACCCTTCTGTCACATGGTCTGGTACTATGTAGCTATATGTCACATGCTGTGGCACCAGGTCTAGTACCATGTGTCGTTATCTAGTACCATGTGACGTTATCTAGTACCATGTGCCGTTATCTAGTACCATGTGACGTTATCTAGTACCATGTGTCGTTATCTAGTACCATGTGTCGTTATCTAGTACCATGTGTCGTTATCTAGTACCATGTGACGTTATCTAGTAACATGTGACGTTATCTAGTACCATATGTCTTTATCTAGTACCATGTGTCGTTATCTAGTACCATGTGACGTTATCTAGTACCATGTGTCGTTATCTAGTACCATGTGTCGTTATCTAGTACTATGTGTCGTTATCTAGTACCATGTGCCGTTATCTAGTACCATGTGCCTTTATCTAGTACCATGTGACGTTATCTAGTACCATGTGACATTATCTAGTACCATGTGACGTTATCTAGTACCATGTGACGTTATCTAGTACCATGTGACGTTATCTAGTATCATGTGACATTATCTAGTATCACGTGGCGTTATCTAGTACCATGTGGCGTTATCTAGTAACATGTGACGTTATCTAGTACCATGTGCCGTTATCTAGTACCATGTGACGTTATCTAGTACCATGTGACGTTATCTAGTACCATGTGACGTTATCTAGTACCATGTGACGTTATCTAGTACCATGTGACGTTATCTAGTATCATGTGACATTATCTAGTATCACGTGGCGTTATCTAGTACCATGTGGCGTTATCTAGTACCATGTGACGTTATCTAGTACATGTATCATGTGACGTTAAGTAGTACCATGTAGGCCTGTCTGGCGCTGTGTGCTCCTATGTCACATAATCTAGCACCATTTTCTTCACGTAATCTACCTTTAACCTTATGTCACAAGAACTACTAAACTACTTCTCTAAGTCAGGAATTCTTTTCCATAAAACGTTCTGATACGTTCTGGCATGAGCATCTGCATAGAAACTCTTAGAGCTGCCAAAACGTTATAATACGTTTTGGCAAAGGAGAGCTGTATAGAGTCTCTCGCCAAAAACGTTCTAAAACGTATTTAATTGAATTAACAATTAAGTACATAATTTGCATAAATCATATTACAATTAATTAATTTGAGCTTACACACAATACTTGAGGTGTTTTGCTATGCAATCCGACCTTGAATAGACAGGTGAATCAAATAAAACATTATGTTACATGTTGATGAAAATAACATGTTTGCTCACATGTTGAAACAATTAGCAAATCGTCATATTTCATAACCAACTATTGTGCACATAAATCTTGATATCATGCACTACGATTTGTAAATACAAACGCCATATATGTCACATATTAATATGTTGAATAGCTGTATTCCTAAACTTATCCCACATCTAAATACTCATTTTTCAAAATGGTAAAATGTGCTAAATTCCTTGGCGTTTGAGGCCTTCTAGACGCCAAAATCCTGGCGTTTGGAGGTCCCATTTTACACCCCACATCAATACGTTCTGGGGGTCCCATGACAGAAAGTACTGGCGTTTGGAGGGCCCTTTTTACACCCCACATGAGTACGTTCCGGGGGGTCCCATGACAGAAAGCACTGGCGTTTGGAGGGCCCATTTTACACCCCACATCAGTACGCTATGGTTGTGCTAAGGATATATGTACATGGTATGATGTAATTGCCTTGAAACATCCAACTGTAATGAAACTGTATTTGGCACTGTTACTATAGATTGATAGCAAAATCTGCCTGTTGCTAGGCAACCATGGGAAATACTGGGAAAAAAAACCTAACCACAAGATTCCCTATATTTGATTTAGGGGGGATAGGTGTTGTCAGGAAGGTGATAGCTCTATCTCTGAGAGAGATAGAGCCCCGCTACCAGCAACCAGTAACTTGCAATAGCAGCACTTTGCTTAATAAGTCAATGCTATGCAATATTTTGGTCAATATGCATGTAGGGTTTATGACGGAGCTACATTAGCATAGATGAACAAGATGTTGTGATTTCATTCTATTCAGCTAGAGACCAAGCAACATGTTTATAACAGTAGTTTGCCTAATGGGTTTAAATGAGTCCTATATGCAGGGTAAAGAAGTCATGGATCCTTGTTGCTAGGTAATATCTGGGCTGATATATGTATAATGTATGTAGAGTTCATACCTCAGCATAGAATGAACAAGATACTGTACATAAACCTCATTCCATATCGCTGCAGTTCATGGGTTAATTGCTAAGTACAAATAGCAAAATATGTCTGTTGCTAGGCAAGCTATGGGCCAATAGATATATAGGTACATGGTATGATGTAATTGCCTTAGAATATTGCAGGATTATCCTTGAAACATCCAACTGTAATGAAACTGTATTTGGCACTGTTACTATAGATTGATAGCAACATCTGCCTGTTGCTAGGCAACCATGGGAAATACTGGAAAAAAAACTAACCACAAGATTCCCTATATTTGATTTAGGGGGGGATAGGTGTTGTTAGGTAGGTGATATTTCTGAGAGATAGAGCCCCTTTTAACTTTAATCACACTAATCAACTTAATTGGCCTAAGAATAGCTCAAATCATGAAAATATAAAGTGGAGCGGTATCCTATCTTTTGCAGCAACCTTTTATCCATAGATTCCACATAAAAAATAACCATGAAAATCCCACGGGGCCTACTAAAAGTTACAATTGCCCCCCCCCCACTATTTGTACCTGAGACAACTCAGTGTCACAGTGTAAGTCTCAGTCTGTTATGATTGTAGATATGCCGGCCGGTGACATCTACCTCCTGTCCTATTAGATGTATCCCTCCCACCCCATTCAGTACCCGGGATGTGGCATGGAGTGTCCCTCCCCTCCATTGGCAGTCCAGGCTACCCACCTATCTACAAGCCAACATATCAGATACAGATAAAGAGCACTTAAAATGGTCCTTATACAATTAGCATCTGACCGATATGTGAGTCGCCCAATGATAAATCGGAGACCAACTTATAGAGACACATCTGTAGTGTGGATGGTACATCCATTTGTGGGTCGATTCATAAATAGGGAGGTGGTCCTGCATCTGACTACCCCAAATAACTCCTGGCTCTCCTCGGATTATAAATATCCAGGTCTACCTTTATATTCAACAATCTTATAAAAATGATATGAATTTCAAATGCTCCACACCATCAGGGCTACTGGGAACTTCCAAAGCCGGGCCTGCAGCCTTCTCCATACTTCTTAGTATATATGATATACTCATATGGAGGCGCAGTCCTACTCTCCTTAACCATTTAAGAACGAATGTCTTCATGATGTTCCAATGCAGCTCCGGCCAGTAACTCGCATAGGTTGTGTATTCCCTAACTTAATTTGGGTATCCCCCCAGTGCTCATCATAGAGCAGGTACTCACTTTGAGAGTGCATTATTTAGAATAACATTAACCTAATTGAGAACTGTGCGTCTGGCCGTGTTACTGAAGGGTGTAATTGGCTGTGACTAACTGGTGTGCTAAGGGTGGGTGTTGGAGTTGTGGCCATGGGTGGGTGGGGGAGGGGTGTACCATGGGTGGGTTGGGGGGTCTGTACCTGTGTGGCACCTCTCAGTGTAGGCTCGGTGCTCCTCCAGGGGGCGGTGGGCTGGTACTGAAATGTAACTACCTTAAAGGCCCGTTTAAGCGCAGGGGTCTCAAATAAGCGCAGGTCTTGTTTAAGCGCAGGTCTAGGACCCCTATGAAACCCAAAATCTCTCTTTAAAGGTACTCATATAAGCGCAGGTCCCTGTATGAGCGCAGGGGGTAACAAGGAGTTGAAATTTATAAGTGCAGGGGCGCTTAAAGGGGCCGCTACGGTATTTTCACTGGTATAGATTTTCGCTGATTTTCCTAAAAATATCCAAAATAGCTGTTTCATGAAATTTGGCACTTTATTTCAATTTACTGAAGAGATATTTGCCCTGAACATATTTTTGCTGATTTTAGAATTCCTGAAATCTGTAAAAATATGTACAGCCTGACACGAAATATGTTTGTAAATAATATCAAAACCGTGCTGGTTCAGTATTCAACCCTTTAAAGGCGGATGTCACTAAGAGATGACATTTGTCGTCATGATGCACCAATTAATGAGGTTATAACTTTGAATATACTTTTCCTTAGTCTTTGAGGAAAAGATCCTGGCCTGCAATATGTCAGAATGGGTACTGCTTTCCCCCCCCCCCAATATGTCAGAATTGGTAACGCTTCTCCCCCCTAATATGTCAGAATTGGTAATGCTTTCCCACCCCCCCCCCCAATAACTCTGAATTGGTAACGCTTCCCCCCCGCAATATGTCAGAATTGGTAATGCTTTCCCCCCCCCCCCCCCAATATGTCAGAATCGGTAATGCTTCCCCCCACCTAATATGTCAGAATTGGTAACACTTCCACCCCCCAATATGTCAAAATTGGTAATGCTTTTCCTCCCCCCAATATGTCAGAATTGGTAACGCTTTCCCCCTCCCCCCAATATGTTGGAATTGGTAACGCTTCCCACTTCAAGATTGACACTGAGATTGAGAAAAACTCGCCAGGGCTGCATTTAAGCATCATGCCTGGTTGGAGGAGTCGGCGTGATCATCTTTAAGCTACATGCTTTCCTTAAAAGGTCTCTCTCCCTCCTAGTTTAGTTAATAGATTGATACACTAAGCCGTGGTATGGGGGGCAGCTGTACGGGCAGTCCTCAAGGCATCGGCAGCCACCCATGTACGGCCTACACACTGTTAGGACACTGGGCCTGGAATCTGGAGTTAGCCCATCCATAATGGCGGATGGTGAGCAAACGATGCTAAACAGGTTTTGTCTATTTGTAATGTAAACACTTGATATTCTTACATGATATTTGGTAGAATGATAGTTTAGGTAGATATGGTCATGTAGGCAAGCCTCATTAAATTGATGCAATAATAGTTAGTGTGGGTATTGACCCCCAGGGGGAGTCCGGAGCCCTCCCGCAAATGATGCCGTGACGTATACAGAGGCTGGTTACTACCTTCATCGCTAGAAGATAATATGAGATAGAAAGGTCGCATTGTATATAGAGATTTTGAAGAAATTTCATATTTTTACACCTTTGGGTCAATTTTAGAATATGAAGAGAGGTTGGATAGTATTTTTATTTTAATATATAAAAAGTTAAAATAAGAATGAAATCTAACCTACCAACCCTGGACTTTCTTCCCATGTTACCTGAATCATATCTTTTTTTAAATTTGGCCTTAAAGTATGTATGAACAGCCAAGGGCAATCCATGTAAATATTATAAACTTCTTCCTGTACAGCCTGATATGAGTTTGTCTAGTACTTTATATTTGGCCTATAGTACATGGACCTTGATCATTGTTATGGGCAAAGTCCTTCTTAATTATCCAGCTGGCTACATGCACTACATTATATGTCCATACAAATATAACTAATGCACATCCGATGGTGGTCCTAAACAGGCACTGAGTGGTCATTTTATATCATCATAGGTTCATCTACGCTCTTCACCAGTAATTTGATAAGGCTCGTCATGTATTTTTAGTTATCATATTACTTGAGGTCAATGTAGTTAGCCTAGTCATTCAAATCATAAAATCCTTATTTCCGGCTCTTGCAGACCAGTATATTCAAAAACCATTAGTGCACTACATAATACATGGCCATAGCCACCAACACATAACTTTACAATGTTCAACTCCTCATAAATACTGAGCAATCACCTCCTGTAGTTTTGCTTACAAACATGACCATCCACCACTACTGATGGGCTAACTCCTCAGTGTCCCTACAGTGCTATGGGGAGAGGAGGTGGTGGTCCCTGGGCAGAGTCTATACCCTTTTAACTAATGAGCAGTAGGTGTAGCTTTGCACTTTGCCACGTGTCACTATAGTTACCTAAGTTTACCATGTGCCTGGAGATGCCTGGATAATAACCACCATAGCATGTCATTAAATCACCTGCGGGATTACAGGACAATTCCTGCTATTTATACTGCAGGTAGATGGCTACACAGGGTATAAGTAGGTGTATGGATGCAGACAATGATTATAAGTTAACCCTTTAAGGATGGATGTTGCTAAAAGATGACATTTTGTCGTCTTGTTTCACCAATGAAGCCCCAGTGAGTAACTCTAGATAATAGCAGAAATGCAAATACTTTGCGAGAAAGAACTTAAAAGTAGTTTTAAGTTAGATAAGATCGGAAGAGTGCCGATATCACTAAATATCAGCACGGGGATATCACCTAAAAAGCACAATGAGTCGCCCGATCGTATAATGATAAAGAAATCAGGCTGAAATGAAGATTAAAGACTAGCCTAACTTTGCTGATGTGACTAGGCTAACTTAGTCTGTTGTGAGGAAGGACTAATTAGTTAGTGTGTGTATTGACCCCCAGGGAGAGTCTGGAGCCCTCCTGCAAATGACACCGTGACATCACTGCCTCCCTGCTCCAGCTCAATATGGACTATTGACCATGCCTATCTAAACAGGGCCGACCCTACGGGTTTTATAATGCAATTTTGAAAAAGTTCTTATATTTTCCACCTGTGTGTGTGTGTGTACATCAAATAGCAATATAGACTGATAGTCTGAATCTTAAGGGCTTTAATCTGTAGTGGCTATCCCAGGTTACTCATAGGGATATCGGTCAGAATAACAAACTGAAATTCAAAAATGACTAGGGAAAAACTAAGGCCTCACCCTAAAAGTCTTAGCCTTAAACTCATAGGAATGGAATGGCTAAGGTGGGTTGTTTATTGACTATACCTGGTAGTATTAACTAACCATTGCTATTGGCTAAGTTCTAGAGTTTAAAGATTATCTGTCTGCTTCAGTTTCCTCAAGCTGACAAGAGTGTCCTGGTTAAGAGGATAATGCCTACAGGGTGAGAGGATCCAATCTAGTTGAGTCAATCCGATTGACATTAGGATGTGGTTTGACGAAGGGAAGGCAGCTAAGCAGGTGGGAGAGGTATCAATAGGAACATGCCAAAGAATAGGCCTCCCATTGCTTTCCCCCTCCCCATGTTTCTCTAACACCCCTCGCCTATTAATACACCACACTTCTTCTTTTATCAATGTACCATATCCCCAGACAGGCCGCTTGAATCTCTTGATTTATATGATAAAGTACTCACTTATGTCACAGAGGTCTTGTCTGGTCGCTGTCTGAAGCCTGCGGGTGCTATGTAGTCTCTACCAGCAGCGTACAGTTGTAAGCCCACTTTCACTGCTCCATGAGCACTTAACTTTATCTAAACTCTGCATGTTACGGCACATATAGTGAGTTAATGTGTTATTCCACCTGTTAGCATGATTCATACATGCAGTCCTATGAGTCTAAATTGTTTAAGTGCCCGGGTGCTCACCAACCCTGCAGCCCAATACATAGACAAAGGTGCACGGGTTTCAGACTGTTGACTGGGTACTTTCACAAGTGTACCTTTGTGTTTATTTTTTATCTTTTTCGATTCAAAATACTGAAATTATGGCAGGGGGGAGCTTAAAAGGGCTAAATTGGCTTCTTTCTACGCAGTTTAAATGTAAAAAAACCTCCGTGAAATACGGCCATGGGTTATTTCACGGGGGTGTTATATACGGCACTCCTTGGTTAAATCAATGAAGCTGTCATATTTGATAAAAAATAAAAGACAGGCACTTATTCAAGTTGCAGTCTTTAACTCTCTAAAGGTGATATAATGCACCAATGCATCATGACCTTGCTTGTCATGACACATGAATGCAGCCCTAACTTGCCAGTGCTGCATTCAAGCATCATGCTGACCCTATGGGGTTGAGACATGGGTTGTTATTCCAGGCAAGATCTATTGCCATGTCCCTCTTTGTGTTTTATATTTTCAGCATATCTACAATAAAACTAAGAGACCTACAGCCTAAGTGTTAACTGGAGTACCGTTCTTCCAGTACCTGTATTTACATTAACACTTTAAGGACGGAGGTCACTAAAAGATGACATTTGTCTTCATGATGTACCAATGCAGCCCTGGCGAGTAACTCACCGCTACTGCATTAGTGCATCCTACTGACCCTGCGGGAGTGTGTCAACCCCATAGGGTCAGCTTGATGCTTGGATGCAGCACTGGTGAGTTCCTTGCCAGGGCTGCATTAATGCATCATGACGACCAAGGCATGATGCATTAATGCATTGTGCGGTCCTTAAAGAGTTAACGCTTCTCCTCATAGCCACTGTAAGATCAAGACCAGGAGGCTCATTCAGAACACCTGACGTGGTCGTAACGATGTGACGAAGCCTGTTTGACGACCACCAGTAAAAAGTGTTTCAGAAGATAGAATCTTCAGAAAATAGAATTGGATATATTTGCCATTTTTGTATAAAATACAACATATACCCTTTTTGTAAAGTTTATATTATGAAATGACCACAAAAGTCATTTGACAACCATTTGGGATGTATACATTTGCCATTGTCGTCAGCACTAATAATTACACTACTGACCAGATTTGACGAAAATCAAATTATGACGACTGTCAAGTCCATTCTGAAAGACCCTCCTGGTGTTTAAACGAGTCAGTACGTTAGGTCCCATATATGTATGTGTGCCTTAGTTTATTAATTTGGTCTGCATGTAAATTTATAGTGACATCTTAAAATGTACCACCTGATAAGTATAAATCACTGCTAGGTATAATTTTTTGGTGAAAATTTCTCACTCTCCCAAGCCTAATGTCTTACCTCTTACCATGGTACTCGGTACTGAGGAGGCCATGTATCAAGCTTTTACTATTAGACAGGAGTGGCTTTCTGCAAAAAGTCTTTATAGTTATACGTATTCACTTTACTGTGGTAAATAGCAGATGCATGAATGTGGCGAGTAAGTTGCGTGTGCTGCATTCAAACATCATGCCGACCTTATGGATTTGGTGTATCATGACGGCAAATGTAATTTTTGGTGACATCGGTCCTTAAAGGGTTAATAGATGCGTTCATAACGGAGTTGGAAAGTTTGTCTCACTATGAGAGGTAATTGTAAATGGCTAAGATAAGGCATAAGTACACAGTGACCTTATTAGGAATGTCAGTTACATATGATGGATGGCTTTTACAGTCAAACTGAATAAATGTGTATGATGCCATGTTTGTATTGCTAGTGAGTTTTAATTCTGGTATAATATCCATGCTAGTAGTATAGTATGTATCGGAACGGGACTATGGTTAACTACTGGTTATTACTCAATCGACATGCAGCCAATCAGAGGCCTCCATTTGGTCACGTGACCGGAAGTGACCTACTTAGGGGATTAGTGGTGACGTCACGTGACCTAGTTAGCCAATCAGAGGCCACCATTTAGTCACGTGACCGGAAGTGACGTCATATGACCTACTTATGGACCGGAAGTGACGTCATATGACCT
>OX381707.1:75116733-75296908 GCA_947462335.1 Harmothoe impar
TAGTAGACGTTACTGTGGTCAGAGGCGATATGGTTTTTTTCCAACAGAAATCAGAGCTTTTATACAGAGGGAGTTTAATCCTATTTCCAACAGCACTCCAGCTGTCTAGCGACCTGTCCGCATGACGCCTTTTCAGCCGCTCCGCTCCTTAAGAGCTTAGATGACGAGGGGTATGTCATCGCTATCCGTGGAGACCAGCTGAAAACGGTGTTTTTTCCTCATCCATAGCCTTACCTCCTACCCCCTACCTGAGGACGCCTCCCTCCCTCTGACATTCATTGTAACAAACGTCAGAGGTCAGGTGAAAATCGGATTTTTTCATGCACAGCCTTAGTCAGCTGTCACCCCTATTGAACTAGCCGTCCGCCGCCGGCCGGCCCGGTCTACTCACCACGGCAGGAGGCGGTGATTTTTTTTTGTCTTACACTTAAGTCGCTCACCACATGCACACGCCTCTACTCACAGACAGACACGTTCGTCTTAGGGGGTCCTGCTTCACGCCACACGCCTCCTGTAGTTTTTTTGTATACACACTCTAAGCTCATCACCGTTAATCCTTTATACAGCTAACGCGCATTGAATTGCTGAACAGGGTGGTAAGTAGCTTAGCTCATGACAGTGGATCCCTCAAAAAAGAGGGGAAAGGGATCCAGCTGAAAACGTCATGCCTTATGTCTTTTGTTTCTCTTTGTGAATGGCCGCCGGCCAGCCGGCGGCAGCTGAACAGGGCCAGTAAGTAGCTTAGCTCTAGAAGCGAGAAGGCGTATATAAGGGGCCTGGAAACCTCCATTCACTCACTCAGTCTTTTGCTGCTCTCTACAGTCACCACCATGAGCAAAAGACAACACCTAGCGCCGTCCAAGGATCTAAGCAAGTTCAAGAACAAGAAGACTACGCGGAACAGCGCTCGTTTAGCGTCAGCGCCTCCTCTTGCTACTGAAAATGAGACTACCGCCGCATCCGCTTGGTCTTATCACCCTCCCGCTGTAGCGAGCGCTCGCAGCAGTAGTAGTAGTAGTAGTAGTAGTAGTAGTAGTAGTAGTGGTAGTAGTACTACTGGTAGTAGTCGTCGTGCTAGCGACGTTGTTACACTCGCGACGGTACACGTTGCTGCTAAGCGCGCTGCCGCTGCTACTGCCGCCCCGCCTGCTGCTGCTGCTGCTGCTGCTGCTGGTGATCCTCGTGCTGCGGCTGCTGCTGCTGCTGCTGCACCTGCTACTGCTGCGCCTGCTACTGCTGCGCCTGCTGAGGCTGCTGCGCCTGCTACTGTTGCGCCTGCTGCTGCTGCTGCTGCTGCTGGTGCTGCTGCTGCTTCTGCTGCTGCTTCTGCTGCACCTGCTGCTACCGCTACTACTACTGACGACAATGCTCCTGGCACAGCGCAGTACTGGCAACCGGGTTTTTACTTCCCCACTACTGTTGATGATTTTGATGACCTGCCGCACGTTGCACAGCCCCTCTCCACCACTACATCGACCGACGCCCTTGACGCTGCTCGCGCTGAGAGTTACAGCTATTCGGACACTCAGCCCCTAAACCAAGAAGAAGAGGAGGAGGAGGAGGAGGAGCAGCAACAGGGTGAGACAGAGAACGACGCTAACGACGAGGCGTACGAAGAACCCGAAGGGAAAGGGGCGGACGGTACGTTTCTTCGGCTCCCCTCTTCCACAGCTTTCGACCTCACTTCCACTGGTAGCGCGTCCGGTCCGTGGCGACTGCCCTCACCGCCACCTTACGAGGGCGGCGGCGCTTCATCTTCTACCGCTACACTCAGCACCGACGGCGTGTGGCTGCGCTGTTCTAACAACGAGGTCTCGGATACCACCAGCGCTGACGCTGCTCCTGTTATCGGTTCTGCTGCTGATTCAGCTCACGCTGATGGTGTTACTCTTCTTGCGGGTCTGAAACGTTCTAAGGTGAGTTCAAGAACAACAAGGCCTACTAAGAAGAGAAAAATACAAGAAAAAGAACGAGATGGACGAGAAGAAGCAGAGAAAACCTCCCGGCCTCTCGGGTTAGAGTTCTGCTTAGACGGGACTTTGACGCTGGAGATCTGGGAGGACGTGGCTAGACTGTCTAGGAGGCCGCGCTACACAAAAGACGGCCAGGTGAAAGAGGCGTCTCTGACCAGAAGCAAGTGAGTGCACTTCACTGCCGACGCGCTGCGCGAGCTAATAGCACGCATCGCCGATATCCGCGCAGTGGTGCGCATACGCGACACAGCGTCCGCGCAAGGAAGACCTAATCACACCCCCTGGTTCGCAGTGCTGGATGAGGAGGGCGAAGTGTACGCAGCTGTGAGCTACTACAGCGGTAAGAACCTCATCCACGTGCGCAAGTACGAAGGTCCTGACAAAAAACCCACACAGCAGGGGGTGACGCTGTCCGCCAGAGCGCTCAAAGAGTTGGATGACAAAACAGAGATTATTCTCAAATTTCTCGGTATAGATTTGGAATGAGAGACGCTCAACGCTCACGCGCGCACACACACAGCATTTGACGTACGCTGTATGAGACAGACAGACGGATACACAGACAGCAGACAGATAGATAGATAGATAGATAGACAGATAGATTGATTGATAGATAGATAGATAGTTAGACAGCTAAGTAGTTGGTAACTGAGTGAAAAAACATGACGCAGTACGTATGCGAAAAGTGTTTCAAAATTTTTAAAAGACCGTACAACCACGAGAGACACGTAGAAAATTGTAGAGTAATACCTAAGTTTTGCCCTCTATGCGGCGAAGGCGATTGCCGAAAGATCGCCTGTCGACGCGAATCTCTGGACGGGGTGACCATCCCTCCGCGCATATGTGCTGTACCGAACGGGGAGGAAACGTTCACGGCGAATTGGCCTGTGATACAAACGGGCGTCAGGATGCACGGGACTCGCGTGAGTGTAACAAACTTCAGGCTACCAACCGGCGAGTTGAGTGACGCTGTAGATACTATGAGTCGCATTCACTTGACACAAAGATTCAGATACAAAGTGGGTTTCTCGGTAGGCTTACTCTTACAACACAGAGAAGACAAGAGCAAACTGCGCTACTTTCACGCCTCCCAGAACAACGCAACTCTCATACAACCGCTCCCTACTATAACTAATTCAGAAACTTTGGAAGAGCTCCTCTCAAAGATGGAAAACACCGTCGCTTGCGAGGAAGTACGGAAACTTTGCGACGCTGACACCAAGTGGCAAGTTCTTTTTCCTACCAATTTGAACATTTGCGTTTACATGGGACCGGGGGAATTTCCCATAGGCGGTAGGATCACTCAGGCCGGTCGAGTTGGAAAGAGAAGCGGCGTGTTAGATTTTCCCAACAAGGACAACCTCTGCATCTTCCGCTGCATTTCCTTTCACTTATACAACACCAGCAAGCGCGCTTCAGATTTGTTACGTCAGTTCTGTCCCGCTGCCACACCTGAATCCTTTCCGGGTTTGAACATCCGCGACTTACCCGCGTTAGAGAACTTGTTTGACGTACAAATAGCGGTTTAAACCGCGTCGCGTCAGGTGCCGGGGCGGAAGTTGAGAAGACGCGTTACTCTGATCAGACCGCCTTCCAGAACTCTGGCCGCCCGAGGTAAAGTCAACCTACACCTCACGGCGAAAGGTGGTTTGCACTTCTCTCTCGTCACGGACTTCAACGCGTACGCGGGCATATACGAATGTTGCAAGTGTAAGGCGGCGTTCACCACCGAGTTCTTGCTGAAGAGACACAGGAACCAGCTTTCCTCTTGCCGACAAGTCAAGTTGCGCTACGTAGGTGGCATCTACCAAAATTCGAGAATGATTTTCGAAGCGCTAGCAGACTTCTCCATTTTTCCCCCCGACGGACATTCCGGAATCTACCCTTACAAGATTGCCTTCGATTTCGAGGCTTTCTTCAGACCGTGCAAAGAACCGTCGACGGAACACGTGTCCCTGCTGTGGGATCACGTTCCTTTGTCGGCTAGCGTCGCATCCGACTTTCCGGGGTGGGAGGGGCCCGTCTGCTTCGTCAGAGAATCCGACGCAGATTCCGACCCCTTGTTGGACCGAGTTTTAAATCACATAAACGAGAACGCCAAAGTCATCGGGGAAGCTGTGCTAGAACTTTACCGACCGACGTTAGCGAAGTTAGATGCGGCGATAGGTGAAGCTCTCCTGCTGGAGGAGGCGACATTCACCCCTTCTCCAGGCGGCTTCGCTGCGGCTCAGACCAGACACCCGTTAGTTCAACTGAAGAAGCGTCTTCTGAGATACATCCGTCAAGCTCCAGTCGTGGGCTTCAACTCGGGGTGTTACGACTTGAACCTGATCAAAATACGCCTTCACTCGTTCTTTGCCTCCGGAGACCGAAGAAACCAAGAATTCAGCGTCATAAAGAGAAGCAATCAATACTTGGCGGTTTACACACAGCACACGGTTTTCTTGGACGTAGTCAACTATTTGGTACCCGGTTACAACTACGCGACCTATTTGCGAGCTTTCACCAGGAACGAAGAGAAAGGTCACTTTCCTTACGAATGGATGACGTCTACCAGGAAACTGGCAAACAGAACACTGCCACCGAGATCGGCTTTTGACAGCGAACTGACGGGCGTCAAAATGTCCGAATCCGACTACGCCGCATGTCAGAAAGTTTGGTCCGACGAGAAGATGCAAACTATTTACTTTAAAGATTACTTGATCCACTACAACAACAAAGACGTCAAACCTTTCATAGAAGCTCTGAAAAATCACGCTAAATTTTTCCAAGATCGCGGCATTGACATGTTGAAAGACGGACTTTCTCTCGCCGGTTTGACTTTACGGTTCCTCTTCCAAAACCTAGAAGACGCGTTCACAACGTTCCCCCAGTTCGACGCCGTCCTCCATGCTCTGATCAAAGAAAATCTGTCGGCGGTCCTTCCATCATCTTCCATAGATTTCACGAGAAGGGCACCACGCGGATAAGGGAGCACAAGTACGGCGAAGAAGCGAGACCGTGCCAACACATCCTAGGACTAGACGCTAACTCTCTGTACTTGCGCTGCATGAGCGAAGCGCACTGCGCGGGCTATTACGCGGTGAGACGACCTGAGACCGAGTTCAAGCCCGAAAGTAGGCAAAGAAACTCTCACAGCGCTTTGGAGTGGTTACGCTTCGTAGAGCACGACCGCGACGTGAAACTGCGCCACGCTTTGAACGGCGGCGAGATGATTATAGGCTGTCAGAGAATTCGCGTGGACGGGTTTCACGCGGCCTCTAATACGGTTTTCCAGTTTCACGGGTGTTGGTTCCACGCTCACGAGTGCATACCGTCGCACCGATATCAGTGCGCTTCACTGAGGGAGGAGAGACGCGACAGAACGACTAGAGTAAGCGCGTACTTGAAAGCGCTAGGTCACAAGCTGGTCGTCGTGTGGGAGTGCGAATGGAGAGAGATGAAGCATCGAGATGAGCGGGTTAAGGCCTCCCAACAACGCTGGAAGGTTGACGCTTTGAAAGTGTCTCGAAACGCGATGAGCGAGAGCGACATCCTTTCCGCTGTGAAAGACGGGAAAATGTTCGGTTTAGTTCAAGTGGACATCACTACGCCGCCTCACCTACGAGACTACTTCGAAGAAATGACCCCCCTTTTCAAGAACGCGACCGTTTCAAAATCGGACATAGGACCTCACATGTCAGACTTTGCGCAGGAAGAAAAGCTGTTGAACACGCCTCAGAGATGTCTGATAGGGAGTTACCACGGAAAAAATATTCTCTTGGGAACGCCGCTTCTCAAGTGGTATTTAGAGCACGGTTTGATAGTCACCAAAGATCAGCTGGTCGTAGAATACCTACCTAAACGCTCCTTTGCCGGTTTCGCGGACGAAGTAACGGCGGCGCGAAGACGTGGCGACGTGAACGAGAACGAGAAAATTCTGTCAGACTGTTACAAGTTAATGGGAAACGCTACGTACGGTAAAACAATCTGCAACAAAGAAAAACACACGGCGGTGAGATACACTGACAGTCGGAAGTTCGAACTATTGGCCAATTCGTGGCGCTTCAAAAAGGCGTCCGAGTTGAGTTCTGATCTGTTTGAAGTCGAACTACAACCAAAAACAGTCAAGAACAACCTCCCTATTCAAATAGGGTTCATGGTATACCAGTACGCGAAGTTGAAAATGTTAGAGTTCACATACGACTTCTTGGATAGATTCGTCGATCGGCGCGATTATGCCCTTTGTCAAATGGACACCGACAGTCTTTACATGGCTCTCAGCGGTGACACGTTGGATGACCTAGTCAAACCTCGCCTGAGAGAGACGTACTTCAGAGAGAAACGAAAGTGGATTCCGACAGCGGTGTGCGACGATCACTTAGAGCTTTTCGTGAAGACAAAAACGGAAAGAGTGCGAGAATGGTGTCCGCCGCCCGGCGGATGTTGTGAGAGACGGTACCTTCACGATCTGAGAACTTCGGGGCTTATGAAAGCGGAGTGGGAAGGTGACGGGATCCTAAGTCTCAACCCTAAGACTTACATTTGCTACGATCGAGTCATCGGCACCGGTGAAAGAAAATCCAAAAAATGGAGTGCAAAAGGCGTACAGAAGAAACAAAACCCTAAGGAACCAGACGACTTCTTGGATATTCTTCGCCAACTAAAAACTCTCATTGCTGTAAATAGAAATTTCAAAGTGGTGCGAAACAAAATGGTCACCTACACCATAGAGAAAGACGGCGTGCGCTACTTGTATTATAAGCGTCGCGTGCATTCTGACGGTGTGACAACGAGTCCTTTAGAGATATGAAAAAAAAAATAAGCGTGTTATTGCTTGATTGAGTGCATCTTTTCAAAAATAGAGTGTTTATCAAGATTGAAAAAAAAGAAATAAAAAAATAAAATAAATTATTGTTGTGTTTTTATTTTCATACGTCTTCTTTTACTAGTAAGTCGCGCAGTCTCTTAAAGCGTCACTCATGTGACGACGTCGCTTCCAGTCACGTGATCCTTAAGACCCTCACTTCCTAAACAAAAAAAAATGAAGAGACACGCTTCTTCCTCTCGAGAGGAAGAAGCGTGTCTCTCGATTAAAATCTTTTCTTTTCTTTTTTTCTTAAAAGAGACAAACGCCCCTTAGAGTGCCCCCCCACCCCCCTAGAGTGCCCCCCTCCCCCCCTCCCCCCTCCCCCCCCACCCGCCCCATGCATCCTAAAAGCGCCCCCCTCCCCATGCATCTAAAAGGGGCCCCCCCTCCCCCCCTCCCCTCCCCTCCCCTCCCCTCCCCTCCCCTCCCCTCCCCTCCCCTCCCCCCTTATACACTCTAAAGAACGCTTCTACCTAGTTCAATAAGTCACTTCCAGTCGCTCGTAAAACAATAAAAATGAAAAAAACAAACTTATATCGTGGTGTTTTTTATTGGTTTACCGAAAAAAATAAGAGACTCGCCTCCTCCTCCTTCTCCTCCTCCTCCTCCTCCTCTTCCTCCTCCTCCTCTCCTTATCCTCCTCCTCCTCCTCCTCCTCCTCCTCCTCCAAAAAAAATAAAAAAATATCACATTTTAAAGCGCGTGACCCCTTAAAGACGCTCATCTCTTCATTAAGTCGCGTGACGTCACTTCTTCTTCTTCTTCTTCACGTGATCAATCAGGTCACTTCCGGTCACATGATCCTCAATGAGGTCACTCACTTCCGGTTGGCCATTAGGTCATGTGACGTCACCTCCGGTCACGTGACTCATCAGGTCACTTCCGGTCACGTGATCCTAAATTAGGTCATATGACGTCACTTCCGGTCCCCTAAGTAGGTCATATGACGTCACTTCCGGTCCATAAGTAGGTCATATGACGTCACTTCCGGTCACGTGACCAAATGGCGGCCTCTGATTGGCTAACTAGGTCACGTGACGTCACCACTAATCCCCTAAGTAGGTCACTTCCGGTCACGTGACCAAATGGAGGCCTCTGATTGGCTGCATGTCGATTGAGTAATAAACAGTAGTTAACCATAGTCCCGTTCCGATACATACTATACTACTCATGCTGTTCGTATAGGAAAGAAAGAGTCAATCTGCCTGTTGTCTTTGAGTATAATAGGATAATGGCCCTTACTAGACAGCTTGCTTTCCATATGGGAGTGCACATGCACCAAGAAAAAAAGCGGACTACATGCTCCACGACATGTATACAGATTGTTTGGTTCCAACCAGCTCTTGAGTGCCTATATATATATATATATATATATATATATACATATATATATGCACATAATATATATAAACAAATAATATTACATATAAACATATAAATATAACACCCAACCGACCCTATCAAAACAGGGCCGACCCTTCTTTTCTATATGCAATTTTGAAGAAATTTCATATTTGTGCACTTTTTTGGGGTCAATTCTAGATTTACAAACATGTTGACAACTTTTTCCCATTTTTACACTGTTAAATTTAAGGGTATCGTAGAGGGGCTGTAAAAGAAAAGGTAAAAAAAAATCCGAACTCTTGCAGCCCTGGCTTGAGTTTGGGGGACGCAGTTGATCGGTGCCGCCTTAGAGGGTGTTCGAAAAGCCGATGGGTATTTGGATGGAACGTTTCGGCGTCAGAAGGTTATGGATATATATATATATATGGGGCAAAACGGAGGTTTCTGCAGTCTTGCTTGAAGATTGAAGGAGAGACGATCACTCTGACGTCCTTACATGGTGTGGCCAAGGAATGCCAGGGAATAAAATATCACTGTTCAGTCAACTTGACGAGTCTGGTTCTTCCACTTATCGGTGGACGCTACATTGGTGACAGTGGTGTTTCACTTTTAGAAGTTGCGGTAAAACTACAACGAGTCCATGGCAAGGAAGATGGCAGAAGCACAGGTAGAGAGCTAACTGAAGAAGGGAGTGAGAGAATTCAATGTGCCGGTAGTGGATGAGGAGGTGTCATTCTGGATGGCGGGGGGCGGCCCCGGGTGGCATAGGGATGGGACCAGGGGCAAGCATGGGCAGCCAAAAGGTGGTGGGGGAACTTGACGGAGGACGCTGGGAGATCGGCGGAGGAGACAGCACATTTCCCCTCCCACAGGGATTCAGAGTTTGGGACGTGGGGGAGAGTTAGGCAGGGGGCCGGACAGAGTGGATTGGGGAACAGCTGACCATTGGCAGGAGGAAGAGCAGAGCCAATCTCCCAACAGATCCTCTCATTCGTGTCTAACGGTACTACTTCCTTCTCTGCCAAAAAGGCGGAATTCCCTGAAAACTTACCTATGCCATACTTTTAAAATATGCATCTATACAACTATGATTCAATTCAAATGTATTAAGGGATATGTGAAGAGCAAATGTTTAAAATTACAGAAGGATTGGTCATGGTGTTATGGGGAAAATTGGACATATTCCTGGGAACTATTTTTGGTGTATGGAAATGGCAGTGTGAGATGGCTATAGGAGAGCAGAGAAGTAGTACCCCTTTCCTCCCTTGTTCCACAGGAGAGTTCCTGAAGTCCGGGCCTTTTGGCAGAGTGTTATTTGAGACTGTGCTGGGAGAGTGGAGCAGAGCCTGTTGGGGTAAGTCAGGACCACCTCCAGAGGGGATCGGATGGGCCGTCCGTGGGGCTGGGAAATAACCCTCACTCACCCTCACTCAACCCTGCTCAGCCCTCACTCACCCGTGTGAAGGGGGCGGAGCACCACCAGTCGCAGGAGGGCGACAAGTGGACACCAGAGGATCGAGGAGATGGGAGGAATGGCACAGATTGGCCGGCTAGGGAGCAAGGGAAGTGTAGTTGCCTGCAGGTCGGCGGCTGTGCTAAGCCAGGAGTGGGAGGCGACCGTGAATGGCAGGGAACAGCATGAAGCAGGTGAGCAAGCCAACCAGGTTCAACGGGACTGGGGACCTTGTGGACTATTTCAACCACTTTGACCTGTGTGTGAAGGTGAATTGGTGGACGCAGGAGGCGGCAGGGATGTTTCTGGGCCTGAGCCTGGATGCAAAGGCTCAGCGGCTGCTGTCGGGAATTCAACTGACAATGGTGGAGGGGTACCAACAACTCAGACCTACAAGGATTCAATCAGGACCAGGGTACGGTGACCCAGGAAGACATGCGGGCATTGCAACAGGAACTGATCAAGTACACTCGGTTGGCGTATCCGGAGGCAAAAACGATGGAAGCACTGGTCCTTGATCGGTTCCTCACGGCCCTGGGGGACGGACGGGTAGGCAGTAGGTGTACCAGTTACAGTACTGTAAAACCTCGCGTATAAGCCGCGGCTTGTACGCGAATCAGACTCAGCTTTTTTTTAATACCAAACATGCCTATATAGGGTGCGGCTTATACGAGAGTTTTTATAAGTATACTACAGTACCAAATTAACAATTCTCAGATGACCTCTGCGGCTTATAGGATCGCACCAAACTCGGAGTGCGGCTTATACGCGAGTTAGGCTTATACGCGAGGTTTTACGGTAGGCGAACCTGCAGGCCATGGTAATGACGGCAATAGAGGCAGAGGCATATCTACAGAGCAAGGTGGAGGAGAAGCAGATGGTGAGATAGGCAGACGCCCCAGTAAGGGAACAGATGAAAGCCCAGAACGAGAAGATGGACAAGATGACAGAGACATTGATTGCAGCTATGGAGGGGCTGGCTAAGAAGGCAGAGGTGCCGCTGGTACAGCAGAAGCAACAAACGGGGTGCTTCCACTGCCAGCAGGAGGGGCATTTCAAAAGGAGTGCTCACAGCTGGATAAAACAGCTGAGGGTGGAACGGCAGAGGTGCAGCTGGTAGGCCTCTATATCTATATGCTGCAAGACTAAATTCCATTAAATTCAGTGATTCCCCATTCACCCCACTCACCCCCATTCACCCCACTCACCCCCACTCACCCCCATTCACCCCATTCACCCCCACTCACCCCCACTCACCCCCACTCACCCCACTCACCCACACTCATCCCACTCACCCCACTCACCCCCACTCACCCCCACTCACCCCCACACTCATCCCCAATGACCCCCACTCATCCCACTCACCCCACTCACCAACACTCAACCCCACTCACCCAACTCACCCCCACTCATCCCACTCACCCTCACTCACCCCACTCACCCCACTCACCCACACTCAACCCCACTCACCCCACTCACCCACACTCACCCCCACTCACCCCACTCACCCCCACTCATCCCACTCATCCCACTCACCCCCACTCACCCCCACTCACCCCCACACTCATCCCCAATGACCCCCACTCATCCCACTCACCCCACTCACCCACACTCAACCCCACTCACCCAACTCACCCCCACTCATCCCACTCACCCTCACTCACCCCACTCACCCCACTCACCCACACTCAACCCCACTCACCCCACTCACCCACACTCACCCGCACTCACCCCGCTCACCCCCACTCACCCCCACTCACCCCCACTCACCCCCACACTCATCCCCACTCACCCCACTCACCCACACTCACCCGCACTCACCCGCACTCACCCCACTCACCCCCACTCACCCCCACTCACCCCAGTCACCCACACTCAACCCCACTCACCCCACTCACCCCCACTCACCCCCACTCACCCCCACTCGCCCCCACTCACCCCCACTCACCCCCACTCACCCACACTCACCCCCACTCACCCCCACTCACCCCACTCACCCCCACTCACCCCACTCACCCTCACTCACCCTCACACACCCCCACTCACCCCCACTCACCCCACTCACCCACACTCAACCCCACTCACCCCACTCACCCACACTCACCCGCACTCACCCGCACTCACCCCACTCACCCCCACTCACCCCCACTCACCCCAGTCACCCACACTCAACCCCACTCACCCCACTCACCCCCACTCACCCCCACTCACCCCCACTCGCCCCCACTCACCCCCACTCACCCACACTCACCCCACTCACCCCCACTCACCCCCACTCACCCCACTCACCCCCACTCACCCCACTCACCCTCACTCACCCTCACACACCCCCACTCACCCCCACTCACCCCCACTCACCCCCACTCACCCCCACTCACCCACTCACCCCCACTCACCCCCACTCACCCCACTCACCCCACTCACCCACACTCAACCCCACTCACCCAACTCACCCCCACTCATCCCACTCACCCTCACTCACCCCACTCACCCCCACTCACCCCCACTCACCCCCACTCACCCTCACACTCATCCCCAATGACCCCCACTCATCCCACTCACCCCCATTCACCCCACTCACCCCCACTCACCCACTCACCCCCACTTACCCCCACTCACCCCACTCATCCCCACTACCCCCACTCACCCACACTCACCCCCACTCCCCCCCACACTCATCCCCAATGACCCCCACTCATCCCACTCACCCACACTCACCCAGATGCATGACCCTCTGGATAGTATGCTCCATGCCTGTACAGATGTTGGGTCGTGTTTAATTGGTTGTGACTGACTGGTGTAGTAGTATAGGCAGGTGGACAGGATCTACACATGTTATGTCCTGTGTAATTGGTTGTGACTAACTGGTGTAGTAGTATAGGCAGGTGGACAGGATCTACACATGTTATGTCCTGTGTAATTGGTTGTGACTGACACTTTGAGGGCAGCAGTCTGCTTTAATGTCCTTGGTCCTTGATGCATGAACCCTGTCCCGGCAAGTACTCGTCGGTGCCTCAATCATGCATCATGCCAACCTCAATCATGCATCATGCCAACCTTTTGAGAGTTTATCACAGCTCTCACAGTGTGCATTCATGCATCATGCTGACTGTGAATACACATTACTCACTGGGGTTGCATTAATGCATTATGGTAACAAAGGGTACGATGCATCAAGGCCGTCATGCCATCTTTAAAGGGTTTGATGTGAATAGCGTGTGGTATCTGGGCTGCAGCCAGGAGCAGCCAATGAGGGTGTAGGGGGTGGTATGGTGGCTCAGTCTCATGAGTTTGTAACAGTTGAAACGTCTTTGACCGGGTGTCGTCTTTGACTGGTGCTGTCTTTGACCAGGTGTTGTCTTTGACTGGGTATCTTACTTCAACTTTAACCAGGTGTACTGTCCAAAGTATTATGCAATAAGAAGTCCCACCAAGTACATTACATCATATACATATATAATGTTTTTAAAAGAATGGAAAAAAATTCTTTTCTAGATACCCAGTCAAAGACGACACCCGGCCAAATACTACACCGGTCAAAGACGTTTCAACTGTTACAAACGCATGAGACTGAGCCTGGTATGGGACAGCTCTGGATGCTTGGTGCTTGGATTCAAAAGTGACGGGGAGTCGGCTCCCCCGTTGGGGAGTGAGAAATGGTTCCCAGTTTGGTCCCCAGGTGGTGCCCCGGTGTGGACTGGTTCTATCAATACCTGTGGGGGGTGGCGCCTCACCAGGTAGTTTTGTCTGTACATCATCATTCAGTACCAGCACTTTCTATGACAAGTGAGTGGTCATTATTTAACAACAGGGGGGTAAATGGAAAGGGGAGGGGTGTAAAACATGTCTTCATCCGTAACTGAACAGACCGTTAGATACTATAGTCCAATAAGATGTTGGTCCCTTTGAGGGGTTGGCCAATCAGATTTCTTAGAACACCCCAGATGTTGGGGCTCTGGGATAATGTAGGTGTCCATGTGTAAAATAGATTAACAAACCCTTGTATGCTGCTAAGTAATGACCCCTCTATCCCCTACCTCTGAATGAACCAATGAGAATGTGTCTTTCTCTCAGGGGTTCTAGCCAATAAGGTGCCATGATCATACAACAGTGCTGCCACCTGGTATATTCCAATCTTACTAACTAGCACCAGAACCGCAGCACAGAGTATGGATCAAACAGGGGGTTACCAGATACAGGACTGCAGTACAGGAGACGCCATGTAATAGCCCTCATTCATTACCAGTGCTGCACAATGGGGTGCTTAACCAACCTAATATGTGACCCGTTTTAACCAAATGGGTCAGAAGTCTTACATAAAAAATGTTGTGATATTGCCATATTCGTGTACAGCTCATCAAGAGCTTTCATTTAGTATGTGACAAGTAATATATTAGCCAATATTCACTTTTAGGCAATATTTTTCATTCTTTTTGGTTGATTTAAATGGAATTTAATTAAAGTGAGATTTAGGTTTAGATTAGGTACTATCTATATTAAACAATACAATTGTTAATCCTGCGGCCATCATTTTGTGAAAAATGGGAGTTGAAATCTGGTTTATGAGTTAGTATGTCAGAAGATAACTGTTCATATGTCAGAAAAATGTCAAAAACTCATTTTTCAAATTTTTTTTTTACCCTATGCTACTTAAAGAGCCCATATCTAGGCTCTTAAAAATGCAACTTCCGACCCATTTCGTTAAAACGGGTCACACATAAAGTGAAATTGAAATGGATGTCCCACACATTAAATGGAATTGAAGGTAATAATGATTCCTAATAGCAGCACTAGATGGCAGTACCAGTCTGTGCAGCTAAGGTGTACAAACACCAGATGGCTCTACCTTCCCTGCACCTCCACTCTACTTGGATACATCTAGGGCTGGGCGTTCTTGGTCACGCATCCTTGTGTGGTGACCTTGACCTTGGCAACCACTTATGATACTAACACCAGGTGTCTATACTTTCCCTGGTCTTCAGAGCCATGGGTTCCACTCTGATAGTCGGCAAGGTTCGAGTAAATATCCACATCTGGCCACCAGTGATAAATGATTCACTAATAACCTCACCTTTGATGGAACGAGGTTAACTTAAAACACTACAGGGGAGAGGGTGGAGAGTAATGTGCAAGCCCTTATATTATATATTGTTATTGATTGATGACCCCTCCCTCAGACTTATTTAGACTGTACCAACATCAGTTATCACTGGATTGCCATATCGAGATGCCCATATTTGCGCTGGAGTTGGGGCCACCAGGGACAGGTGAGACTAACTATAGCCAGGAGGACTTGCCGACCAGTACTGGTGGTGAACCTAACTAAGACTGATTACACCACAGTGCTGCCACCTCGCTTATTGCAGCACAACTAACCAGTACTTTCCCTGGGGACATCAAACAGAGCGGGTTTATGTAAGGCCACTGCAACTATAACTTGTTTATCATCAAGAGATACTTGTAGATTTTTCTATCCTTTAAAATAAAAATAAATGTTTTTTAAATTTTGTGGAAAGCTACTCCTCTCTGCAGTGCAGGCTTGTTGCATAGCTCCTTTGGTACATTGTACCATTACATGAGATTAGGCATTAGGGTCATGAGAGTGAGAAATTTTCTGCCCCCAAAAAAGATACCATACCTTTGATCAAATCAAAGCATATATGATACCAGTAATCCAATATGCTATATAGAAACAACAATGTTCCTCATGGAAAATTAAAAAGAGAAAAGAAATACACCGTCTTCATATTCTCTTGGTAACTGATGAGAAACAACTGTTTCTTATAGTGGCCTATTAGTAGAGACTGTGGTTAGAGGAACTATGTAGGCCTGCCCATTATCTGTAGGCACATGGTGTGACGTTCTACTGGCATCGACAGAGGTAAATGTAATAGGCCATGGGCTGATGGGACCCTTCATGAACCCCCCACCATTCAAAGAAAGGAGTTGTGCATAACAAGATATTCAATGTTAACATCTTAAAAAACTTGGTTGAGTGGTTGGGGGGTGAATGAGGGGTCCTATCAGCCCATGGCCTATAAACATCACTTTCAGCCTCTGCTTGAGTGATGCATAGGATGCAGAGGGGTTTACCAGAACAAAGCTCTCTACCCCCAACCTCTTGTAGATATGCATGTATACAGTAAAGTCAGTGAACTCCCCCCCCCCACCTGATATTCCATATTAGTTGTTTATCAAAGTCTGTTTCAGGCCCAAGCACTAGGTTGTTATTTACATCATAACATGTGTCCTATGATAAGTCCGGGGGAGTGGTCATTATTTAACAGTGGGGTTTTGAGTTGTGGGAGGGGGTGGATAGATTGGCAAAAGGGCTGGAACATTTCAGATTTCAGATTTCTTGACCCTCGCTACCCAATATTTTTTGGCCTGTGCTATTAAACTATAGTAAATCATGGCCTTTTGTGGGTTTTTTGTTTTTTTTACTAAAAGGGACTGAAAATATGTTTTCTTACTTTCTTTCTAGAGGATTTAAAAAATGTTTACCCACTTCTCCCCTACCTAAATCTATCAATGCCCCCCACCAACATGTTTTTAAAAAATGACCACTCCCTTAGACCTGAGATAAACAGATGCTCTCCAGATTAATTTAGCCTTAATATACAGTTCATGCTGCCTGTACACTGAGGAATAGGTCACCGAGCTTCACTTAGACTCACTGAGGTTATGTGCCAAGCTACCTGATTGGCAGTACTATTATGACATCATATATAGGG
Organism: Harmothoe impar; assembly: GCA_947462335.1. NCBI lineage: Eukaryota > Metazoa > Annelida > Polychaeta > Phyllodocida > Polynoidae > Harmothoe > Harmothoe impar. Next base: position 75,133,087 of record OX381707.1, read on the forward strand.
GCAAGAATGAGTCATCTATTGCTGGTGGGGGTTACGGAGCACAAGTGGCACATAATGGAATGGAATTTTTTTTATTAACAGTAATCGAGGTGGCATTCCAGCAGCTTTCAGGAAATGTCATATGATGTATGTGTCTGAAAAACTTATTCGGTCATTCAGTCAATGCTCAGAGTCAGCTAATCATTTTGAATAGATTTCACGTTTGTCTGCATTTAATAGCTCTGATATCTCGGAACATGATGTTTTTTGCACATTTTCTCAGCTTTAGATATTTCCGGTTTTAGTTTTCAAAAATAATTTTAAAAATATTTCCCAGAACCCTACATACAAGTTCAATATATCAAATAAAAGCTCTTGATGCATACTATGTGAATATGTGGCCAACATAATTTTCATATTTGGCGACTTGTGCCTCATTTCATAAGGATGGGTCACATATGGCCGGACACTGCACTATGATTGACACTATGGTTGAATTTCTTATCAGCAGCCCTGTTCGCACCCTTATTCAGAAACTGATAAACGATATTACATGCTTGTCATAATCATCCTATGTACATTCCTTTTGTTCCAGGTGTGAGAGGAGGGGATTAACTTGATAATGAGATCTGTAATTTCTGTTATATTAAAAGATGAATAATGATGTCTAAAAATGTCAGTGCATTAACAATCAATGCATCTAGGAGAAAATATTTCATGGCTAGTGTGGAAAAAAATGGAACTTTAGAGTCATATTGGGCAAAAGAGAGCAGTGATCATGGGTTGAAGTTGAAGTTGAAGTTGAAATTTCTTTTATTTATCTTGGAATATTACATTAGCCTAGGGCATGTTTTAATAATAATCCAGCTCTTGTGTATGAACGTTCATTTTTATAGTAGTATAATTTACATCGTTAGTCCTTATGGACAGGGTATGTTACATTTAATTAAAGGTCCTAAAAGGGTCACTTGTATGAACTAATTGAATTTGTAAGCAAGCATAAAGACATAATATGAAGTAATTATCTTTTTAAAGTCCAAGAACCCATATTTTTACAGGAATGCAAGAACTCAGATCATCTATTTATTAGAAAAATATTTCTTTGTTTTGCTTTACATCAGGCCTGTGAGATGGCAGCAAACTATATTGACATTGTATCCACGTGCCTCCACCAGCCCATGTCCGCTACGTCCTGATTCCTGTCAACCTTTAAGGACAGCATGACGCCTCAGTTCATGTCATGCACTTGGGCGTCTTGATATTTCAATGCAGCTCTTGCGAGTAATTTGCCAGTGATGCATTCAAACAACATGCCAACCCTTCAGGGTTGAGACACTCCTAAATATATTTAGTTTATTTTGGTTTTGATTGTACAAGAAGTAGGCTGAAGCAACCAGTATTTCATATGATGCACAATAAGATACCATTTCATTGGAATTTGACATACCTTTCTTTTATCAAGCCAATCAGGATCGGCATAGTGCACCCATGAAGTATAGGCTAGTCACCTGCCAGGGCTGCATTGGCCATCATGATGACAAATATCACCTTTTAGAGACATCTGTCCTTAAAGGGTTATTTCCATAGAGAATTACATACTGTCTGAATCAGGCCGTAGCAAGGATACACTAGTGGAGACATGCGGGGAGCATGAAGTATGTTATGGTCACTAGACAGCGAGGACAGCAGCTTGTAAGGGAGTGTTCATTAAATAATCTAGGGGGATGGGGGGCGTGTTTTATGCCCCCCTTCTAGAGGGTGTGGAATCTTTCTTGCCCCCTCACCGAAGGCACCTGAAAGTTTTCGCACACCCCCTACATGAACCATAATAATGTGCAGGCTTTTTCACCAAAAAGGGCCCCCCTCCCCCTCTCCTAAAGAGGGGACAGAATATTTACTCCTCCCCCGACTATTTATGCCTCCCCAATCAGAACTAAAGGGGGCTCAAAACTACTTTTTTATAGGATTCCCATACAAGCGTGTATAAATGTCATCATACTTAAAATCCAACGTTTAAAGCTGGTTGTGGTGGAAGATTTGTTTCCTAGGCCTGTGCAGCGATACTAGGGACTCTACAAAATTCTCGGCACATCCATGGGCCCCGGGAGAAGGGGAGGCAGCTCCAGGTAAGGTAGGACCGGGGGAAGGGATAATTGTGGTTGGGAGGCAGGGATAATTGTGGGTGGGAGGAAGAAGTGTTGTCGGAGGGAGGGAGGGAGGGAGGGAGGGAGGGAGGGAGGGAGGGAGGGAGGGAGGGAGGGAGGAACAATCAGGGGGGGGGGGAATGTAAGGGATCCATGGTATGTTATTGTGTGCATGTTGAGTGGAGGTCGAGAGGCATTCCTAAAACTCTTTTTTCAAGTTTTAATCATTAGACAAGGGGGTTCTGTGGTAATGATAATACCAATATAATAAGCAAATAGAAGGAGGTATCTACAGTTATAGCTTAACATCATCATTTCGTATGAAAGTGTACAGTGTATATTTATGTAAGCAAGTATGGCATAAATTGTCAGTTCATAGAAATAACAAAGTCAAATATTGAAGATTGGCAAAGCCCTTTATTTCTTATTTGAAATATAGAACAAATATATTAGAAAACATCTTATTGACGTGAATTGACTCTCCCTGTTATATTGGTTTTACTGGTTTGCATAATGATTATATTCAAAGGTATCCTTGCAGAAAATACAGTTTAGTGTTGGTGGTGGAAACGTTGACTAAAATATATCAAACTGTGTATGTAATGTTGATTGCCATTGGTCATAAACATTGTTAGATTTGGATGCTGCTAGTACAGTGGAGACATGAACTGGTGACATATCACAACTTAATAAAGTCATCCAGAAAGTTCTCATCAATTATAACACCAAAAATGTGTTAATTAAATCGCAGGCTAGTGCAAGTTGATGTTAACAGTTTGAATAAACCTAAAAAAATGCAATATCATTTGTTAGTTTCTTAAGCCACAAAGGAAATATTAGTATATCCTTAGAAATGGTTAAATGTAGTAGAATCATCCATTATCATGCTATTTTAAATGTCAAGTGAACATTATCTATAAGCTGACCCCTAAATCTTGTGAGTTGAAAAATACAGGTATTTTTTTCTTTTTAAATCAGGCACACTCCCATATTTGGAATGCTTGTCCTGTGCCCCAAAATCCCACCCTTTTTTCAGTATCATGTTAACAATTTCTTTGTGACAAATCTTTTTTTCTTTTTTTTATACATTATTACATATGTAAATGGTTTTGAAACCGATCATCAGTACCTTGCCAGAGTATTAATTAGAAGCAGTTTTAGATTAACTTGATATATTGAGACCGCTACAAGATAGCGAGCTAATAGTATCAATACTTTGATCATTATTACAAAATCCTTTTGTGAAGGCAACTTTAATTTGGATCATATGTAAGTTGTGCCTGGCCTGAATATCTTAATTTGCTGAACTGATTTTGGTGTGAATCACAAAACACATATGCTACCAAGGTCGGATCTTTAGAACTTTAGAACTCACTAAATTTACTACAATACCCCTAGTTAGGTTGTAGCACTCATTTCAGATAAAAGTGATTTACTCGTCGTTTGTGGTCCTGAATATTCAATTGCTTTGAGTATAGTAATATTATCGTCAGGAATCATGAAGCCGCAGTCCATATCTTGTGGTTGGTCGGTCACCTGTGTCCATCATACCTGAAGCACAAATACACAGACTCAGTACATTATGACTAGAGCATCAACGCATATGAATCTATGAATCACATATAAATCTCTATCAAAATCTCTGGTTTCTAGTTGAAGGCAATAACAGGTCAAACATGTGTGAAGGAGAATTCATTACAGATTTGGCTACAAATTGGGTTTAAAACCAAATACCAGAAGTTAATGCATTTATACAAAATCTATGTAGTAACAGGCAGTAGTGATACACCCTATGTCATAAACATGAGAGAAACAATAGCCTTTATACTAGTGAACTATCTACCATGGTAAATTAGAACTTGTACAATTGTTTTGTATTTGACACAGGTATCTTTGCTCACTGCTGACTTTATGTTCCATCAGCAGTATGAACCAAAGTATGCTGAGTGTTGATTACTTTGACCTACCCATAATTGATCTTCAACTTGATCTTTAGCTGGCATTAGGATTTTTGCATACGTAACCCGGTGCCCCTGGTGAATCGGTTGAAAAGAGATCAAACATGATTATTTGGGTTTGTAAATCCAGTACCTTTTTATCTTTTTCTTTTTTTTATAGCTCATTTTGCCTCTCTGTTATGATTGATACTTTCATACATTTGCTACGTACAAAACAATAGTCTATCGATTTATTATTATGTTTATTCTAAATGTCTGTAACTCTAAAACATGACCTGTTGGGCCTGAGCACAGGAACATTAGGACTTGAAATCAAGTCTCATTTTTAAACATTTTTAAACAAAGTTCAATTGGTAACCTTATTCCATGAAAATCAAGTGTGATAATTTTGTGGTTTATTAATTTCATTGCTATTCCAGAATAACAGTCCATTCATAAGATATTATTTAAAAACATTCTGTGAGCATGACTACTGCAATACAGACACCAGTCATACTTCATCCCTCAGTGCTATGCTCCATAACTTCCCTTTGAGTGTTATAGCAGTGCCAATGGCATTGAGAAACATAATACAGAATAATGCCAACTTACCTGGGTTAGGTACACAGACCTTATCACCAGTACAAGCTGGGACACACAAACCTGTGGGCAATAAGAGTGAAGAATTAGTGCTGAGTCATTTATTGCCAGCTGGGGAGTGAGGGGGCGGGGGTTGTCGATATAGGGGGGGGGTTATAATAGAAAACAGACCCTTGGTGGGGGGGGGGGGGCAAAGTGGAAAAGCCTCCATGCTGGGGGGGGGGGGGGTCATAATAAAATATGGTCCGTTTAGATACTCACAGCCACCAGATGCATCATCCATTATTTAATTGCATTCTAACTATGTAAACAGGAAAACTGATGTTTTATCAGCAAGGAAATGAGAAAACCCTGATAGTTACTTGTGCAGTCTGTTCCATCCCCTGTGTAGCCTGGATTACACATGCAGGTAAAGGAACCAGGTGGTGTATTGGTGCAAGCCGCATTGTCGTCACAGTTGTCCATGCCCGTGGCACATTCATTTATATCTGAAAACAATCAATACTGTAGTTGTAGTTTTCAATGAAGAAGTTTTTTTATAAATAACCTGAAGTTGTGATAATAAACACAATCAACATTGGTGGTCTCAGTTTACTTTGGGACTATATATGGAATAAAACTATAGTATAAAGATAATATTTACAATGAGTATAAAGGAAATCAAGGAGGTTATCACCACCTCTAGGACCCCCAATGGGAATGTTATTAATATCCGGATATTCAATTGATCATAGTTAACACCCATATTATATAGCATACAATACATCAATAATTGAGCCAATTAATAATGTATTAATTACATATCACCTTTTTTTTAAATTTTGGGTTTGCCAGCCTCCCCAGCGGCCCGGGAGTAAGGTGACCAATGACACCACCTTTAGGCTTTTGTGTTTTTGTTTAATGTTTTTGTTTTGCAGAGGCACCCCATGGGGCACGGTGATGTCATAGGGCGGATTATAACAATGAAAATAATATAATAGTGAGTGCGGCCATGATGTAGTCATATGTAGGCCTATATCTGGTAAAACCACAGTCCAGAGCACAGTGGAATTTCGTTACGTTTTGAACGGTTTCATCTCAATCAAGCACCATCAGTGTTGTCTTTGCAACATGTTTTCATTGACTCAAGTGTCCCGGCCATCATTGTGAGACGTCATTATGAGACGTCCTCTCTTGACAACCAATAGTTAGGCCTACTTACCCGGAGTTAGTTGTAAGCCAATGAAGGGTGTCAATCACTTATCAGACTCGTACGCTGCCTCCTTTCATAATCCCCTCGGCCCTACTCTTTTATAGGGCTAGTCCCCCAAACTTAGACTGTTGAGAAGTCCCCGGGGCGACATGGAGCAATCTTTTTTTGAATCGATAAACTACCGTTTTGAGATGGGTACCCAAAATTATTGACTGTGTCGCCCTGTTGATTTTTAGGTGCTGTGTCATTGTGTTGGTCTTCCATTTTAGTATTTCTACTCCATTTGAGGCCATGACGGTGTGTTGATTTTTACCATGATGTAGGCCTAGGCCTATGCATGGTCACTCAGGGAGTGTTCATTTATTAATTACAGGGGGGGCGTAAACATTTCTGACCCCTCCTGAGGGGGGGGGCTTAAAACATTCTGACCCCTTTTGAGGGGGGGCATAAAAAATTCAGCGCCTTTTAAGCAAAAAAACGCATTACTATAGTTAAAAGGGGGGGTGCCGTGAAACGTTCTACGCGCTCTCGAGGGGGGGGACGTTACAAATTTTCTCGCCTGCGCAAAAATCTCACCACCCCCCTGTAATTATTAAATGAACACTCCCTTAGTAGACCTATCCATTTGTATTGCTAGAAGATGATAAATGTAGGCTAGATCTTGATAGCCTAGGCCTACTGTGCATTTTAGCCATCTTATCTTGAATTTTTTGGGCGGAGGGCATATTTGTCATATTTGCCACGAAGGCAAGCCTACAAAAGATCCCTGTTGAAGTACGGTAGGCCTATACAGATAGGCCCTATCCATTTTGTATTTCTCTCGAAATTAGCTCAGATGTTGATTAGGCCTGCAGGTAACAATAAAAATGCTTAGGCCTAATCTAGGTGGAGAGGGTAATTTCCATGTTATCTAGGCCTAGCCAATTCGTGAAATCAGCCCCCCCCCCCCATCCCATCAGGTGGAATATTGCACACTTTCGCTCCCTTTTGTTCCATTGTGACATGCTAGCCAGCAAACACGACTGTGGTCAAAGCCACATTTTTCTTGTTTGGATTGAGAGAAAGGTTGAGTTTACAATGAAACTCCTATATAAATAGACTTAGTCACGCCCATAATTCAGTCTATGCCTAGTTAAGTATCTAGGTATGTTATGGCCTTCCATTTTCCTCGCCAGATTATGATTTGCTATGGTATGAGATATTATGTTACAAGAAATAGCCTCAGTATTTCTTGTTTATAATCACCCAGAGTGGTGGCGGGAACCACCGGGTAACATGCTATGACGCGCATGCGCAGATTTGACTTCCGTCTTCTCCGAGTGGGATCGGCCATTGTTGTTTGAGCCGTGGAGAGGAGCATAAGTCAGCGTAAAAAATGGAAATTTTGAATTGTTGGAGGTGTGAGAGAAGGCTGTACTTTGCAGGAGAGTCGTGGGAAGGTTCCTTTTACGCATTGATGAACAGAGGGGATTCAGAGTGAGCTTATACGACCATTGTGAGAAATTCTTCACGAGTACCGTCAAATAGCCGGTGTTTGGGCATCACCATTGCTAGGAGTGACAGTGACAGTGTCAGTGAGTACGAGACGACCGGTGTGGAGTTATATCTCGTTTATTAATGCCGAAAAAGGTGTGTCGGGGTTGTCGAGCAAGCTTCGATGGCCGTACAAACGAAACAGCAACTTTTGTCGCCCATGTGATGGGAAAAGAGTTGAAGACGGAGGTGGCGATAATTGGGGAAAGACCGATGCCCAACATGGTGGAAATGCAACTGCCAGTTGCTTGCACGGTAGTGACGGAAGGGGAGGAAAATATTTCCCGGGTACGTCTGATCTGGGTACCAAAATGCCCTCTCATGGGGATGGCAACGGTGAAGGAGATTCAACTGGTGCAACAAGAACTGATAGCCATACTGACGACAGGGCTGGAGGATGAGCAGAGGAAATTCTTTCAAGCTCACCAAGTAAGGAATTAGAGTTGTCGTCGGAGAGAGCAGTCTTGTCAAACCTGAGGTCAGAATTAAGGTAAGAGAAAGAGAGGTTGGAGGCATTTAAAAACAGTGAAGAGATCTCCAGGTTGAGGGCTGAAGTTGCGGATGCTCGCAAGCAAACCTTGAAGTTGGAATTGCGAAAGATCAAATTTGACGGGCATGCAGACAGATGTCATTTCAAGGTGGTGCAACAGGAAATAAAGTGTGAAAACCTCATTGAAAAGGCCTTGAGGGAAGACAGGGAGAGACAGGCTCATGTGTTAGCTTCTCAGTCACAAGGGAGTGATGATTATAGGGGCAAGCCTACAGGAGAGGAAAAGAAAAAGATCCCTAAGCAACCAGAGATTGATGGGCCCAAGATTACGAAAAGGGTGTCGGCTGTGGATGTGTCGGCAGACTCTAGTGAGGACAGTAGCAGTGATGATAGTATTGGTTTGGTGAGTAGTGAGGCTGGCAGTGCAGATGAGGTTGCAGATGAGACAGGAAAAAGAAAAAGAAGAAAAAGAAGAAGGGCAAGTCTGGTGCAAAGTTGAAGAAGGCAACTATTTGAATATTTCCCCACATGCACTGTTGTATGAAATAATTACAGAAAGTCTTGCAGCTACTTTTTGATAACTGTTTGTATAGGAAGATGAATGTGCCTCTGCAGCAGTGGATATACTAACTTAAATTCATCTAGAAGAAAATAACACTTAGGACGGTGAATGTGATGATCAGATGTGGTACATTCATTTAGTTTGTTAATAGGTATTGCTTCATGGAATATAGTACAGCTCGTCTGACCCATGATTACTCCTAGTTAAATACTTTCTGCACCTGATAGTGTAGATCATTCATCATTGAGGTGCTATATTCAAATGCAATGCTTTCAACCATTATTTAACTGCATTTTAACTATGTAATTAGGAAAACCACAGTTTTACCAGCAAGGAAAAATCTCAAGTTACCTGTACACATCATTCCATTTCCTGTCCAGCCTGGATTACACATGCAGGTAAGGGAACCAGGTGGTGTATTGGTGCAAGCCGCATTCATGTCACAGGGGTAAGGGGTGGCATCACATTCATTTATATCTGAAAACAATCAATAATGTAGTTGTAGTTTTTAATTAAGAAGCTGTGATAATAAACACAATCAACATTGGTGGTCTCAGTTTAATTTAGGACTGTATATGACCCATTTTAACGAAATGGGTCAGAGTTTGCAGCTTTAAGAACCTAAATATTACCCCTTTAAGTAGCATTGGTTGGAAAAATATAATTTTTGAAAAATAATTTTGTGACATTTTTTGACATTTTTTTTTACATTTTTCTAACGTACACATACTTATCTTTTGGGTTATTAAGTTACAAACCCATATTCAACCCCCAAAAGGAGGACCATAGGATTTAAAATCATATTGTATGATATGGTTGATATCTAATATAACTGTCAATTATCTTAATTCAATTAATTTCCATTTAAAACAACAAAAATATATTGTAAGAGTTAATATAGGGTAATATACTACTCTTCATATGCCAATTGAAAGCTAGTAATGAGCTTTACAAGAATATGGCAATATCTCAACATTTTATATGTGTTACTTCTGACCCATTTCGTTAAAACAGGTCATATATATGAAATCCAAACTTAAGTATAAAGATGACATTTAAAATGAATATGAAAAATGAAGAATATTTAAGAGGAAAATACACCAAGTTGTCCTGGGGACTATTAACTGCACTATATCAGTTGCAACCCAAGATTTACATGAGACATACCGGGCTTTAGGTTACACCTAAACCTACATTTTTCTGCACATGATTTGGAGCATCAGGTCCCCACAGTTCCTCCGGAAGAGGTGGAGAGCCTATGCATTACTAAGTATTGGGCAATTGAAAAGGCAGATATATAATATCAAATGTTGGTTGTAGGCAGTAGGGCCTCAACGTGTACTGTATATAGTTCCCTTTCACAGTAGGAACTACTATAGGTATACAGCTACAGCAAAACTACAGTAGATTTTGCTGTGTACCTACAATTGCAACTTACAGTGTAGTCTTTAAGTGTATTTTCAATGGGTGCTACTTTTGGCATATGTCTTTAATAATTCTCAATTTTTCCCACTCTTTGTGCTTGCAATATTTTGTACTGCAGAATATAGAATCAGCAAAACCGATATCTACATGTGTATCAGTGTAAACAGATAACTGTTCTGAATCCTGTATTCCAAGCACTGTAACAGTGTACTCAGGGATGAAGGACAATCAAATGTTATCCATGTGCAGTAACACTTCAATAAGGGGTCTGATGGTGCTCAGCCAGTCAGGAGGTTCAATGTTGCTCAGCCAGTACAGTTGCCTCATTGATTTAACCAAAGAAGGCTACATTTCACCCCCCTGTGAGTAACCAATGGCCGTATTTCACGGCACTGTGACATTATCAAAAATGCCAGTTTGTTTACATTTACATGTTTAAGGATGTCCTTCTTCAAGACAACCGATTCTAACAGGAACAGGTCGAGAGGAATCAGAACAGCTTGAGAAAAGGCTTTCTGAGTCGGCACAAGCAAACCGGGAGTCCCTGGCCTGTAAGCAACAGTATCAGGCAGACTTAGATCAATATTCAATCGAATGGTATAATGCAAAAGATGCTAGGGACAGGAAAGTGAAGAAGAACGAGGCAACCCTTGCTGTTATCCTTGAGGAAAACCGAGAGTTTTGTCACCAGAGACTTGAGGCCATTCAGGCTGTCTCTAATCTGGAGGTAAGACGAATGGAGTTGGAAACATATCCAGGGGCCCTCGGGGGGGGGGGGTACACAGAATACCATCTCTGATAAAGTTCCTACTAATGTGAGATCCACACTCACCAGGGCTAGATCTACAGCAATGTATTAAAGTGGTATGCAGCAGTAAGAGTGCTGTCTGCAGGGACTAAGGCAGTACTTACCCTTCTCACAGTTTGTACCCGTGTACCCGTCATCACAGTGGCAGTATCGATCAGGACCCGAACCCATGCACTCGCCATTGTAGCAGGGATGGCCACCATTACAATCCGGGCCTAAAATGAAATAGAAAGGAGAAAATATGGATCAGAATTCTATTCTAGCTGGTAACGATTAAAAGTAAACAGGCTGGTTAGTACAGATTGGTCATTAGTTAACATTTTTCCTATCCAATATCCCTTAATATATCATGAGGAGCTTTCTAAATATATTTTGTCACTCTACAAATCCATCCTGTTGCTAAACAAATGACCACTCCCTAAAAGAGAGTAATACATGTACATGCAATGTAAACTGGGTTAGTTTACCTTCACTCAAATAATTCCTTAACACTTTAAGGATGGATGTCGCTAAAAGATGACATTTGTCATAATGATGCACAAATGCAGCCCAGGTGAGTAACTCACTGGTGCTGCATTGGTGCATCATGCCGACCCTACAGGAGTGTCTCAACTAAATAGCTGTGATACATAGTCTAGGATGCACAGATCTCCAGTAGTCTAACAGCTAGATATATATTTTTTACATAAACATTGTTTACCTTTCATTAATGTGATATCATACCGGATAAAGATGAAAATGTAAGATCTAACATGTTGAGATATAATCTCCACCCTTATTCATGTTTAAGTTGTATTACATAAGGAAAGCTGATAGCATGTCCGAATATGTCCGGACTACAAGGTTCAAGTAAATACAGGTAAAGGCTGCCGCCCTCGAATTAGCTTAACAGCTAAAACGCAGCCCTTCTTAAATTGTCGAGAAAACAGAGTCTCAAATTAGTTGGTTTCAAATGTACGTGTGAAGTATACATTAATTTATAGTGGTCAACCTTGTCGTGTATGATAAGAATGACAGAGCAAATTATAATATATTACATTATGACCAAGGAAACAATGTACATGGGTCAAAAATGAAAGCTGATTTGAATATACCCTCTTGTAATGAAACTGACTTGTCGTGTAAGATAAGTGTTAAAACGACAATAAAGAAAATTCTACTCAAAAAGATTTAAAAATAAAAAAATAATAGGGTTGGCCTGAGTTACTCGCCAGGCCTGCATTCATGCATCATTAACACCAAGGGCATCATGCATGAATGCATTATGCCGTCCTCAAAGGGCTAAAGATGAGTGCAGCCTTAGGCTAACTACTGAAACATCTATTGTTAAAGGTAGGTGGCACAAAAGTTTGGCTATTACTGGTCCTTTTCAGCCTTATACCCCTACAGAATAAAGATTTTTGCATCATTTTTTTCAAACTTTTGGTATATGCGAGAAAACATCCTAAACTTTCAGGAAAATCACTTTTTATTTGCGTATTGGTCCAAAAATTTACATTTTCTGTCCCTTTAAAAGCCCAAAAATCACTAAAAACATAAAAAAAGCTAAAAATTACATGTTTTACTTTCTCCCATGTCTACTGAGGCAACAACAGACCATCCCAAACATCATTTCCTATTAGGCCGATGCCATAGTCAATTGATTCATGAGGATTTCACTTGATATGTACTATATTTTTTTCACCATATCCATTTAAGTGTGTATTGTCAGCAAAATTTTCAAAAGTCCTTTAATTTTGATCCCCCTGTACAGTAAAAAAAGAAGATCCACACAATATCTCTTTGTGTGTCCAGAAAAAAGAAAATTGAAAAAAATCCTTTATTTTAGCCTCCAGTGTGATACATATTTTCCATCACAGAGTCACCCAAAATATCTGTCACGGAGTCACCAGCCACCCTGATGAAAATTCAAACCTTCACAGAATTATTAATATCCAATATATTTAAGTTAGCTCTGGCTTTCCTCTCTCCTACCCACTCCCTTTAACATTCTAATGCAGATATCAACCATTTGCTCATTTATACAAGATATTATTTCTGTCACAGAGTCACCCGGGTGAGTTTATTATAAAACACCCTTGGCCTAGTTAGCCTGAACATTGATATCCCATGTGACCAAAGAATACAATGGGCTATATAGTTTATTTCTCTAACTACACTTGTTTGTTTCAAGAAGAATAGAAAAAGCCATTGAATTACCGCCAATTGCAATGCCGGACATTGCCATGACAACCAACAGAATATAAGTCCTCATTTTTTCCTGGTACAAGGAAAAGTCAGAATAAATTATCATGAGAAGTACAATATGAAAAGTAGTCATTTATGTTAAGAGAGAGAGACAGAGAGACAGAGAGACAGAGAGACAGAGAGACAGAGAGAGACACATACAGAGGGAGAGAGAGACAGAGAGTAGCTGTGTGAGTGTGTGCAAATTCAATGCAAAAACGGTAATATTGGTGAAGGGCTTCTTTCTCTTTGAAACTCGGACTACCAGTCAAGGCAGTGAGGGGGAAGCTTTCCCTTTTAACTCTGGACCGCCTCCAAACTCTCACACCTCCAACACTACCCCCTCCTACCTATCCCTACCTCTCCTGCCGCCTCCCAACTCTCACACCTCCAATACTACCCCCTCCTACCTATCCCTACCTCTGCTGCCGCCTCCCAACTCTCACACCTCCAACACTACCCCCTCCTACCTATCCCTACCTCTCCTGCCACCTGCCAACTCTCACAACTCCAATACTACCCCATCCTACCTATCCCTACCTCTGCTGCTGCCTCCCAACTCTCATACCTCCAACACTACCCCCTACCTCTCCTGCTGCCTCCAAACTCTCACATCTCCAACACAACCCCTCCTACCTATCCCTACCTCTCCTGCCGCCTACCAAATCTCACATCTCCAACACTACCCAATCCTACCTATCCCTACCTCTCCTGCCACCACCAAACTCTCACACCTCCAACACTACACCCTCCTACCTTCTCCTACAATACGCTCCTACTTATCCCTACCTCTCCTGCCACCTCCCAACTCTCACACCTCCTAAAATACCTCCTTTTACCTATCCCTACCTCTCCTGCCGCCTCCCAACTCTCACATCTCCAACACTACCCCCTCCTACCTATCCCTACCTGTCCTGCCGCCTCCCAACTCTCACACCTCCAACACTACCCCCTCCTACCTATCCCTACCTCTCCTGCCGCCTCCCAACTCTCACATCTCCAACACTAGCCTCCTCCTACCACCTCAAGGTGGCAGGAGAGTTGCCATAACACACAGTACATGCTAAATGCATTGGGTGACATCCATGCGTTTCCTACAAATCATTATTACTGCCCCTTACCACCTTGTAGCACCCACCTGGTGCCCACAGTCAGATTATAAATTGTAAATTTGGTTACTAAGATATGTGTTTATAACATGGTGTTTGTAATAACAAAGTTTTACTGTATAAACACTTCAATCAAGTCTTCATAGTTGCTGCCTACCTTTGGTGTCACTTCGTGGACCGTGGTTGGAGACAGCGGTATGCAGACAGTGCTTGGTGTCTAGGACTGTGCTTGGAGCTTCTGTGGTGGGAGCTGAAGGTGGCTGCTAGCTGATGGGATCTCAGCGGTTGCTGGAAGGTCTTCCTGATGTGATGTCCAAGGGCCAACTTGAGTTAACTGTGATGTACCCAAATACTTTATACCCTATGCGTTCAACCACTGTGTCATTCTGAGAAAGTGATTCAGAAAAGGTATGACGTCAATCGTGCACAGAGAGAACTGGTGTCTACTGTTATGTATTGGGAGGTAGGGGGTTTGTTCAAGCACCGTGACAGTTCTTAAAGCTGGTAACGTATGACGTCAGTGAGACTAGCAGCAAAAACTATCACTTTTGCATTATTCTATTAATTACATTGATATTGGTAAGGGTGCATACGTTCAAATCTCACATGCGATTATGAAGAAGATAAGCTCCCTACAGTTTCATGGTTTTCCCTCCCATAACTTTCCAACTAATTAAGTAAATTTTGAAAATGTACTTTTTTTTCTTTCGCAATGTATAAGTAAAATAGGCTCCTTGCTGTAGTATCATTTCCTATCCCCCCCCCCATAACTTTGCTTTTAAATGTATATACATGTATACATGTCTATCATGTGTCTATAATAAAGCTACTCTCTATGTACACCAAAGCTGCACTGTGAGGCTCATGCTTCTGGTTGGGGCCTATAATTATTCCTTCATTATAACAATATGAAATCGCTAACATGAATTTGAAATCAGACCTGTAGATATTTATCACAGTGTCAGATCCCTAGATCAAAATACTACTGTCTTTGCATCATACCTATAATTGCCCATTATCGACAAGCTGTAGAATATGAAAATCATTTCAAGATCCAATTAAAATGTACATGCTGATATTAATTCCTGAAGTAGCAATCCTGAGTACAAATTAAGTATAGGAATATGGGGTGTACCTATGTTGATATCCTGATTACAATAAGGACCTATGTACAGGAGTATGGGGTCTATAAAGATCCTGGTTGTAAAATAGATTATACATGTGTGATTCATTTCATGATCTATAGATAACACTGTTTCAGTTATTTATATGTACAATGGCATTAATAATCCATATTATAATAATGAATGTACACCGGGGCAGATACCAAAGCTGAACTGCGAGGCAGTGGCTCATGCTTCTGGTTTTTGCCCTTAGTTATTCCTCAAACTACCTTTCTTGTGGACCAAAGGTATATGATTTAAACATCATTGCAAGAAAATGAAATTCTTCACATTAATCTGAAATAGGACCAATAGATATTTATCACAGTGTAAGATCGCTAGATCTTATTATTACTGTCCTTACATCGTACATGTATAAGCCATCACTAACAAGCTGTACAAGAAGAAAATCTGTCCATGATCAAATTAAAATATATGCGCTGATATAAAAATCCCGAAGTAGCAATCCTGATTACAATAACAAATTAAGTATAGGAATATGGGGTGTACCTATGTCAATATCCTGATTACAATAAGGACCTATGTACAGGAGTATGGGGTCTATAAAGATCCAGGTTGTAAAATAGATTATACTTGAGTGATATATTTCATGATCTATAGATAATACTGAGGCATTCATATGTACAATGGCATTAAAATGCCAGGCTATAGTGATGAATGTATACAAGATAGATGCCATCACTGGCCTGTGCCAATAGTTCCCCTTCAAACTACCTTCTTGTGAGTCCCAGTTGATGTTTTAACTTCTGTTGATGAAATGATCAGCCATCTTATTGGATTCAGTCAGACCATATAAATACTGACCCAATAGATGTCACTATCTCTGAAAAGGGACCTTGGTGGAGGGTGAAATTAAGGTCCTTTTTCCCAGTACATGTCACATATCATGACTCACTAAAGAGCTATCATTTCTAAAAATAGGAATGCTACTATATATATTCAATGACCTGCATGATCAATATTGGTCCAGTCCTCGTCGTCATCATCATATTTATCTCCATCATTATCATCATCATCATCATACTTATACTTGTTTTCATATTCATCACCATTATTGTTCAATAATCATCCCAACGTTCATCATTTCTATCAGGAAGGGACCCAAATTCACTGCTGTAAGTGGAATTGGCGTAGCTGGTCATGGGCATTCTGTTCCCAGTGGGAATGAAGGCACTGAACTTCTTAGGGCTCTTCCTGCTCCAGCGTTTAACTCTCTGAGCGAGGCCTCTGGAGGGAACGGGGACTTCCGGAGATCCCAGGTCCTGGTGTGTGGGAGGTCTTCTCTTGTACAGACAGCAACCTACGATGATAAGTCCGCTGACGATGGTCGCACACAGCACACCGATGATGCCATTCCGTGCTGGCGGGTGCTCCCACAGGTTCTGGCGGTATTCCAGACGTCCAAGAGGGGCTACCTGGCTAGCAAATAGCACCTGAAATGTGAGAAAGTATGTTGTAATTAATACTAAGGGTTCTTACAATGAATGGGTACTTTTCATGTTCAAAAAGGCTCAAATAAAATATCAATGAATCTTAGAAGGGCCTGCCTCAATATGGCTTAACAACTAGGGGAATAGGTCAGTAGAGCTCCATATCCCATTGAGGCCGGCCAAGAAAAAATTATTCTAGCCAGGGGGCCGGATTTTTTTTCCATTTTTTTCCCAGGGGCCGGGGGTTTCTAAAATCCCATAGAGTTAAGTCAATTATAATCGACATCCGGCCCCACATGGTGTAGTAAATAATCGACATCCGGCCAGGGATGGATGTCAATTATAATCGACATTCGCCCTCAATGGGATATGGAGGTTTGAAAAGCTAGTTTTTAGGTTTGAGATGACCACACTTTAACTGGACCTTGACAATTTGATGGCTTTCTGAGTGTATCAACTCCATAAGGTCAGCATGATGCTAGAATGCAGCCTGGCGCGTTTATTGCCAGGACTGCATTCATGTATAAGCAGGACCAAATACATACAACATTAGAGCACAAGGTAGCATTCAATGAGTTATTGTCAAGAGCCACGAATTGAATTTGTAGGAACCATCTGCACATGTATAATTCTCACCTTGACAGGTATCTTATTGTAACCTGTGTAATCAGCAGCAGAGACCTGGGGCCGTGTGGTCGGGGGTTCACAGGTGATGAGGTTGTCCTGTACCTCTATGTTACTACACACTGCCTCCCCTATCTGCACAATGTACGCGTCTTGTCTGAGTCCTTGTAACAAATCTCGCCCCTGAGAAAACAATTGGGAGAATAATCAAATTAAAACCAATGCTTTCCTTATTATTATTGCTCTGATGTAACAAATGTACCAAAAATAATTTCCATAAGTGAACTTTATTGATGATGTGATTGTAAAAAATGTAAACTTGAAAAACTGAATCCTTTGGAAATTGTAATGAAAGAAATGAAATCAGCCCTATTTAGCAAGGTATGCTAGGGTTACCAGACATACACTATATGTATAGCTTAGACTTGACAAACAGTGCCTACCTTAATGTCCAGAGACCTGTCCTTGACTGGCCATGTAGAAGTGAAGATGATGGTGTCAGAGAAGGTGGTTACAACAGGGTCTGAGTAGATGGTGATGCGGCTTTGGTTAGCCAGGTTACCCCCACTCAGGTTTCTATACTCCAGCACACCGTCCAGTCTGAAGGAGATCTCCACCTCTATGTTCTCTCTCACGTTGAGGGACGTTGTCATCGCCTGGCGCTGTTTCCTCCTTCTGCTTAACCTCTCAAGATCTATCTCCGGGGTGAGACAGATCATCTCTCTTGACGACTCAACCGTGCAGTTCTAGAATTACAAGTAGAGCGTTGTTTTATGTTTATAAACATATGAAGGGCCAACTCAACCCAAGCCATTGGTTTTAGTCTAAATTTAGATTTGTAAAAGATGTTCTAAACACAGGACTTACAGGTAATTATCTGGTCTATCATACTAGAACTAGCTGCATTGTAACAAGCCCTATTTTGTGTGGTGCAGTGCATTCTAGATTTGGTCGGAACCTCTCTTCAAGATTGAGGGACAAGATGGCACCCATGGTAGTATGTGTCCACTATACACACATTGTATGTAATTCAGGAATAGGCTAGTCTGTCCCCTTTCCAAGAATAGAAAAACAGATAACAAGAACCCTGAAGACCAAACTCACTGACTGTGAATGTGTTCAGAATTCCGAAAATGATCTGAAGCCACTACCAGGACATGAAAAATCTCATTCACTAAATGAGCCAGTAATTTCTGCTTTCATTTCACGGCTGTCTCATTGATTTATCTAAAGAAGGCCATATTCTACTCCTGCTGTGAGCTGACCTAAGGCTGCATTTCAGGGTGCTGTGATGTTATCAAAATGGCTATTTGTTTACATTTGAAAGTTGGAAAAGGCTTTTTTTTATTTAGGCTCCCCCCATTATAGTTTTGTCAACTTGAATCAGAAAAGATGAAACTGAACACAAAGGCACACACACATTTAGGTCTGTTGAAGGATTATTTCTTTTGATGAATTGCCCATCTTGAAGATCTGAAATGACCCTATACCAGACCAAAGCTTATGAGTGATGTGTTTTCACCTAACCAGTCACATCTCACACATCCTAAACCAGAGGTTATCAGGCCAAAATTTCCAAATTCATGATTTTATTGAAATTAAGTTTATTAGGTGTTTGCATTGATTATTATCTTTACTTTACTACTGTTGAAGGATTAATGCAAAAAATGAGCAGACATGACTGAATTTGATTGATTTGATGGTCATCACCGATTATCGCTTTCACAGTTTATATCAAAATTTATCTGCAATATGAGATATATAATATTTTGAATATTCATTATCTAAAGCTAAGATGAGCATTTGATATATACAAATAGCAACATATCTTCTCTTTGCATTGGTACCAGGCTTATTTCATTTGCTGCCAATATTTGCAAAATAACCATGAATACAAAGAGGACTGGCTGTTCTATGTTAATGTACACATTGATATAAAGCCTTATTTTAGTGCTCTATTACGGAGAATCTATGTCCATAAATTTTTAACTTTGAAAATTCACTACAAATTGGAAAATATAGATATTTTGATAAATTAAAAAGTTAAATGAAGCCTTTGATGTGCTCTCTCTGAAAGCACTATAATCCTCAAATCCAATTTTCCGACATGTGACTGGTTAGGTAAAAACGCATCACAAATTTATTGAGTCTTTGTCCATTCATTCCCACTTACTGTCTCTGTAGTGTACTCGTTGAGGGTGACCAGTGATCTCACCGTCGTTGACATTAATTGGGATCTCAACTATCTCAAAGTTCTTCCCTGTCACTGTCAGTAGGGCACCACCCCTGAGGAAAGAATATCATAGAAAATAGGGCTCAGCAAATTGATGCAAGTCGAACCTCTATGACTTGTGCACCTCAATGACAAGCTGACCTGTATCACCAGGGAACCTATAATACAAGGTAGCCCAGATTAGTGTATTTAAAAAAAACAATTGGTTTTCAGAATATGGTTAGATAAAGTTATTACACATCTTGGTAGATAAACTCTCAATAAGCTGTTTTCTTTCCTTACATTCTGAAACGTCAGCCGGGCATAGATTGTTGCCAGTCTTAGACTTTTGACTTGTATTTATTTGGTGAGACTTAACGTGAAATCCTGTAGTTGCACCATATTAGCTCCACATCTTATCTGTAAAGGCGTCTGCTTTCTCAACTATGTGTTTAGTCAAAAACTTTCATGAATATAAAAAGACATGGAAATAGATCAAAATTTACTCACATTTAGACAATATGAATTTAGTGCTATAAACTAAGTATGGATTAGTGGTACATTTCATATAGTTTTCCTATCATTTGGAATTCAAAACATCCCAAATTGACTTACGATTCAATGGACTTGAGTGGTTCGATCTTTAATATAATTGGGTCAGCCAAGTATGTGTACTGAGACCCGGAGCTAATGCTGGTATTGGTGTTGTTGTCAGACCTGTAGTGTTGTGTGAAGCCAGTAGATGTCTCTAGTGTAGGCCTGGTCTGAGTATAAGTGCCCAGGTGGCCCTGCCACACGAGTGTCAGGCCTTTACACAAATCTACTAACCCTCTGCTGACCATCTCCACCAGAACGCTCTGTTTAGGCCTGTGCTCTTATATATACAGTAGAAAGGTGGCATGTAGGCATCCCTGCTAGTATCATCTAGTGGTCGGTAGTCACATACCTGGATTCACCCTGGAAGTATAACAGTGTAGCGTGCACGTATCGCTCGGGGCAGCCCGCGTATGCATGGAGAGCGCATTGCCCGCCTATGGTAGCTCAAGCACCGTAGCAGAGCGGTAGAGAAGCAGCTAGCCCTGTGGTGTAGCGGTAGCATTCTCTAGAGCTAGGGGCCGGGGTTCGATTCCCCGTGGGGGTGACCTGTTTTCCGCTGCCTGTTACAACAACATGAAACATCGGTAATGACTTAATATTAAATCTGGTACTATACCGTAGACTTAACATTGGTTTACATCAAACTTGAATAAACTTGTTACAGAAAACATTATTGCTTTGTTTTACTGTGTGATATTCAGGACCACAAATGGACATACAACAATCATAACGGTATTATAACGCACAGTATCATTATTGTACATGATATAAAATTTACGTTTTAACCCTCAAGTTCATCTATTATAATGCACAGTGGTAACATTTGAATAAAAAAGTATTCATGATACCTGTGATTTGATTTGATTTTCTTTTTATTGTACTGTGTTTACAAAATTACAAATTATTTAAAAAGAAATACTGTAAGGTCACAATGTTATAAGTGATGGTATTGTAACGGGGAGATGGATGTATGGGGGTGGAGGAATGATATGACCAGAGAGAAGACAACACAAGCTATTTGTAGTTACATGTATAAGAAATATGCATTCTATTAAAGGGGGACTTATTACCTAATGCAGTCAGAAGGTGCATGAGGCATCACAGCATGAGGCTTTACTTAGATCATATAGCTTACAGTTATAAAGATAACTGGTGTCTGAACAGCTGAGCTAAGACAGGTATTGAGATACCTGGAGGTATAGAGATACCAACACTAAGTATTATGATTACAGTTCAGTATAAAGATACTAGAACTGTAGAGCATCCCTGAGACGCGACTGTCTCCAAGACTAGATTATGGGATACTGAAGCTCGCCCCGCGAGGAAGGGACGGTGGCGCGGCCCTGCGACGAAGCGCCGCCCCGCGAGTATCGCGGCTCGCTGCCGCCACAATATGTATATATATATATATTTATATATATATACATACATGCAACCCGGTTTGTGGGATCTTTCGCTGTTCTCAGACCCACGTAGTGGGGTCATCCCAAAATTGTGGGATCTTTTGCAAGACCCCGCAACCCACCCAGGCTAAAATGATCCTATGTTCTATGATATGGAAAGATTTTTGGTTAAAAACATTTTTTTATGAAAACCCCACAATGTTTTCAAGTTTATTATTGATTCCCTAACCTGCTCCTAGGTGTCTCTACCCATCACAAACCCCAGCCAAAGTATATATATATACATCCTGTTTGGTCATGCCTGAGTGAGCACATGAAGGTCAAGCTGCCCTAGAGAGGATAGTACATCAGGATCTCATAATAGAGGGAGACATCACAAATATCATATATAGAGTCTAATACCATCAGATATTGACTTAATCAATAGGAAATGAAATTAGACTGGTTAAGTTTTATTTTTCCAAGCACATAACCACTACATGAATGATAATTATGGTACAATGTCAGGATCCCACAAACCATGTAGAAAATTTACAAAGGATCCCATTATCCAGGAGCAAAACTGATACACCCTTATATAATTATATGCACATATATATGTTTTGTGGGATCCTAGGTTCCTAGAATCCAATAAGCTCAGGGCTAAAGGCATTGAGGTGTGGCAGGGTGCAGATGATGCCAGAGGATGTCAGGGGTTGTGGCAGGGTGTACATGCTGACTTGAGGATATTAGGGGGTGTGGCAGGGTGTATATGCTGACTTTGGGATATCAGGGGTATTGCAGGGTGTATGAGGGCAGTGGTAGGGTGTAAATGACGACTGAGGGGGTGTGACATTGTGTACATGATGACTGAGGATGTAAGGTCAGGGGGTTTGGCAGGGTGCAGATGACGACAGAAGAGGGTCAAGGAGTGTGGCAGGGTGTAGATGATGAAAGAGGATTCAGGGGGTGTCGCAGGGTGTAGATGATACAATAAAATGTTAAAGTGATGTAGAATAGGAAACAATAAACAGATGGTCTCATCGTTTGGAAATAAGGTAGACTATATATATTTGAATGAAGAAAAGAACGTTCTCCAAGCAGCTATCCAGTGTAGACACTATTTATGTGGTATTACAATTTGATTAACACAGTCTCATATGCTCCATCTGGGTATGAACTATGGATTTGAAGGCTAATGTACACCCTAGACACTTGTCTATGCTGCATGTGTCTCAAACCTGATGATAATAGGCCTGCTTGATACTTCCATTATTGGGTAGGAAGAGTATAATTATGCCTTGGGTTGATAAGCAGGAACTAGGATATCTGGTTCAACCAATACTAGAAATCATTGTGGAATGATTGGGCAGGGGATGTGGTATGGTGCCAATGATGATATAGGAGTGTCAGGGGGAGTGGCAGGTTGTATATGACAACAAATGATGTCAGGGGGTGTTGCATGCTGTAGATGCCGACTTGAGGACATCAGGGTCTATCACAGGGTGGGTCATACTGACTTGGGAATGTCAGGGGTGTGTGCCAGGGGGTGCATCATGCGGACTTAAGGACATCAGGGTGTGTGTGCCCGGGGATGTATCATGCAGGGGATTTATTATGCTGACTTCAATTCAATTTCAATTCACTGTTTATTATACTGAATATTTATTATACTGAATACTTGAGAATGTCAGGGGGTGTGGCAGCGTGTAGACAACAATTTGAGGACATCAGGAGGTGTGGCAGGGTGTAGATGACAACTGAGATATTTCAGGGGCTTTAGCATGGTGCAGATTAAGACAGAGGAATGTCAGGGGGTGTGGCATTCAGTAGATGACGACAATGGAGTCCCGGGGTTTGTAGTAGGCGTAGATGACGACTGAGGAGTGTCAGGGGGAGTGACAGGGTGTGCATGCCGACTTGAGTATACCAGGGGATGTGACAGGGTGTATATGCCGTCTTGAGGATATTATGGGGTGTGGCAGGGTGTACATACCGACTTGAGAATACCACGGGTGTGGCAGGGTGTACATGCCGACTTGAGGACATCAGGGGGTATGGCAGGATGTGCATGCCGACTTCAGTATACCAGGGGGTGTGACAGGGTGTATATGCCGACTTAAGGAGATCAGGGGGTGTGGCAGAGTGTATATGCCGTCTTGAGGATATTATGGGATGTGGCAGGGTGTACATGCCGACTTGAGAATACCACGGGTGTGGCAGGGTGTACATGCCGACAGAAATGGGTCAAGGAGTGTGGCAGGGTGAAGATGACGAAAGAGGACATCAGGGGGTATGTCAGGGTGTGCATGCCGACTTGATGACATCAGGGGGTGTGGCAGGGTGAACATGCCGACTTGAGGACATCAGGGGGTATGGCAGGGTGTACATCCAGACTTGAGGACATCAGGGGGTGTGGCAGGGTGTACATGCCGACTTGATGACATCAGGGGGTGTGGCAGGGTGTACATGCCGACTTGAGGACATCAGGGAGTATGGCAGGGTGTACATGCCGACTTGAGGACATCAATGGGGTGTGGTAGGGTGTACATGCTGACTTGAGGACATCAGGGGTGTGGCAGTGTCTACATGCCGATTTGAGGACATCAGGGGGTGTGGCAGGGTGTACATGCCGACTTGAGGACATCAGGGTGTGTGGCAGGGTGTACATGCCGACTTGAGGACATCAGGGGGTGTGGTAGGGTGTACATGCCGACTTGAGGACATCAGGGGGTGTGGTAGGGTGTACATGCTGACTTGAGGACATCAGGGGGTGTGGTAGGGTGTACATGCAGACTTGAGGATATCATGGGGGTGTGGCAGGGTGTACATGCCGACTTGGGGACATCAGGGGGTGTGGCAGGGTGTACATGCCGACTTGGGGACAGCAGGGGGTGTGGCAGTGCCTACATGCCGATTTGAGGATATCAGGGGGTGTGGTAGGGTGAACATGCCGACTTGAGGACATCAAGGGGGTATGGCAGGGTGTGCATGCCGACTTGATGACATCAGGGGGTGTGGCAGGGTGTACATGCCGACTTGAGGACATCAGGGGGTGTGGCAGGGTGTACATGCCGACTTGAGGACATCAGGGAGTATGGCAGGGTGTACCTGCCGACTTGAGGACATCAGGGGGTGTGGTAGGGTGTACATGCCGACTTGATGACATCAGGGGGTGTGGTAGGGTGTACATGCTGACTTGAGGACATCAGGGGGTGTGGTAGGGTGTACATGCAGACTTGAGGATATCATGGGGGTGTGACAGGGTGTACATGCCGACTTGAGGACATGAGGGGGTTTGGTAGGGTGTACATGCCGACTTGAGGACATCAGGGGGTGTGGTAGGGTGTACATGCAGACTTGAGGATATCATGGGGGTGTGACAGGGTGTACATGCCGACTTGAGGACATGAGGGGGTTTGGTAGGGTGTACATGCCGACTTGAGGACATCAGGGGGTGTGGTAGGGTGTACATGCCGACTTGAGGACATCAGGGGGTGTGGTAGGGTGTACATGCCGACTTGAGGACATCAGGGGGTGTGGTAGGGTGTACATGCCAACTTGGGGACATCAGGGGTAGTGGCAGGGTGTACATGCCGACTTGAGGACATCAGGGGGTGTTGTAGGGTGAACATGCCGACTTGAGGACATCAGGGGGTGTGGTAGGGTGTATATGCTGACTTGAGGACATCAGGGGGTATGGTAGGGTGTACATGCCGACTTGAGGACATCAGGGGGTGTGGTAGGGTGTACATGCCGACTTGAGGATATCAGGGGGTGTGGCAGGGTGTACATGCCGACTTGAGGACATCAGGGGGTGTGGCAGGGTGTACATGCCGACTTGAGGACATCAGGGGGTGTGGTAGGGTGTACATGCTGACTTGAGGACATCAGGGGGTGTGGTAGGGTGTACATGCCGACTTGAGGATATCAGGGGGTGTGGCAGGGTGTACATGCCGACTTGAGGACATCAGGGAGTATGGCAGGGTGTACATGCCGACTTGAGGACATCAGGGGATGTGGCAGGGTGTACATGCCGACTTGAGGACATAAAGGGGTGTGGCAGGGTGTACATGCCGACTTGAGGACATCAGGGGGTGTGGTAGGGTGAACATGCCGACTTGAGGACATCAGGGGGTATGGCAGGGTGTGCATGCCGACTTGATGTCATCAGGGGGTGTGGCAGGGTGTACATGCCGACTTGAGGACATCAGGGGGTGTGGCAGGGTGTACATGCCGACTTGAGGACATCAGGGAGTATGGCAGGGTGTACCTGCCGACTTGAGGACATCAGGGGGTGTGGTAGGGTGTACATGCCGACTTGATGACATCAGGGGGTGTGGTAGGGTGTACATGCTGACTTGAGGACATCAGGGGGTGTGGTAGGGTGTACATGCCGACTTGAGGACATCAGGGGGTGTGGTAGGGTGTACATGCCGACTTGGGGACATCAGGGGTAGTGGCAGGGTGTACATGCCGACTTGAGGACATCAGGGGGTGTTGTAGGGTGAACATGCCGACTTGAGGACATCAGGGGGTGTGGTAGGGTGTACATGCTGACTTGAGGACATCAGGGGGTGTGGTAGGGTGTACATGCCGACTTGAGGACATCAGGGGGTATGGTAGGGTGTACATGCCGACTTGAGGACATCAGGGGGTGTGGTAGGGTGTACATGCCGACTTGGGGACAGCAGGGGGTGTGGCAGGGTGTACATGCCGACTAGAGGACATCAGGGGGTGTGGCAGGGTGTACATGCCGACTTGAGGACATCAGGGGGTGTGGTAGGGTGTACATGCTGACTTGAGGACATCAGGGGGTGTGGTAGGGTGTACATGCCGACTTGAGGATATCAGGGGGTGTGGCAGGGTGTACATGCCGACTTGAGGACATCAGGGAGTATGGCAGGGTGTACATGCCGACTTGAGGACATCAGGGGATGTGGCAGGGTGTACATGCCGACTTGAGGACATAAAGGGGTGTGGCAGGGTGTACATGCCGACTTGAGGACATCAGGGGGTGTGGTAGGGTGAACATGCCGACTTGAGGACATCAGGGGGTATGGCAGGGTGTGCATGCCGACTTGATGACATCAGGGGGTGTGGCAGGGTGTACATGCCGACTTGAGGACATCAGGGGGTGTGGCAGGGTGTACATGCCGACTTGAGGACATCAGGGAGTATGGCAGGGTGTACCTGCCGACTTGAGGACATCAGGGGGTGTGGTAGGGTGTACATGCCGACTTGATGACATCAGGGGGTGTGGTAGGGTGTACATGCTGACTTGAGGACATCAGGGGGTGTGGTAGGGTGTACATGCAGACTTGAGGATATCATGGGGGTGTGGCAGGGTGTACATGCCGACTTGAGGACATGAGGGGGTTTGGTAGGGTGTACATGCCGACTTGAGGACATCAGGGGATGTGGTAGGGTGTACATGCCGACTTGAGGACATCAGGGGGTGTGGTAGGGTGTACATGCCGACTTGAGGACATCAGGGGGTGTGGTAGGGTGTACATGCCAACTTGGGGACATCAGGGGTAGTGGCAGGGTGTACATGCCGACTTGAGGACATCAGGGGGTGTTGTAGGGTGAACATGCCGACTTGAGGACATCAGGGGGTGTGGTAGGGTGTACATGCTGACTTGAGGACATCAGGGGGTGTGGTAGGGTGTACATGCCGACTTGAGGACATCAGGGGGTGTGGTAGGGTGTACATGCCGACTTGAGGATATCAGGGGGTGTGGCAGGGTGTAAATGCCGACTTGAGGACATCAGGGGGTGTGGCAGGGTGTACATGCCGACTTGAGGACATCAGGGGGTGTGGTAGGGTGTACATGCTGACTTGAGGACATCAGGGGGTGTGGTAGGGTGTACATGCCGACTTGAGGATATCAGGGGGTGTGGCAGGGTGTACATGCCGACTTGAGGACATCAGGGAGTATGGCAGGGTGTACATGCCGACTTGAGGACATCAGGGGATGTGGCAGGGTGTACATGCCGACTTGAGGACATAAAGGGGTGTGGCAGGGTGTACATGCCGACTTGAGGACATCAGGGGGTATGGCAGGGTGTACATGCCGACTTGAGGACATCAGGGGTAGTGGCAGGGTGTACATGCCGACTTGGGGACATCAGGGGTGTGGCAGTGTCTACATGCCGATTTGAGGATATCAGGGGGTGTGGTAGGGTGTACATGTCAGGGATGTCTGGCAGGGGATGTATCATGCTGCTTGAGAATGTCAGGGGATAGCTGAGGGTTTTGGGTGTGGCACATTGCAGATAATTACTAAAGTATATACTATATTTTCTGTGTATCAATTATTTCTTATTGCATTTGGAGGGGACATGATAGGATCCCCTAGGCCTGGGTCATAACTCACTTTATTACTATAAGACCCCATAATCCAGTAGGCACAATTTTCTCTTTGGTTTAATCAAATAAGACACACCTTTTACAAATAGACTGCTTGAAAATATGTTTCTGATGCTAGAGTTGGCTACGCATCTACTTAGTAGAGACAGAGGTGGTTGGTGACTACAGAAGTATCCCAGATTGGAGTTCTGCCCCTCTCCCTATATGTCCTTTGCTAATCCAAAGCCAACACTAAGTAAACATACCCCTCTATTAGGCCAAATTAGGTCAAGGGACAGCAGCTAAAAGACCACCCTACTTTGGGCTCTTATTGTTGGGCAACAGCCTGACCTAGATAATATATGCATTTGTTTACATTCACAAATAGAGTTGGCAACAGCCGGATATATCTACCCATATCAAATATAGTCCCATATTAATTTAGTTTACTCATCCGTACATACTAACAAAGGGAATTTGTCACCAAAACTGGTAATCAGCTTCATCTATTCTTAAAACTTCAACAAAATGAATAATTTGGAAAGACCCCACAATAGAGGGTTAGAACAGATACAAGACACAATAATCTAATAGCAATAGCAAATGATTTTTCTCCATCACATTTATGTGCTTTCATCAATGTACATAATGTATGATGTATGCATCTGGTAAAATAATAATAGTGAATGTGTCTCCACGTAAGTGTATAAAGTAAATTCTCAAAGAGATCTCACAATGTTATATGATAAATATAGAGGAGGGTCAGGGGGTGTGACAGGGTGCAGATGACAACAGAGGATGTCAGGGTGTGTGGCAGAATGTAGATGACAACAGAGGATGTCAGGGTGTGTAGCAGGGTGCAGATGATGACAGAGAAAGGTCAGGGGTGTAGCAGGGTGCAGATGACGACAGAGGAGGGTAAGGGAGTGTACAAGGGTGCAGATGATGCTAGAGGAGGGCCAGGGGGTGTGGCAGGGTGTAGATGACAAAAGAGACAGGTCAGGGGGTGAAGCAGGGTGCAGATGACGGCAGGGGAGGGTCAGGGGGTGTGGCAGGGTGTAGATGACGACAGAAGAGGGTCAAGGAGTGTGGCAGGGTGTAGATGACGAAAGACGATGTCAGGGGGTGTCACAGGGAGTAGATGATGACAGAGGATGTCAGGGGGTGTGGCAGGGTGTAGATGACGACAGGGGAGGGTCAGGGGGTTTGGCAGGGTGTAGACGATGACAGCAGAGGGTCAAGGAGTGTGGCAGGGTGTAGATGAAGAAAGACGATGTCAGGGGGTGTGGCAGGGTGTAGATAATGACAGAGGATGTCAGGGGGTGTGGCAGGGTGTAGATGCCGACTTGAGAATATCAGGGGGTGTGGCAGGGTGTACATGCCGACTTGAGTATGTCAGGGGGTGTGGCAGGGTGTAGATGATGACAGAGAACATCAGGGGGTGTGGCAGGGTGTACATGCCGACTTGAGAATATCAGGGGGTATGGCAGGATGTACATGCAGACTTGAGGATATCATGGGGGTGTGGCAGGGTGTACATGCCGACTTGAGGACATGAGGGGGTTTGGTAGGGTGTACATGCCGACTTGAGGACATCAGGGGGTGTGGTAGGGTGTACATGCCGACTTGAGGACATCAGGGGGTGTGGTAGGGTGTACATGCCGACTTGAGGACATCAGGGGGTGTGGTAGGGTGTACATGCCAACTTGGGGACATCAGGGGTAGTGGCAGGGTGTACATGCCGACTTGAGGACATCAGGGGGTGTTGTAGGGTGAACATGCCGACTTGAGGACATCAGGGGGTGTGGTAGGGTGTATATGCTGACTTGAGGACATCAGGGGGTATGGTAGGGTGTACATGCCGACTTGAGGACATCAGGGGGTGTGGTAGGGTGTACATGCCGACTTGAGGATATCAGGGGGTGTGGCAGGGTGTACATGCCGACTTGAGGACATCAGGGGGTGTGGCAGGGTGTACATGCCGACTTGAGGACATCAGGGGGTGTGGTAGGGTGTACATGCTGACTTGAGGACATCAGGGGGTGTGGTAGGGTGTACATGCCGACTTGAGGATATCAGGGGGTGTGGCAGGGTGTACATGCCGACTTGAGGACATCAGGGAGTATGGCAGGGTGTACATGCCGACTTGAGGACATCAGGGGATGTGGCAGGGTGTACATGCCGACTTGAGGACATAAAGGGGTGTGGCAGGGTGTACATGCCGACTTGAGGACATCAGGGGGTGTGGTAGGGTGAACATGCCGACTTGAGGACATCAGGGGGTATGGCAGGGTGTGCATGCCGACTTGATGTCATCAGGGGGTGTGGCAGGGTGTACATGCCGACTTGAGGACATCAGGGGGTGTGGCAGGGTGTACATGCCGACTTGAGGACATCAGGGAGTATGGCAGGGTGTACCTGCCGACTTGAGGACATCAGGGGGTGTGGTAGGGTGTACATGCCGACTTGATGACATCAGGGGGTGTGGTAGGGTGTACATGCTGACTTGAGGACATCAGGGGGTGTGGTAGGGTGTACATGCCGACTTGAGGACATCAGGGGGTGTGGTAGGGTGTACATGCCGACTTGAGGACATCAGGGGGTGTGGTAGGGTGTACATGCCGACTTGGGGACATCAGGGGTAGTGGCAGGGTGTACATGCCGACTTGAGGACATCAGGGGGTGTTGTAGGGTGAACATGCCGACTTGAGGACATCAGGGGGTGTGGTAGGGTGTACATGCTGACTTGAGGACATCAGGGGGTGTGGTAGGGTGTACATGCCGACTTGAGGACATCAGGGGGTATGGTAGGGTGTACATGCCGACTTGAGGACATCAGGGGGTGTGGTAGGGTGTACATGCCGACTTGAGGATATCAGGGGGTGTGGCAGGGTGTACATGCCGACTAGAGGACATCAGGGGGTGTGGCAGGGTGTACATGCCGACTTGAGGACATCAGGGGGTGTGGTAGGGTGTACATGCTGACTTGAGGACATCAGGGGGTGTGGTAGGGTGTACATGCCGACTTGAGGATATCAGGGGGTGTGGCAGGGTGTACATGCCGACTTGAGGACATCAGGGAGTATGGCAGGGTGTACATGCCGACTTGAGGACATCAGGGGATGTGGCAGGGTGTACATGCCGACTTGAGGACATAAAGGGGTGTGGCAGGGTGTACATGCCGACTTGAGGACATCAGGGGGTGTGGTAGGATGAACATGCCGACTTGAGGACATCAGGGGGTATGGCAGGGTGTGCATGCCGACTTGATGACATCAGGGGGTGTGGCAGGGTGTACATGCCGACTTGAGGACATCAGGGGGTGTGGCAGGGTGTACATGCCGACTTGAGGACATCAGGGAGTATGGCAGGGTGTACCTGCCGACTTGAGGACATCAGGGGGTGTGGTAGGGTGTACATGCCGACTTGATGACATCAGGGGGTGTGGTAGGGTGTACATGCTGACTTGAGGACATCAGGGGGTGTGGTAGGGTGTACATGCAGACTTGAGGATATCATGGGGGTGTGGCAGGGTGTACATGCCGACTTGAGGACATGAGGGGGTTTGGTAGGGTGTACATGCCGACTTGAGGACATCAGGGGATGTGGTAGGGTGTACATGCCGACTTGAGGACATCAGGGGGTGTGGTAGGGTGTACATGCCGACTTGAGGATATCAGGGGGTGTGGCAGGGTGTACATGCCGACTAGAGGACATCAGGGGGTGTGGCAGGGTGTACATGCCGACTTGAGGTTATCAGGGGGTGTGGTAGGGTGTACATGCTGACTTGAGGACATCAGGGGGTGTGGTAGGGTGTACATGCCGACTTGAGGATATCAGGGGGTGTGGCAGGGTGTACATGCCGACTTGAGGACATCAGGGAGTATGGCAGGGTGTACATGCCGACTTGAGGACATCAGGGGATGTGGCAGGGTGTACATGCCGACTTGAGGACATCAGGGGGTGTGGCAGGGTGTACATGCCGACTTGAGGACATCAGGGGGTGTGGTAGGGTGTACATGCTGACTTGAGGACATCAGGGGGTGTGGTAGGGTGTACATGCCGACTTGAGGATATCAGGGGGTGTGGCAGGGTGTACATGCCGACTTGAGGACATCAGGGAGTATGGCAGGGTGTACATGCCGACTTGAGGACATCAGGGGATGTGGCAGGGTGTACATGCCGACTTGAGGACATAAAGGGGTGTGGCAGGGTGTACATGCCGACTTGAGGACATCAGGGGGTATGGCAGGGTGTACATGCCGACTTGAGGACATCAGGGGTAGTGGCAGGGTGTACATGCCGACTTGGGGACATCAGGGGTGTGGCAGTGTCTACATGCCGATTTGAGGATATCAGGGGGTGTGGTAGGGTGTACATGTCAGGGATGTCTGGCAGGGGATGTAGCATGCTGCTTGAGAATGTCAGGGGATAGCTGAGGGTTTTGGGTGTGGCACATTGCAGATAATTACTAAAGTATATACTATATTTTCTGTGTATCAATTATTTCTTATTGCATTTGGAGGGGACATGATAGGATCCCCTAGGCCTGGGTCATAACTCACTTTATTACTATAAGACCCCATAATCCAGTAGGCACAATTTTCTCTTTGGTTTAATCAAATAAGACACACCTTTTACAAATAGACTGCTTGAAAATATGTTTCTGATGCTAGAGTTGGCTACGCATCTACTTAGTAGAGACAGAGGTGGTTGGTGACTACAGAAGTATCCCAGATTGGAGTTCTGCCCCTCTCCCTATATGTCCTTTGCTAATCCAAAGCCAACACTAAGTAAACATACCCCTCTATTAGGCCAAATTAGGTCAAGGGACAGCAGCTAAAAGACCACCCTACTTTGGGCTCTTATTGTTGGGCAACAGCCTGACCTAGATAATATATGCATTTGTTTACATTCACAAATAGAGTTGGCAACAGCCGGATATATCTACCCATATCAAATATAGTCCCATATTAATTTAGTTTACTCATCCGTACATACTAACAAAGGGAATTTGTCACCAAAACTGGTAATCAGCTTCATCTATTCTTAAAACTTCAACAAAATGAATAATTTGGAAAGACCCCACAATAGAGGGTTAGAACAGATACAAGACACAATAATCTAATAGCAATAGCAAATGATTTTTCTCCATCACATTTATGTGCTTTCATCAATGTACATAATGTATGATGTATGCATCTGGTAAAATAATAATAGTGAATGTGTCTCCACGTAAGTGTATAAAGTAAATTCTCAAAGAGATCTCACAATGTTATATGATAAATATAGAGGAGGGTCAGGGGGTGTGACAGGGTGCAGATGACAACAGAGGATGTCAGGGTGTGTGGCAGAATGTAGATGACAACAGAGGATGTCAGGGTGTGTAGCAGGGTGCAGATGATGACAGAGAAAGGTCAGAGGTGTAGCAGGGTGCAGATGACGACAGAGGAGGGTAAGGGAGTGTACAAGGGTGCAGATGATGCTAGAGGAGGGCCAGGGGGTGTGGCAGGGTGTAGATGACAAAAGAGACAGGTCAGGGGGTGAAGCAGGGTGCAGATGACGGCAGGGGAGGGTCAGGGGGTGTGGCAGGGTGTAGATGACGACAGAAGAGGGTCAAGGAGTGTGGCAGGGTGTAGATGACGAAAGACGATGTCAGGGGGTGTCACAGGGAGTAGATGATGACAGAGGATGTCAGGGGGTGTGGCAGGGTGTAGATGACGACAGGGGAGGGTCAGGGGGTTTGGCAGGGTGTAGACGATGACAGCAGAGGGTCAAGGAGTGTGGCAGGGTGTAGATGAAGAAAGACGATGTCAGGGGGTGTGGCAGGGTGTAGATAATGACAGAGGATGTCAGGGGGTGTGGCAGGGTGTAGATGCCGACTTGAGAATATCAGGGGGTGTGGCAGGGTGTACATGCCGACTTGAGTATGTCAGGGGGTGTGGCAGGGTGTAGATGATGACAGAGAACATCAGGGGGTGTGGCAGGGTGTACATGCCGACTTGAGAATATCAGGGGGTATGGCAGGATGTACATGCCGACTTGAGGATATCAAGGGTAGTGGCAGGGTGTACATGCCGACTTCAGGACATCAGGGGGTGTGGCAGGGTGTACATGTCGACTTGAGGACATCAGGGGGTGTGGCAGGGGGTACATGCCGACTCGAGGACATCAGGGAGTATGGCAGGGTGTACATGCCGACTTGAGGACATCAGGGGGTGTGGTAGGGTGTACATGCCGATTTGAGGACATCAGGGGGTGTGGCAGGGTGTACATGCCGACTTGAGGACATCAGGGGGTGTGGCAGGGGGTACATGCCGACTTGAGGACATCAGGGGGTGTGGTAGGGTGTATATGCCGACTTGAGGACATCAGGGGGGGTGGCAGGGTGTACATGCCGACTTGAGGACATCAGGGGGTGTGGCAGGGTGAACATGCCGACTTGGGGACATCAGGGGTAGTGGCAGGGTGTACATGCCGACTTGAGAACATCAGGGGGTGTGGTAGGGTGTACATGCCGACTTGAGGACATCAGGGGGTGTGGCAGGGTGTACATGTCGACTTGAGGACATCAGGGGGTGTGGCAGGGTGTACATGCCGACTCGAGGACATCAGGGAGTATGGCAGGGTGTACATGCCGACTTGAGGACATCAGGGGATGTGGCAGGGTGTACATGCCGACTTGAGGACATAAAGGGGTGTGGCAGGGTGTACATGCCGACTTGAGGACATCAGGGGGTATGGCAGGGTGTACATGCCGACTTGAGGACATCAGGGGTAGTGGCAGGGTGTACATGCCGACTTGGGGACATCAGGGGTGTGGCAGTGTCTACATGCCGATTTGAGGATATCAGGGGGTGTGGTAGGGTGTACATGTCAGGGATGTCTGGCAGGGGATGTATCATGCTGCTTGAGAATGTCAGGGGATAGCTGAGGGTTTTGGGTGTGGCACATTGCAGATAATTACTAAAGTATATACTATATTTTCTGTGTATCAATTATTTCTTATTGCATTTGGAGGGGACATGATAGGATCCCCTAGGCCTGGGTCATAACTCACTTTATTACTATAAGACCCCATAATCCAGTAGGCACAATTTTCTCTTTGGTTTAATCAAATAAGACACACCTTTTACAAATAGACTGCTTGAAAATATGTTTCTGATGCTAGAGTTGGCTACGCATCTACTTAGTAGAGACAGAGGTGGTTGGTGACTACAGAAGTATCCCAGATTGGAGTTCTGCCCCTCTCCCTATATGTCCTTTGCTAATCCAAAGCCAACACTAAGTAAACATACCCCTCTATTAGGCCAAATTAGGTCAAGGGACAGCAGCTAAAAGACCACCCTACTTTGGGCTCTTATTGTTGGGCAACAGCCTGACCTAGATAATATATGCATTTGTTTACATTCACAAATAGAGTTGGCAACAGCCGGATATATCTACCCATATCAAATATAGTCCCATATTAATTTAGTTTACTCATCCGTACATACTAACAAAGGGAATTTGTCACCAAAACTGGTAATCAGCTTCATCTATTCTTAAAACTTCAACAAAATGAATAATTTGGAAAGACCCCACAATAGAGGGTTAGAACAGATACAAGACACAATAATCTAATAGCAATAGCAAATGATTTTTCTCCATCACATTTATGTGCTTTCATCAATGTACATAATGTATGATGTATGCATCTGGTAAAATAATAATAGTGAATGTGTCTCCACGTAAGTGTATAAAGTAAATTCTCAAAGAGATCTCACAATGTTATATGATAAATATAGAGGAGGGTCAGGGGGTGTGACAGGGTGCAGATGACAACAGAGGATGTCAGGGTGTGTGGCAGAATGTAGATGACAACAGAGGATGTCAGGGTGTGTAGCAGGGTGCAGATGATGACAGAGAAAGGTCAGGGGTGTAGCAGGGTGCAGATGACGACAGAGGAGGGTAAGGGAGTGTACAAGGGTGCAGATGATGCTAGAGGAGGGCCAGGGGGTGTGGCAGGGTGTAGATGACAAAAGAGACAGGTCAGGGGGTGAAGCAGGGTGCAGATGACGGCAGGGGAGGGTCAGGGGGTGTGGCAGGGTGTAGATGACGACAGAAGAGGGTCAAGGAGTGTGGCAGGGTGTAGATGACGAAAGACGATGTCAGGGGGTGTCACAGGGAGTAGATGATGACAGAGGATGTCAGGGGGTGTGGCAGGGTGTAGATGACGACAGGGGAGGGTCAGGGGGTTTGGCAGGGTGTAGACGATGACAGCAGAGGGTCAAGGAGTGTGGCAGGGTGTAGATGAAGAAAGACGATGTCAGGGGGTGTGGCAGGGTGTAGATAATGACAGAGGATGTCAGGGGGTGTGGCAGGGTGTAGATGCCGACTTGAGAATATCAGGGGGTGTGGCAGGGTGTACATGCCGACTTGAGTATGTCAGGGGGTGTGGCAGGGTGTAGATGATGACAGAGAACATCAGGGGGTGTGGCAGGGTGTACATGCCGACTTGAGAATATCAGGGGGTATGGCAGGATGTACATGCCGACTTGAGGATATCAAGGGTAGTGGCAGGGTGTACATGCCGACTTCAGGACATCAGGGGGTGTGGCAGGGTGTACATGTCGACTTGAGGACATCAGGGGGTGTGGCAGGGGGTACATGCCGACTCGAGGACATCAGGGAGTATGGCAGGGTGTACATGCCGACTTGAGGACATCAGGGGGTGTGGTAGGGTGTACATGCCGATTTGAGGACATCAGGGGGTGTGGCAGGGTGTACATGCCGACTTGAGGACATCAGGGGGTGTGGCAGGGGGTACATGCCGACTTGAGGACATCAGGGGGTGTGGTAGGGTGTACATGCCGACTTGAGGACATCAGGGGGGGTGGCAGGGTGTACATGCCGACTTGAGGACATCAGGGGGTGTGGCAGGGTGAACATGCCGACTTGGGGACATCAGGGGTAGTGGCAGGGTGTACATGCCGACTTGAGAACATCAGGGGGTGTGGTAGGGTGTACATGCCGACTTGAGGACATCAGGGGGTGTGGCAGGGTGTACATGTCGACTTGAGGACATCAGGGGGTGTGGCAGGGTGTACATGCCGACTCGAGGACATCAGGGAGTATGGCAGGGTGTACATGCCGACTTGAGGACATCAGGGGATGTGGCAGGGTGTACATGCCGACTTGAGGACATAAAGGGGTGTGGCAGGGTGTACATGCCGACTTGAGGACATCAGGGGGTATGGCAGGGTGTACATGCCGACTTGAGGACATCAGGGGTAGTGGCAGGGTGTACATGCCGACTTGGGGACATCAGGGGTGTGGCAGTGTCTACATGCCGATTTGAGGATATCAGGGGGTGTGGTAGGGTGTACATGTCAGGGATGTCTGGCAGGGGATGTATCATGCTGCTTGAGAATGTCAGGGGATAGCTGAGGGTTTTGGGTGTGGCACATTGCAGATAATTACTAAAGTATATACTATATTTTCTGTGTATCAATTATTTCTTATTGCATTTGGAGGGGACATGATAGGATCCCCTAGGCCTGGGTCATAACTCACTTTATTACTATAAGACCCCATAATCCAGTAGGCACAATTTTCTCTTTGGTTTAATCAAATAAGACACACCTTTTACAAATAGACTGCTTGAAAATATGTTTCTGATGCTAGAGTTGGCTACGCATCTACTTAGTAGAGACAGAGGTGGTTGGTGACTACAGAAGTATCCCAGATTGGAGTTCTGCCCCTCTCCCTATATGTCCTTTGCTAATCCAAAGCCAACACTAAGTAAACATACCCCTCTATTAGGCCAAATTAGGTCAAGGGACAGCAGCTAAAAGACCACCCTACTTTGGGCTCTTATTGTTGGGCAACAGCCTGACCTAGATAATATATGCATTTGTTTACATTCACAAATAGAGTTGGCAACAGCCGGATATATCTACCCATATCAAATATAGTCCCATATTAATTTAGTTTACTCATCCGTACATACTAACAAAGGGAATTTGTCACCAAAACTGGTAATCAGCTTCATCTATTCTTAAAACTTCAACAAAATGAATAATTTGGAAAGACCCCACAATAGAGGGTTAGAACAGATACAAGACACAATAATCTAATAGCAATAGCAAATGATTTTTCTCCATCACATTTATGTGCTTTCATCAATGTACATAATGTATGATGTATGCATCTGGTAAAATAATAATAGTGAATGTGTCTCCACGTAAGTGTATAAAGTAAATTCTCAAAGAGATCTCACAATGTTATATGATAAATATAGAGGAGGGTCAGGGGGTGTGACAGGGTGCAGATGACAACAGAGGATGTCAGGGTGTGTGGCAGAATGTAGATGACAACAGAGGATGTCAGGGTGTGTAGCAGGGTGCAGATGATGACAGAGAAAGGTCAGGGGTGTAGCAGGGTGCAGATGACGACAGAGGAGGGTAAGGGAGTGTACAAGGGTGCAGATGATGCTAGAGGAGGGCCAGGGGGTGTGGCAGGGTGTAGATGACAAAAGAGACAGGTCAGGGGGTGAAGCAGGGTGCAGATGACGGCAGGGGAGGGTCAGGGGGTGTGGCAGGGTGTAGATGACGACAGAAGAGGGTCAAGGAGTGTGGCAGGGTGTAGATGACGAAAGACGATGTCAGGGGGTGTCACAGGGAGTAGATGATGACAGAGGATGTCAGGGGGTGTGGCAGGGTGTAGATGACGACAGGGGAGGGTCAGGGGGTTTGGCAGGGTGTAGACGATGACAGCAGAGGGTCAAGGAGTGTGGCAGGGTGTAGATGAAGAAAGACGATGTCAGGGGGTGTGGCAGGGTGTAGATAATGACAGAGGATGTCAGGGGGTGTGGCAGGGTGTAGATGCCGACTTGAGAATATCAGGGGGTGTGGCAGGGTGTACATGCCGACTTGAGTATGTCAGGGGGTGTGGCAGGGTGTAGATGATGACAGAGAACATCAGGGGGTGTGGCAGGATGTACATGCCGACTTGAGAATATCAGGGGGTATGGCAGGATGTACATGCCGACTTGAGGATATCAAGGGTAGTGGCAGGGTGTACATGCCGACTTCAGGACATCAGGGGGTGTGGCAGGGTGTACATGTCGACTTGAGGACATCAGGGGGTGTGGCAGGGGGTACATGCCGACTCGAGGACATCAGGGAGTATGGCAGGGTGTACATGCCGACTTGAGGACATCAGGGGGTGTGGTAGGGTGTACATGCCGATTTGAGGACATCAGGGGGTGTGGCAGGGTGTACATGCCGACTTGAGGACATCAGGGGGTGTGGTAGGGTGTACATGCCGACTTGAGGACATCAGGGGGGGTGGCAGGGTGTACATGCCGACTTGAGGACATCAGGGGGTGTGGCAGGGTGAACATGCCGACTTGGGGACATCAGGGGTAGTGGCAGGGTGTACATGCCGACTTGAGAACATCAGGGGGTGTGGTAGGGTGTACATGCCGACTTGAGGACATCAGGGGGTGTGGCAGGGTGTACATGTCGACTTGAGGACATCAGGGGGTGTGGCAGGGTGTACATGCCGACTCGAGGACATCAGGGAGTATGGCAGGGTGTACATGCCGACTTGAGGACATCAGGGGGTGTGGTAGGGTGTACATGCCGGTTTGAGGACATCAGGGGGTGTGGCAGGGTGTACATGCCGACTTGAGGATCAGGGGGTGTGGCAGGGTGTACATGCCGACTTGAGGACATCAGGGGGGTGTGGTAGGGTGTACATGCCGACTTGAGGACATCAGGGGGGGTGGCAGGGTGTACATGCCGACTTGAGGACATCAGGGGGTGTGGCAGGGTGAACATGTCAGGGGTGTCTGGCAGGGGATGTATCATGCTGCTTGAGAATGTCAGGGGATAGCTGAGGGTATGGGGTGTGGCACATTGCAGATAATTATTTAAGTATATTCTATATTTTCTGTGTATCAATTATTTCTCATTGCATGTGGAGGGGACATGATAGGATCCCCTAGGCCTGGGTTATAACTCACTTACTGTAAGACCCCATAATCCAGTAGGCACAATTTTCTCTTTGGTTTAATCCAATAAGACACACCTTTTACAAATAGACTACTTGAAAATATGTTTCTGATGCTAGAGTTGGCTATGCATCTACTTAGTAGAGACAGAGGTCGTTGGTGACTACAAAAGTATCCCAGATTGGAGTTCTGCCCCTCCCCCTATATGTCCTTTGCTAATCCAAAGCCAACACTAAGTAAACATACCCCTCTACTAGGCCAAATTAGGTCAAGGGACAGCAGCTAAAAGACCACCCCACTTTGGGCTCTTATTGTTGGGCAACAGCCTGACCTAGATAATATATGCATTTGTTTACATTCACAAAAAGAGTTGGCAACAGCCGGATATATCTACCCATATCAAATATAGTCCCATATTAATTTAGTTTACTCATCCGTACATACTAACAAAGGGAATTTGTCACCAAAACTGGTAATCAGCTTCATCTATTCTTAAAACTTCAACAAAATGAATAATTTGGAAAGACCCCACAATAGAGGGTTAGAACAAATACAAGACCCCATAATCCAATAGCAATAGCAAATGATTTTCCTCCATCACATTTATGTGCTTTCATCAATGTACATAATGTATGATGTATGCATCTGGTAAAATAATAATAGTGAATGTGTCTCCACGTAAGTGTATAAAGTAAATTCTCAAAGAGATCTCACAATGTTATATGATAAATATAGAGGAGGGTCAGGGGGTGTGACAGGGTGCAGATGACAACAGAGGATGTCAGGGTGTGTGGCAGAATGTAGATGACAACAGAGGGTGTGTAGCAGGGTGCAGATGATGACAGAGAAAGGTCAGGGGTGTAGCAGGGTGCAGATGATGACAGAGGAGGGTAAGGGAGTGTACAAGGGTGCAGATGATGCTAGAGGAGGGCCAGGGGGTGTGGCAGGGTGTAGATGACGAAAGAGACAGGTCAGGGGGTGAAGCAGGGTGCAGATGACGGCAGGAGAGGGTCAGGGGGTGTGGCAGGGTGTAGATGACGACAGAAGAGGGTCAAGGAGTGTGGCAGGGTGTAGATGACGAAAGACGATGTCAGGGGGTGTAACAGGGAGTAGATGATGACAGAGGATGTCAGGGGGTGTGGCAGGGTGTAGATGACGACAGAAGAGGGTCAAGGAGTGTGGCAGGGTGTAGATGACGAAAGACGATGTCAGGGGGTGTCACAGGGAGTAGATGATGACAGAGGATGTCAGGGGGTGTGGCAGGGTGTAGATGACGACAGGGGAGGGTCAGGGGGTTTGGCAGGGTGTAGATGACGAAAGAGGATGTCAGGGGGTGTGGCAGGGTGTAGATGATGACAGAGGATGTCAGGGGGTGTGGCAGGGTGTAGATGCCGACTTGAGAATATCAGGGGGTGTGGCAGGGTGTACATGCCGACTTGAGTATGTCAGGGGGTGTGGCAGGGTGTAGATGACGACAGGGGAGGGTTAGGGGGTTTGGCAGGGTGTACATGCCGACTTGAGAATATCAGGGGGTATGGCAGGATGTACATGCCGACTTGAGGGTATCAGGGGGTGTGGCAGGGTGTACATGCCGACTTGAGGATATCAGGGGTAGTGGCAGGGTGTACATGCCGACTTCAGGACATCAGGGGGTGTGGCAGGGTGTACATGTCGACTTGAGGACATCAGGGTGTGTGGCAGGGTGTACATGCCGACTCGAGGACATCAGGGAGTATGGCAGGGTGTACATGCCGACTTGAGGACATCAGGGGGGGTGGTAGGGTGTACATGCCGATTTGAGGACATCAGGGGGTGTGGCAGGGTGTACATGCCGACTTGAGGACATCAGGGGGTGTGGCAGGGTGTACATGCCGACTTGAGGACATCAGGGGGTGTGGTAGGGTGTACATGCCGACTTGAGGACATCTGGGGGTAGTGGCAGGGTGTACATGCCGACTTGAGGACATCAGGGGGTGTGGCAGGGTGTACATGCCGACTTGAGGACATCAGGGGGTGTGGCAGGGTGTACATGCCGACTTGAGGACATCAGGGGGTGTGGTAGGGTGTACATGCCGACTTGAGGACATCAGGGGGTAGTGGCAGGGTGTACATGCCGACTTGAGGACATCAGGGGGTGTGGCAGGGTGTACATGCCGACTTGGGGACATCAGGGGTAGTGGCAGGGTGTACATGCCGACTTGAGAACATCAGGGGGTGTGGTAGGGTGTACATGCCGACTTGAGGACATCAGGGGGTGTGGTAGGGTGTACATGTCAGGGGTGTCTGGCAGGGGATGTATCATGCTGCTTGTGAATGTCAGGGGATAGCTGAGGGTATGGGGTGTGGCACATTGCAGATAATTACTAAAGTATATTCTATATTTTCTGTGTATCAATTTTTTCTCATTGCATGTGGAGGGGACATGATAGGATCCCCTAGGCCTGGGTTATAACTCACTTACTGTAAGACCCCATAATCCAGTAGGCACAATTTTCTCTTTGGTTTAATCCAATAAGACACACCTTTTACAAATAGACTACTTGAAAATATGTTTCTGATGCTAGAGTTGGCTATGCATCTACTTAGTAGAGACAGAGGTGGTTGGTGACTACAAAAGTATCCCAGATTGGAGTTCTGCCCCTCCCCCTATATGTCCTTTGCTAATCCAAAGCCAACACTAAGTAAACATACCCCTCTATTAGGCCAAATTAGGTCAAGGGACAGCAGCTAAAAGACCACCCCACTTTGGGCTCTTATTGTTGGGCAACAGCCTGACCTA
Source organism: Harmothoe impar (assembly GCA_947462335.1). Lineage (NCBI taxonomy): Eukaryota > Metazoa > Annelida > Polychaeta > Phyllodocida > Polynoidae > Harmothoe > Harmothoe impar. Next base: position 75,175,650 of record OX381707.1, read on the forward strand.
GATAATATATGCATTTGTTTACATTCACAAAAAGAGTTGGCAACAGCCGGATATATCTACCCATATCAAATATAGTCCCATATTAATTTAGTTTACTCATCCGTACATACTAACAAAGGGAATTTGTCACCAAAACTGGTAATCAGCTTCATCTATTCTTAAAACTTCAACAAAATGAATAATTTGGAAAGACCCCACAATAGAGGGTTAGAACAAATACAAAACCCCATAATCCAATAGCAATAGCAAATGATTTTCCTCCATCACATTTATGTGCTTTCATCAATGTACATAATGTATGATGTATGCATCTGGTAAAATAATAATAGTGAATGTGTCTCCACGTAGGTGTATAAAGTAAATTCTCAAAGAGATCTCACAATGTTATATGATAAATATAGAGGAGGGTCAGGGGGTGTGACAGGGTGCAGATGACAACAGAGGATGTCAGGGTGTGTGGCAGAATGTAGATGACAACAGAGGATGTCAGGGTGTGTAGCAGGGTGCAGATGATGACAGAGAAAGGTCAGGGGTGTAGAAGGGTGCAGATGACGACAGAGGAGGGTAAGGGAGTGTACAAGGGTGCAGATGCTGCTAGAGAAGGGGCCAGGGGGTGTGGCAGGGTGTAGATGACGAAACAGACAGGTCAGGGGGTGAAGCAGGGTGCAGATGACGGCAGGAGAGGGTCAGGGGGTGTGGCAGGGTGTAGATGACGACAGAAATGGGTCAAGGAGTGTGGCAGGGTGTAGATGACGAAAGACGATGTCAGGGGGTGTCACAGGGAGTAGATGATGACAGAGGATGTCAGGGGGTGTGGCAGGGTGTAGATGACGACAGCAGAGGGTCAAGGAGTGTGGCAGGGTGTAGATGACGAAAGAGGATGTCAGGGGGTGTGGCAGGGTGTAGATGATGACAGAGGATGTCAGGGGGTGTGGCAGGGTGTAGATGCCGACTTGAGAATATCAGGGGGTGTGGCAGGGTGTACATGCCGACTTGAGTATGTCAGGGGGTGTGGCAGGGTGTACATGACGACAGGGGAGGGTCAGGGGGTTTGGCAGGGTGTAGATGATGACAGCAGGGGGTCAAGGAGTGTGGCAGGGTGTAGATGACGAAAGAGGATGTCAGGGGGTGTGGCAAGGTGTAGATGATGACAGAGGATGTCAGGGGGTGTGGCAGGGTGTAGATGATGACAGAGAATATCAGGGGGTGTGGCAGGGTGTACATGCCGACTTGAGAATATCAGGGGGTATGGCAGGGTGTACATGCCGACTTGAGGGTATCAGGGGGTGTGGCAGGGTGTACATGCCGACTTGAGGATATCAGGGGTAGTGGCAGGGTGTACATGTCGACTTGAGGACATTAGGGGGTAGTGGCAGGGTGTACATGCCGACTTGATGACATCAGGGGGTGTGGCAGGGTGTACATGCCGACTTGAGGACATCAGGGAGTATGGCAGGGTGTACATGCCGACTTGAGGACATCAGGGGGTGTGGTAGGGTGTACATGCCGGCTTGAGGACATCAGGGGGTGTGGTAGGGTGTACATGCCGACTTGAGGACATCAGGGGGTGTGGCAGGGTGTACATGCCGACTTGAGGACATCAGGGGGTGTGGCAGGGTGTACATGCCGACTTTATGGGACTTTTGATATTTGATATATTTATAACTGATAATATTGCCTATTCTTAACATGAACTACTGCGTTGGCATTATCTATTAATGAATTTTCTCAGAAATACTATAGAGCTTAACATATTGCTTAAAACAACCAAGGCTATTCAACGAGAACGTTTTATAACCAGATTTTGATGATATTACCCATTATATAATGCTCTGAATATGAAATCTAGTCTATTTTCTGTTGATTTTGGAAACTATTTTTATCCAAGAAGGATATAAAATAATGACAATTCATTCCTGCTCTTTCCCGAAACATTATATTTTTACCCAGAATGCCATAGCTTTTTTTTTGTAAAGGGGAACCTATAGACGTTTTGCATGTGATGTCTTATATTTCTGTGAATAAAGGTTGTTATGGAAAACAATTATGGAAGTTTTCACAATTTTTTTCATATTTTTAGAAATAAATGAAAAAACTTTAAATTCTCAAAATTCAGTTTTTCAAAAAGTAGTTCGGGACCCCCCCTTTTCTTTTCATTTACCATGTCAGTATGATTTAAACTGTCTCTAGAAAAAAAAGAAATTCTGTTAACTTTGATCTAAGGGTAGCGACCCACCTTAATGGCTAGTTATGATGCATAAATGCAATGCTGGCGAGTTACGTAGACTGGCTGAGTTCTTCATCAGGTTTGAATGCATGCACTATGACGACAAAGGGCCTAGCAGGTTAAAGCAGGTCATTAGAGGAGTGGTCATTTTTTCAATAACAGGAAGGGGGGGGTGGGATGGTGGATTCGGGGGAACCAAAAAATGTGTCCACCTTGAAGGAAGGGTGTAAAAGCCCACGCATTACTATAGCTCAAAGGTGGTTGGCTGCGCTCAAATTACAACCTGCCCGTGGGTACCAAAAATAATTTGGCCCCTGCTCGCACAAAAAGAACACCATTTAGGCCACTAAAAAAAGGGGGTTTCTCATCACCAACGTCTGAAAGATCAGAGGAGGGAGGTTTAAAAAATGTTTTTACTGGCAGGCCAAAATGTACGTTATATTAAATTAAGAATTAACTGACCTTCAAAAGTGGAGAAAACATAGATTATTTCTTTACCACTGAGTGGCTGGCAATATTGGCTTTTATGTGACACCAAATATGACCAATTTTCTCCATTTTCATCAGTTTTTTTATCAAAATTTGGCAAAAAAGATGAGAATGCGGTGATGAGAAACCATGTAATTTTTTTGAGTGACCTTAAAGATTGGTTTCATAGCTATTTAGGTGCCATCATCATGGCGCAACACCACATGGAGAACATGAATCAGTTTCACAATGGTGTGTGGAGAACTGCCATTCTACTACTTGTTTCTGAATATGAACTAATAGCATTTCCTTACCACTATAGTAGACATTGTCGTTGAGCCACGTCCAGCGGTTAAACTTGAGCTCCTGTGCACCGAACCACAAACGGTCTATAGGGGAGAGCTTCTTCACGAGGAAATTCTTGGTCTCCTCATCTGGTATGGTGGCCATATAGGTGTCCTGAAGTGTAGGGACAGAGTGAGTGAGTGAGTGAGTAAGTGACTGAGTTAGTAGTAGGGAAGGTGAGACAGTCGATGATTGAGTGAGTGAGTAAGTGAGTGGGTGGGTGAGTGTTTCAGTGAGTGAGTGAGTGAGTGTGTGAGTGAGTGAGTTGGTGGATGGGTGAGTGAGTGAGTGATTGAGTGTGAGTGAGTGAGTGAGTGAGTAAGTAAATGAGTGGTTGGGTGAGTGAGTGAGTGTGAGTGAGTGAGTGAGTGAGTGAGTAAGTGAATGAGTGGGTGGATTAATGAGTGAGTGAGTGTGAGTGACTGAGTGAGTGTGTGAGTGAGTGAGTGAATGAGTGAATGAGTGAGTGAGTGAGTGAGTGTGTGAGTGAGTGTGTGAGTGAGTGTGTGAGTGAGTGAGTGAGTGAGTCAGTGGGTGAGTGAATGGGTGTGTGAGTGAGTGTGTGAGTGAGCGTGTGAGTGAGTCGGTGGGTGAGTGAATGGGAGAATGGATGTATGAGTGAGAGTGTAAGTGAGTGTATGGTCCAGTGTGTGAGTGAGCGAGTATGTGAGTGGATGGGTGAGTGTATGAGTGAGTGTGTGAGTGAGTGGGTGACTGAGTGGATGGGTGAGTGAGTGAGGGAGTGTGTGAGTGAGTGAGTGAGTGAGTGAGGGAGTGTTTTCGAGAAGTGTGTGAGTGAGTGACCGAGTGTGTGTGTGTGTTTTCTAATCATGTACGGTGGCCATGTCCTGAAGGGTAGGGGACACACATGTTTGGTGACTGAGTGATTCATAAGCAAGTGAGTGTGTGTGAGTGCATGAGTGAGTAGTCAGTAGGTGCGAGAGGGAGTAATGGAGAAAGAGAGGGAGGGAGAGCTCAAGGGAGTGAGTGAATGATGAGGGAAAACATGCCTCCGGGAGGAAAATTGCTTTTTCGAAGTTTAAAGTTCAGTTTTGTGAATAAATAACTAAATATATCTGATGTTTTTATCATAAAAATGGTTCTAGAGGGAACTTCCGAGGTCAGTTTTCGAGTTCCTTGTGAAATTTCAGAAATATTTTTGTGGCAATTATTTGGAATAATGGATTGCTTTCCATGGCAACCAGAAATTCTCATTACTGCCATATTCGCCATGTTTCATGGCAATAAATTTTCCGTTTGCATTCCAAAACTGGGATGCTTCTAGTGGAGAATAATTCATATCAGTGCATTCCCAATAAAAAATGGTCTGAAGCATTTTTAGTATATTTTTCCCCCTGGTGGCCAGCACGTTTTCCCCTGATGGCCCACATATATACACCGGACTTTTAGTACAAACTTTGGCCACCAGGGGGGTATAGGCCACTCAAAAAAAAAGTGGTCTTAAAAAATAGGTCTGAAAAATGTGACGAGGGAGGCTTTTCTTTTTCTAGCGGGCTAAAATGTATGGGATGATATACGTTTTTCATGACCAAAATTCACATTTTAGTACTTAAGAATTTATGGACCTTTAAAAGTAGGGAAAATGTAATTTATTTATATCCTACTGCATTACTGGCAGTTTTAACTTTAATTTGATACCAAATATGCCAATATTTGTCCATTTTTACCATATTTTTCATTTAAAGAATTGCAAGAAAAAATTAAATAAAAATCCTCAAAAGCTTATTTTTATGATACGCGCGGTGATGAGAAACCATTTTATCTTTTTGAGTGGCCCTATATAGCCAAAAAGATTCAAAATAACACAAAAGATGATCTATACTTATTTTCTATGTAGAATACATAAGCACTGGCACCACAATAAGCATCGCCCTCGTCTGGTCCCGTGAGTCTGCTGTGGTTAATTCTAATGCCCTTTCATAAGCGTTGTCTATCTGTTACATACCTTGTAGCTGGGACAGGTCTTGAGGGGGGGGGGGGTGGCGCTGTAGTAGTACATAATGTGTATAGTGTCTATACCTTACAATGTACATCGTGTAAAAACAGTGAAAAGAAACAGAGTCAAGAGGAAGTCCAGGTTGCCTCTAAAATAACTCCCCTTTCTATGGGAGTCTAGGTTACTGTATTAGGTGAGCTAGGGAGTTATATGACTCCCCTAGGTGACTCCGTTATGTCAGTCAGGCAGTCACCTAGACTCCCTTAGGCTGCCTAGGCTACACCTGAAGGAGGGAGTTATTCTGGAGACAACCTGGACTCCCTTTTGATGCTGTTTCTTTTCTCTGTGTAGTGTGTAAGTGTCCAGGACATACCTCATAACTGTGGCACGTCATGTTCGCGTCCTGCCAGCTGATGGGGATGATGGCTGTGTCTCACAAAAGTTGGGCCAAGTTCAAAGTCTATGACCAGGTGCAATCTATGACAAGGTGCAATCTATGACCGGGTGCAATCTATAACCAGGTGCAATCTATGATGGGGTGCAATCTATAACTGGGTGCAATCTATGAACGGGTGCAATCTATGACTGGGTACAATATATGACCAGGTGCAATATATGACCAGGTGCAATCTATGACCAGGTGCTATCTAGGACCAGGTACAATCTATGATGGGGTGCAATCTATAACTGGGTGCAATCTATGACCAGGTGCAATCTATAACTGGGAGCAATCTATGACCAGGTGCAATCTATGACTGGGTCCAATCTATGACCGGCTTGAAAGAATGTAGATGGAAATTGAAATAAAATGAGTGATATGAAGTCTTAAATACCCATTAACATTTTCCACCATTTATATCTTCATCTGCCCTAAATAAAGTGTTTTTTCTCCGGTCATAGATTGCACCCGGTCATAGATTGCACTCGGTCGTAGACTATAAAATTGGTCCATTTCGTGAGACACAGCCAGGTTCTGTAGTAGTACATGAGGTGTATAGTGTATATACCTTACAATGTACATATATACATTACATATACTGTGTCCAAGACATACCTTATAACTCCGGCAGGTCATGTTGGCATCGGACCAGCTGAGGGGAGTGCTGCTGTAGTAGTAGCGGTTGTCACCATGGTTACCCAGACTGGTGAAGGAAGTGGTGAGCACGTCACAGCTTCCCGACTCTATCTCAGGGAGACTCCCTAACACTCCCCTTCCTGTAGGGAAAAGGGGAAAGGGGAAAATATATTGTTCCTCTTGGAGTCAGTCCTATTTGATTTACTGTGAAATCAGACCTTTAAGGATTTCATTTCCCCCTCTGAGATGAATCCATTTGTCAAAATTAGTGTTTGCTTTTTGCACACAGCAGGTTAATTCAAAAGATTAAAAACACACGTCATATCTTTCTTCTAACAGTGAGGTTGGGTTCCACCAAATATGACAAGCTCGTGCAAGCGTAGGGCATGTCCAAGCCAAGCCTGTCAGGTTGACGTGGACATACCCTACACAGTAAAAAGAAGTGGGGGCTGTGTCTCACGACCTTGGGACATTGTTTTTGTCTCTGATCGGGTGCCGTCTCTGACCGGGTGCCGTCTCTGACCGGCTGCCGTCTCTGACCAGGTGTCAGAAAAAGGTGTTTTAAAAAGAATTATACTCATATATATAAGGATTTGGAAAAACATTATGGCGGTTGTTATATAATCATAGTTATAATTATAATTAGCCTCCTGCTGCTAGTATTTTGACCTTATCAAGCCAAGCCGGTCAGAGACGGCACCCGGTCAGAGACGGCACCTGGTCAGAGACGGCACCCGGTCAGAGACAAAAACATTGTCCCAAGGTCGTGAGACACAGCCTGGAATCACTGTGACTCCCAACTTGATCACTGAGGTAACTCTTCCCAGAAAGTGACTCCCTAACATTAGCAGGATTATGATAACTCTATAATGACTCCTATTATGTCAAGAGTCCCTAACGATTGGGAGTCACTTTAGAGTCGTGGGGAGAGCTACCTCAGTGATTGAGTCCAGACTCCTCCCCTTCTTTTCTCTGTGTAGGGCGGCACGACCTTACACTAAGGGAGGGGGTCGTGGTAAGTATGGGCTCTTCCCAAAGCAGGGGTGCTGCTTCACTTATCATCATCTATCTTCAAATTTCGGTGAACCTTAGATGTATTAATCTATCAAAGAGTGACTTTCCAGGAGCGTTTTGCAGAACACTAAACGGATTTGTTAGAATAAAACTAGCACTAAAGTAACTATAGCATAAGAAATTCGTTGAGGAGATGGTCGGTTTAATGAAGAAAAAGGGCATTGCCGCTAGCTGGTTTTACCTGGAATGACCCTACTGACTGCACCCAGCACAGGGCACTGGGTTTGTTTGATCCCCAATCAGCCATAAATAGCACTGACCGGTAACTCCTACACAGAGAGAAGAAGTAGAATCACTGTAACTCTCAAATGGGAGTCCAGCCCTGATCACTGAGGTAACTCTCTCCGCAACTTTAAATGACTCCCAATCATTAGGGAGTCTTAGAATCGGAGTCATTATAGAGTTGTTTTAGAGTCCTGCTGATGTTAAGGAGTCATGTTAGAGTCCTTGGGGGAGTTACCTCAGTGATCAAGTTGGGAGTCATAGTGAGTCCACCACTTTTCTCTGTGTATTCACGATACAGCTCTCAAAGGGTGCTTAGAACCTACCTGCATGCAGGAGGATGACCCCAGACAGGACCAACACCAACACCTCCATAGTAAGGGTCCTTTGTGCCGGCAGGGTGTAAACTGAGTGGTAGGACTGTCTATGTATACATGTTGTACAACTGACAGTGTATACTGTAAACGTAGATATTTTCGCGTCTATATATTTTCACGATTTTGAAAAAAAGTGCAATTTTCTTCGCGAGTATTTGAGTTCACGATTTTTGGAATTTTTTTATAGTGTGATTGCTCTAAATAAATATTCACGTTGTACATATTTTCGCGGATTAATTCATTTCCGCGAAAATATGTCCAGTGCAAAAATGTCCATGTTTTGAGTAGTCTGTGCTTAACCCTGTAGGGGCAGCATACTGATTTAATGTGCTATGCCCTTTGTGGGCATGATGCATGAATGCAGCCACAGGGCTGTATTGATTCATAATTCTTATTAGGTTGATACACTCCCAGCTCCTGTCGGCATGATACATGAGGCATGATGCATGAGTGAATTATGCTGAGACACTTGCCAGTGCTGTATTGGTCGATCATGAAGAAACATGACCAAGAACTGAAGGGCATTACATGGCCCTTAAAGGCACCAACATAGAGGCCTGTTTCAGGCATGTTAGAGGTATGTTTCATGTCTCAGAGGTGTAGGAAGGAATTTTTTTATTTGGGGGAGGGGGATGCATGATGAAGCATACACTTATTCTTATCGGAATTTCATAGAAATTTCTAGTAAAGTGAGCCCATTTGAACACTGTCTCTAGTAATATATTTTATAGTTGTTGAATACTATTGTATTTTGTACCGGATTAGTCAGCGCTTATGTGAATTATAAAAGCCGTTTAAACACCAGCTGATCCTCATGATATCGTTATATGGTGAAGGGAATAATAATCTGATATGGTGATAACCTGTACAAGGTATTTTGTATCCATAGGAGTACGCTTATCGGTTTGGTACGCCACCTTGGCTATTGTTGAAAAACGTAATGTGTATTATGTACTTTAGCCAAAATAAAAATTTGTTAAACTCAAACTCTTGCTATGTGGGAGAGGTTAGGTTTGGGAATAATGTGCATTATACTATAGGGTCTTGGTGAATTCCTATGTGATTAGGAGGACTGTAGTGAATTCCCTTGTATACTTTTTTTTAACTCGCATGTATAAGCAGCGCCTGTAACTTTTGAAAAGTCTTTGATATGGAGTCTGGAAAGTACTGCTAATTTTAAGTACTATCGTACCCATATAAAACACTCGTATAAACCAGATTCCTAAATACATGAATAGGCATGTTTGGTATCAAATTCAAGCTGGGTCTGACTTCATACAACCTGCGGCTTATACTCAATAATTCATGGTATATTCCCTATAATTTGCACTATTACCATACACCTTTCATTTTAGGATGAATTCAGACTTTTTCAAGCATCATGGCGGCTTTTTTTGGAGCTTTACAACACATTTCTTTGATTTGATGAAATCACTTTTTCGGAACCTACGTCCCAGAAATGACCTACAAAAAGTCATTTACTAAGAAATGCATCTATACATAAGAAAAGCTGATTTTGGTCCCAGTTTAGTACATGATCTATGTTTAGAAGTACAAGTTACTTTCTTTTATCCCAACCAGCCCCGATCTAATATGTTGCTGCCAATATGAATGTGAAGCACATGTATCTTATTGTTTGTCCTTACCCTTAGTACAGGAGCCATGTTGTGGGTCACGTGTGTGTGTCACGTGTGTGTGTCACGTGTGTGTGTCACGTGGGTAAGTAACTAGACACCCATCACACCCACACACACACATGTGTGTAAGGAGATAACGTGTAATACACCCCTGCTTTCTGTTTAATAGGTCACTTAAGGACAAAACTACCCTTTGTATGATAAAGATATTTACACCACAGTTGGCGGAGAGAACAAGAGAAACAGCCTGACTGTATTTTACATACATGGCTGTATGTTGATGCAGTCCACTGAGCACACTCTCCTACTGTGGGTGTAAGTCAGATATGATATGCATGACTAGCTGCATGTGTGTTAAAAGCCTTGGACAATGGTAATTATCCACGGCTGACACCTTCGACAATTACCCTGTCCTTGGCTTATATCACTCATACAGCGGGTCCCTTGTATCATATCTACCACTTATTTACAGGAGGAGGTGGAAGTTTTTATATTTTTCAGACCAACCCCCCTCTCTTCGGATGTCCTAGAACGTTACTGATTCCCCTCCCATTAATTTTTGTTGTAAAAGGATGAGCTTAATTCTTCTTCTCTCTCTGGAGAAGATAATCCCTCCTCCCTCACATCCCTATGTGGCCCTATGACACATGCTATGGATCCTAAATACTGTGAAAGCACTTTATTTCTCAGGGTATATATTTTCACAAGATTTTCGCTAAAGTTGTATATGCTTAACTATAGATTAGATACCCACAAATTTGATGATTTACAAGAACATGGCACGAAATTTAACCCCATGAAAATAAGTACTTTCACATTATATACCGGTAAAGGATGAGGAATACAGGGTATACGTCCAACACTCTGTAGCCGACATGTTGGACCGTGTCTTTTTCACCATGACCTAGTAGTACCGTCATATTATACCTCTGAGATGTCAAGATGAGAGTGCCAACCACAATGTCCTGGACAGTTCTTGGTTTATTTGTAGATGTGTATTTATACTGTACACTACACAGGCGTATTGCCAGTCTTTATTTCTTTGGTGGTCCTTGGTCATATGGACCATATGACTTAAGGTGGCTGGATCTCTTCGTGTAAGAGTGGCTAGAATTTCATGAGATTTTTACCATAAGACCATGATACATACACATTCCAAAGAAGCTTAGAAAATAGGGGGTCCCGAGCAATTCTCTGAGATGCCCAAGCCTCAAGCTAATCTCTAATGTGATAGAATTTTACAGTGTTTTGCCACATACCGAAACAAAGTAGTATTAAAAAGTACCGTAAAACCTCGCGTATAAGCTGCAGCTAGTACGCGAGTCAGATCGGCGGTGCCGCTTATAGCATCGGCTCAGGGTCAGGTTGCGGCTTATACGCGAGTTTTTGTTACTATGGTACATACAGTACTAAATGTCACCATACTCAGATCTCTGGTGCGGCTTATAGCATCGGCGCAAACTCCGGGTGCGGCTTATACGCGAGTTAGGCTTATAAGCGAGGTTTTACGGTAGCTAAATTTCTATATAACTCTCTCAGAGTATAGGCTTTAATGTTCTCTATCTAGAGAATCTATTTTGAACATATGGTCCTGCATATATTTTTAAGGTTTAGGCCCATTGAAATAAAAGAGTTTAGAAGAAATAGAAATATTCATGAGGGCTAGTTTATGTATGACTTCTAACCACCAGAGAACCCACAGTGGTAGAATGCATGTCTTCATGAATATTCAAAGGTTAATGGTTCTCACCCCGGTCATGCATGTCACACATGTACATATCCTGGCATCTTTCATCATTTTCTAACCATTTGCCAATATGAAACAGAGGTCCCCTGGTGGTCTGTGATCACAGTAGAGAATGTATCTGCGCATAAAACGGCGCAGTAAACGGAATTGGCACCAGATCGACCCACCTGAAGCCCTGAAGGGCAGCACAGTGCCATGTTCGTTTGTAGCTGTTTCTCTCATTTTAAACTGTAGTTGAAGTTTAATATTTTTATTTGACAGGTGTGTCATACCAACCCTTCAGGCCGGCCCAACATGATGTATGAATGCCACCTTTGCAAATAACTCACCAAGGCTGCATTCATGACGACAAACGGATTATCACATTAAAGCGGCTCTTGATCTTTTAACCATTTAAGGACGGTAAAATGCATGAATGCATCATGCCCTTGGTCATCATGATGCATGAATTCAAGCATCATGTCGACCCTATGGGATTGAGACACTCCCATAGGGTTGGCATGATGCACCAATGCAGCACCAGCTGGTTACTTGCCCGGGCTGCATTGGTGCATCATGACGACATATGTCATTTCTTAGCGACATCTATCCCTAAAGGGAATAGAATGGCCTAATGCCTTGATACATCATGCCCTTGGTTTTCATGATACATGAATGTAGCCCTGGCGATTTACACGCACGATGCAAGGCCTATAATGCCCATACCGCATCTCAATTGTAGTCATGAGCCTGGAAGGGAAGTCACCCGAGGTCCCCATAAACCCCAAAACATCATAACAGCAAATCACCAAATCACCAAATCATCAAACCACATCCATGAATGTGATTTCACCTTCATTCTTTATAAACACTCGCCGTGTGAATTGAGGCAACACTCATACGAAAAAGGACACTGACAGAGTCGATAGACAATTGTACTATTATGTAATTCAGATATATCTCATATATTATACTTATTTCATTATATTATTTAAGTCCAAGATACGCCACAGAGCATCCTGATGTAATTTGAGCACAAATTTATCGAATATCATGAAAATGAATAAATTTGTTTAAACCCCCCCCCCCCAAAAAAAAAATGCACCAATGCATTGTACTGAGGAGCTATAACCTTGTTAGACGTATCCTGGCAAGCCCCTAACTGTGAGAGCACTGGGACCTTTGTTGGTGTAAAGTTTGACACCTACAGGAGGAGGCCAGCCTCATCCCTTTGTTGGTGCCATTATTGCCCATATAACGTGGAGAGATGCGTGGGATTTCATTAGTACTGCAATTAGCTGTACTTAAAGAGCTCATGAGGTGTGAAGTTTGGTTTGACTGAGGTTCTAACCAGTGACTACAACTGATTTGATTGAGGTTCTTAACCATTGACTACAACTATAAGACTCTCACAGCGAATTCATTAGCCAGGCCGTCTTCAGGCTCTACCAGACAAGGTATACATTTAGTACAGCCTAACATAATTTTCTCATTTCAAGAAAATAAGATAGATAAATTCGCCTGGCGGACAAATGACTAGGTTATGATTAGTTTTAAGGAAATAATTTTTCTTGAAACTATAGTCATTTGTCCGCCAGGCCAGTTAATTTATCTTAGTTTCTTGAAATAAGAAAATTATTTATGGCTGTGAGGATATGCACTTTTGTTATCACCAAGCACGTGGCCAGCCAAAGCCATTGATCACCCCTCTACCCCCCCCCTCGGTGACTTCTAGCCCTGTAATGCTACACAATAGGCCTAGTCCATCCACTGCACATTGAAAATACAATGTTGTGAAATTAGCTTTTAATTAGGTAAAACGCCTGTAAAGAAATAGCAATGAAACCTTTTGCCTGAACACTCTTTTATATATAACAAAAATATGATGTCAATAAAATGGAAATTGAGATTTTGAAGGTCATATCTCAAAAGCCAAAGCTGTCAAGAATTCACTGGGAATTAGCCCAAATGCAAAGTTACTTTGCTTCCCACTCCCCTAGGCTTAATACATGACTGTAGTGGCGGAAATTATATGTAGGGCTTCTTATAATTACATATGTCCCCCACCTCTTTAAAATCTGCAGTTCATGAGTGTTTCTACAAATTATAGCACTTTGAAGGGGCTGGTCTGTGTAGCCATGAACTCTTTGTTGTACTGACACCACCCCTCAATTGGTCTGAACATGCCTATAATTACCAATTCATACATTGCACATCATCCAATTACAATTAAGCCTCTAAATAGCCACTCATTACTAGGGTCAATGCATGGTCAAGGACTAGTAGAAAACTGACCCTTCTCTCCGTGACTCTCAGACAGCCGTGGCACCCTACTGAGAGTTACTGTAACCCGTAACTACCGTAAAACCTCGGCTATAAGCCGAATTTTATTTGGCGTTTTTATTTGCTATAAGCCGAATTTTAAGCCCCAAACCCCGGGGTTCTACCTAAACTACCGGTAAGTACTTTTTGGCTCTTTTGATGGGCGATCTGTGAAAATAATTTCTTATTTTCCGATAGATCTCGAAGAATTTAAAAGATTAGACTCATAAATAGGGGATAAATAGGTGACTGCAAAGGGTTTTTTTGCGACCTGGCGACCTGATGGGTATAGACCCCTGAAATCGACATGGCGACATGGGCATTTCTTAAAATCGACATGGCGACATTGGTATTTCTTACAATCGACATGGGACATGGCCAGTTAAGTGACATATGTGACATGGGCATTTCTTAAAATCGACGTGTGACATGGGGTAAAAAGAATGTCATATAGAGTGAAGTAGGCTACCAAACCCTTTCTTCAAATTTGGTCCCTGTGGGTTTTCAAATCCCTAAATTTTCCTGGGGCCCGCGGTCCCAACCCGGGCCCCAAGACCCCCATTTATAACTCTCTCTATGCCCCTAAGGGAGTGATCATTTTTTAACAACAGTGTCATGTTATCTACTTGTGGTTTTATCACCGACGCAGGAAAGCAGTCAGAGACGCTGCTTCGTAGTAGTGACGTCATAATCATGAGTCTTGAATAAACTCACTTCCGACCTAGATACGCTTCTCATTAACATTACAAACTGGGGGGGGTGGTGGGTATTTTTTACGGAATTTTTTACCCCCCCCCCCTTAGGGTCGAAAATCGGCTCGCGCGTGGGCCCTTTGAAGCATAGTAACGCGCTGGTTTTTGGCTCAAAACAGGTTAAATTTTTTTGCCCAGGACGTGTTGATAGTGTCTCTCCCCCCCCCCCCGGCCCTTTTCCGTCCCCAGAGAAGCCGGATGAGATTTTGCCACTTCGCTACAGGGACGCTACAGGGACGCCGCCTGGTGTTGTCCTTTTCTGTGTTTTCGCTAGGGTGCGTTTGGAAACGCACCTACAGCGACCGCACTGCAGCGTACTCCGGAGTAAACCCTTAATCCCCTGACTCATGATAAATTTCTGGCTGCTCGGTTTGCTCGAAATCGACAGACGAGCATTCAGCTTATAGGCGAGATTTTAATAATGTAGAAACATAGTGAAAACAAATTTCAAGCACTTTCGTTATAAGCCGAATTTTTACTCCCAACCTCACATTCGGCTTATAGGCAAGGTCGGCTTATAGCCAAGGTTTTACGGTAAGTCTTTTTACATGAAGTGGGACCTATGGCAGGATACTTTATGATGCTGAGAACTAAACAGCTATAATTATAGATATTTCAGATGATCGACAGGTGAATCCTATATTGACCACACCCATGGGCAGGGCTTATTAGTTAAGGCAACCCTGTGTTTACGTTAATTCACATTTTGAGGACGGCATAATGTCTTGATACATCATGTCATTGGTCGTCATGATGCATGAGTGCAGCCTTGCGAGTTACTCGCCAGTGCTGCATTCTTGCTTCATGTCGACTCTCTTTGGTTGGGACATTCTTGTAGGCTCGGCATGATGCACCAATGCAGCACTGGTAATTTACTCGCAGGGGCTCTATTCATGCATCATGATGACCAAGGGCATGATGCATTAAGGCATAATTCCGTCCATACAGGTTTAAGGCACCCCGGCAACCAAACATGGCATTTATGAAAACCTGACATTAGACATATGGTCATGTAATCATAACTATACATGATGATATTAAGTTTACATAATTCTAGCTGTGCTGTACCATAGCCCCCATGGTACACTATACTTTACAGCTAACCCACAGTGATGTGCAAAGGTAACCATGGTTATCAGTGCAAGGTTGTTTGGTACACCTCAATCAGTGTTCTAGAAGCATCTAGAAGCATCGACGACATGCGCTAGATGGCGTTTATATATTGACCCGCTCACAGCCTAGTCACTCACCAAACTGACGCCTTGTCAACCCTTTAAGGACATGTGTCGCTAAAAGATGAAATTGGTCATTATTATGCACCAATGCAGCCCTAGCGAGTAACGGTGCTGCATTTGTGCATCATGCCAACCTTTCGGGAGTTTCTCAATCCCATAGGGTCGGCATGATGCTTGAATGCAGCACTGGTGACTGGGCTCGCGCTAGGGTTCGTTTTTCTCTCCCCAGATTGGCAAAAATGCTCGATTTTCCATTCGCTAATTTCTAGGAGAATTCGCCTGGTATCCAGCTACATAGCCTACAGGTCTAGTGCGATTTGTATATTGAACTTTCAGTGCAGGAAATCTTTAAATTTCTACCTTTCGATTGGGAAGTCTGGGTAGTTTTACCTTTATTGTATGAAATGTTGAAATTCGATATGCACATTGGTGCGCTCTGAAGGCACTTAGGCTTATATTTCCAGAGAAAATTGCAGTAAGCTACCCTCACCATAATGTTTTCTTTCTAACGGTATATAGCATGACTAGGTGCAACAATTTAATTTTCGCCAGCAGAGTAAGATCTAGCGAAAATGAGCTGTCTATTGACAATATATTTTCGCCAATTGCCACTATCTGGCGCCCCTGGTGAATCGGCGAATGGCTAGCGCGAGACTAGGGTGAGTTACACACCAGAGCTGCATTCATGCATCAAGACGACTAAGGCTATCATGCATTGAGGCATTAAGCCGTCCTTAAGGGTTACAGGTACCTGTGGCTATACCGTATTTAGTATTATAATAACCAGGCACACCCAGCTCGTAGTTATACACCAACATAGCAAGAAACGGCCACTTTCTGTTTTTATTGCCTTTTCATTTTTATGGCCTACCTACCCACCAATAGGGCTGTCCAACCCTAACACTAGTGCAAATGGTGAAAAAAAAGTTAAATTCTTTTACTACTATTTACACATTATTCAATGTAACAAGACAGTATTTAATGTCATATCTGTGTTATTATGTTAGGCAAAACTTGAAAAAAGCACAAAGAAGCGGTTTCAATAATTTGAGAAGTTGTCAACAAAAGCTAGAGGTGGGGGTTTAGGGTGTAGGCAGGGAGGGGGGACAGTTCTCCTTCACAATGCAAAAAAAAAAGAAGAGATGATTGAAAAAAAAAAGAATCAACGGCATGAGAAGTGACCCTTTCCTGCCGCACTGGGCTATAGTGAAGCTGTATATATACAGCAGATGACAGGAGCTGTGCATTGGCAGTCCCATCGGCAACTCCACAGCTGCCTTTACAGCACAGCAGCCGAGCGGTGCAGTGTGCTGACCGGAGCGGTGCAGGATGGCTCTTTGGGGACGCCGTCACCGTGGTGACCAGATCACAATGCTACAGCTGGTCTGTTTGGTCAACCTGCTCTGCCAAACCCAGGGGTTCAACACCCAGACACCACAACTTAACACCCAGACACCAGGACCATACAACCAGAGTAACAATGGTGAGTTCTTCATATCATAATAAGGTCTTAAAGTGACATGGTCCAATGATTAGAGTTCAAAAATCAATTTACCGTAAAACCTCGCGTATAAGCCTAACTCGCATATAAGCCGCACCCCGAGTTTGGTGCGATCCTATAAGCCGCAGAGGCCATCTGAAAATTGTTAATTTGGTACTGTAGTATACTTATAAAGACTCTTGTATAAGCCGCACCCTATATAGGCATGATTGGTATCAAAAGAAAGCTGAGTCTGATTCGCATACAAGCCGCGGCTTATACGCGAGGTTTTACGCTAGTTAAAGATGAACCAGAATGTTCTACTTGGGCATATCTGAACCTCTAATTGGGCATTTATTGTACAAAGATGACATTGTATTGTGCCCTATCCTCCAAATAAGATATTGTTCTAACATTTGAAATTGTAATTAACACATGTAAGCAGGATTTAAAAATTGGAAAAAATCGGACCATGGCACCTTAGCTGTTCAGTCTTGGCTCTATTCATAACCATGTTTTAGCTTGTGTTGGCTGCTTAAAGTTAAGCAAAACTGAAATGGGTTTTATGTTGGACAAATGACTGTCCTATTTGGGCTCAGATCAGTTTCAAAGTGGGCTGCCCGATTTGGGCTCAGATCAGTTTAAAAGTAGACTGCCCGATTTGGGCTCAGATCAGTTGATTCTAGGACTGGGGGCCCCCTGGACATCTTATGGAATGGCCCGACCATACAAGATAGGATCATGTCAAATGTCTAGCCCAGGCCCCGTTTCCATTACTTTTATACAGCCTGTGTATAGAAGGTCATGGTCTTTGTCATTTTGGCGTTCAGTGAAAATTCAATCATTTTGCACCAGCCTGAGATTTGCCTCAGGTCATTGTTTAAAGTTAGTTTATCCGATGATAGGGGTTCAAAATTTTCCTTAAATATGAGTCAGATTGTTTTAACTAATCATACTTCAATTACTGAATGTGTTTTTCATTCTCAATCCCTCGCTTTATGGTTTATTTGGAAACAATCCTCACATTTATTAGCCTGGTGCACATTTTAGAGGGCACGAATTAATGTGCACCCATTACAAATACACTAGAACAAGCCTCTAGATGGGTATCATAGCACCCCTTAAATGGGCCCTTACAGCCCATTGATGACGTTTAGGTCATCAACCACCATCTATGGATGAGTTGTCAAAGTATATGGACCAAATTCCTTCAATTATTTTTTTCCCGATATACTAACTTTAAAATTGATGGAATTTAGACTGCTGTACAGGTCCTTCATGTGTAGTAAAAATAAGATTGGACCTGACACAGAGCCTTGTGAGACTCCACATATAATGGATTTAATTTAGTTGTCAGATTGTTAGCTTTGGTGCATTGTTATCCATTTTCCAATTATCTTTTTATTAGATTTATTGTCTCCATACCAAATCCTTGTGTATCTAGTTTCTTTCATTATAGTGCTGTGGTCCAGAGTGTCGAAAGCTTTTTCAAAATCGATGAATATTGCTATTATAACGTCATGTTGACTGTACTGATTATGTATGTCATCTGTCAGCGTTGTCAGGCTGTCAGTTGTCAATCTTTTTGGCTTCAATCATCCTGTCCGTCAGTCAAAACACTATTTTCATTCACATGACAGCATTTGCTTGTGATGAACCTTCTCTGCTAAATTGCTTAGTAAAGGCGAAGTACTTATTGGCCTAAAGTTACATACATGTATGTATATGAGACGTCTCTACCATTGAGAAGTATTAGGCAAAAAAAAGGGTTTGTTTTAGGTCACCCGACCAACCCTATCTAAACTGACTTTTTTGGGGGTCAAATTTAGGTTTCCAAATTTGTGAAATTTTCCCCCCATTTTTACAGTTTTGGGCCGATTTTAGGGAGTGATCATTTATTATCAACAGGGGGGGGGGGGGTGGTGGGTTTGGGGGGGGCAAAAAAATTTGGACCCCTTGACCGGGGGTGGCAAAAAAATTTGGACCCCTCTTGGGGGGGGGCAAAAAAATTTAACCTGTTTTGAGCCAAAAAGCCCGTGCGTTACTATGCTTCAAAGGGCCCGCGCGCGAGCCGATTTTCGACCCTAAGGGGGGGGTAAAAAATTTTGACCCCTTGACCGGGGGGGTGTAAAAAATTTCGCGCGCTCCGCGCGGAAACCCACCACCCCCCCCTGTTGTTAAAAAATGATCACTCCCTTAGGGTATCTAGAGGAGCTGTAAAAAAAAAAGATCCGACCTACCAACCCTAAAGTTTCTTCCCATGTTACCTGAAACGAACCTTTTTTAAAATTTGGCCTTATCTCTGATCTGGACCCAATTCACAATCATCAAGATCATCGCTTAAAGTTACTTATGCTGGAGCTGGCTTAAGCAAATTACCTAATTTCAGTTCATAAGCAAATGCTTAATTAGCTTTTAAGTTTAAGTCACCCTCATGAGGTGACGTACAAATTAAGCTTATTAAATAAGATCATTTTATTTTCCAATGTATATGACTAATAACCGATAATCTGCACCACAATCATCATATGATAATTTTGGCCATATTCTACCATCCTGCCTTAAATAAATATAGTACTTGCCCATTGTGTGGTAATACTAGCCTTCTATAATCACCATCACAACAATCTGCTAGCATAGCTCAAATTGTGTACTATTAAGTGACTTACAAGCTGTATGTATTACATATTGTTGGTTACAGTGCTATGTTCGCAGCTACAGCTATGATGAAATTGAATTATTCATCCATCAGCATGCATGGAACACTGATGATTCCTGCTATTGGACAACATCTCATTCACCATTAAATTGAATAAGCTTACCGTAGTGTCACAAAAAAAGTGCCAGTTTCAAAAGAGCGCCAGTCTTATAAGCACCGGGGGTACTAGGATCTTAAAATGTTTCTTAAGCCCTATAGTGCTAAAGCTCAAACCATTATTTCTGGTGACACCTATCACCAAAATATACTAGACAAGACCGTATATCACTGGAAAGGTCTGCTTTTGGAGATGATTGTTATGACAGGTGTAAAGAAAAAATATCGGGAGGGTTTTTGTCAAGGTCAAGGTCAAAGGTCAAGATCACAGGAAACAGAAAATGTTGCTATATTTTAATCGATTGTGAATATTTGACTTAATATGGTTACTGTTGCAAAAATATTTGACCTCTGATTAGAGTGCTGGGATTTGGTATGTGGGGACACAGGGTCATAGGGAATAGACACGCCAGATGTCATAAGAATATACACAATTTCTCCAGAGATATCCTAGAGTCAACACCAAATTATGTAAAGAGATCATGATTGAAATTCATACATTGGATATTTTTTAGTTTGATTGTAGGAACTTAATATAATCAATTGTGAATTTGCAAACATGTTCTCCATAGCGGAAACTTTATTATACAAAAGACCGTCACAACAACAAATGTACATTAGATAGGGGTCCTGACGGCAGACAGGCAATGCGCCTAGCCTAGGTTTGGTTGGTTAAACATTAACTAATCATTAGATCCAATAAAAACTTTAAAAAAAAGATTAAACACTTTAATACACACAGCCAAAAATAATTATCTCATTTCAAGATAATAAGTTTATTTAACTCGTCTGGCGGACAGGGCACTTGTTTAAAAAAAAAAAGTTTTTCTTAAAACCATTCCCCGGTCCGCCAGACGAGTTTAATTTTTTTTTTCTTGAAATGAAATGTTTAGTACCACCTGGATGGGTGGACATCAAAGATTAACATTTCTGAAATGATAAAATTGCACATCTGTTATACATATCTATATGATGTCACACAAAAGTTGGCTCAATAGAATTTAATTATAAAGAACATATGGCCTCAATATGACAGAATTTGGACATGGACCTTATAGGCATCATACTAAATATGTCAATGTAACGGGTCTGTATATCAAATATTGTAACCCTATAAGTCTTACCTTGGTAAGCTGAAGTAAAAATTAGTTTCTTTTGGGCGGATCGCATAGTGTTTCAGGAAACTGTCTTCTATTAGGTTATTTCTGTTTTGCTAGGCTAGGCAAAATCTGATGACAGTAACTAAAGATCGTTTTGAATTGAAATAACTTCTTAATCAAATTAGCCAAAGTTGTGTAGTTTTGCCATCCATCTTTTTGTACAGCCTCCATGATGGATAGAGATACTGCTATCGCTGAGGGAAGCCCCAGCAGTGACCATTCTGCATACAGCCTGAACCACACCAGGGACCTGTCCTGGGTACTCGACCTGTGTCCACTAAACTCATGCAAAGACCGATGTGGGACACATTTCTCCGATTGCTATGAACATGCATGCAACTGTGACAAGCGTTGTCGGCTCTTTCACGACTGCTGCCCGGACTTTGGGGAAACATGCCTGGACGAGGCCACTGGAACTTTCCCTGATGCTTACCTACAAAAGCATGCTCATTACATGTCCTATATCAGCCACGATGTCTACCAATCAGGTCTCGGTCCCATCAAGAAAATCCGATGGATCAGAAAATGTCCGGAATCGACAAATGCAAGTACCATTGAGAAATGTGAACACCCTAGACCGTTCTCTACTTCCAGCTACCTGCAGCATACTCCAGCCGTCTTTGAAGGATTCATATTCAGAAACAAGTATTGTGCAATTTGCCATGGAATAGAAAATTCATATGATCTTATCACTTTTAAACTACAATGCTTAGATGAACAAGTTAACAGTGAGCTGACTACTGCTGTGGGATTTGATGACTTGGATACAGTGTTTAAGTTAGCCGGCCAGCATTGCCTGATAATCCCAAAATTCACCGATCATCCCGATGTGGTTCGCTTTCTCAGGTATGTCAATAACTCTGATTTCAACCAATGTGTTTCTGGACTATCAGAACAGTTAGAAGCACCCCACCAGCAGTCAGGCAGTGGGGGTGCCTGTGAGGCCTATCAGTCTGTGATTTCTGTGGTTCCTGCAGGATCTTTGGGTGATAGGCTCATATACAATAACCCTGACTGTGCTCTGTGTAATGGCTTCACGCTTCAGGATCTCATCAACTCCTCCACATGTGGGCTGGAACTCTGTTCTATAATACTCTTTCCTGAATTTAGATCTCTCGAAATACTAGTTGATATTTCATCCCAAGACAAAGACCTTGGTGAACAATTGGAATTCACTGACACTTGCCCCCTTGGTAGTGTCTATGATGATCTGAATCAAGTATGCGTACAGACCTTATGTGAACTTGGGTTTATTGCAAATAGTGGCAGTTGTGTTAGAGCATATGAACCTGTAGATCAGGTGTTCAGTAGATCAGAGGAAGAATTCACTATAGTAGCAATATATGAGTCCAGAATCAGTCCCTTCTTGGACCTGGTGGGGCTGGTGAACACAGTCCAAGCACACTATGGCATAGATCAGCTTAAGAACATAGACATTAGTCCCAACTGTGAAGCGGTAATGCTCAAAGATCCATCCTTTCTCCAAGGTTCCTCCATGAACTTCACCAAGTCAGAGTGTTTAATTACCAAAGTTAAGGTTAACAGGGAATTTGTTATAGGGCCATATGTTTTCGAAGAATTCAAGTCTGTGTATGATGATGGTGGTTTACTACCGCAGATTTTCATCTTCAATTATGATATCTCGCAGACTGTAGACTGTACATTAGGGAGAGGTGTGTACAGCGAGGGTGCTCTCATCTATGGGCAGCCGTTTCAGCAGAATGTGTTTGTGAGAGATGTTGGCTATACATGGCCAAGGGCTCAACTGGCAATGTTGGTCTACCAGGGCTCTAACCAATCTTACCAACTATCGGTGAAAGTCTGTGTCAGAGACTGGCAGGCTAAGGATGGTAGTTTTCAACTCGACCATATCAAAGTAGTCGTAACTCTAATTGGTAACCTGGTCTCACTCTTCGCATTGTTTCTCACTATGGTCAGTTTTTGTATCTTTAATCCTTTTAAACGAACTGTCCTCATACTACTGATCAATTTGATAGTCGCTCTCTTCTTGTCACAGTCTACCTTCATCCTAGAGGCATACATTGATAAGGATACAGTCTCCTGTCAGGCGGTGGCTATTCTCCAGCACTACTCATGGCTATCCTACTTCTGTCTGATGAACGCTACTGCTCTGGAGATGGCCTGGGCGTTTAGGAGTCTGAATGGTATGATCACTGATAGATCAGCGACTTCAAACAAAGGTCGCCTCGCTAGCCTTGTCCTCTATGGGTGGCTGAGTCCACTGCTGCTTGTAGCACCTGGTGTGATGCTTGATGTCATGGACCACCCCAATCTCAGTCCCGGGTATGGCCAGGGTGGGGCGTGTTGGTTCAACAACCAAAGTGCTCTACTCTACTTCTTTGTAATCCCTTTCTCTGTGCTTGTCACTGTCAACACCATCTCAATCCTGTTCACCGGGATAAGAATCAGAATGATGGCAAACCAGCAAGAAATGCTTTCTCAAGAGCTAGACATCTTTAAGATCACCCTCCGGCTGACGGCATTGATGGGCATGTCCTGGCTGTTGGGACTGGTGGCTTTTTACACCAGCTCCCAGGCTGTCTGGTTTGCCTTCATCATACTGAACTCTCTCCAGGGCCTCGTCCTGTTTGTGTCATTTGCTCCCCCTTTGCGCACGGTTCAGCACCTGTCCACACAGATTAGGGGTTAGTGATCTGCTTAAACCCCCGGCCTCCGTATATAAAGGGATCAATACCTGTTGGCTGAGTCTCATGAGATGGATATAATCGAATCGTCTTTGATCAGGTGTCATCTTTGACTGGGTGTCATCATTGACCGGCAAGCATTGAAATAGCAGGATGAGGCCTACATAGGAATAAATGCAGGGAAAAAGTGAAAGGGTTTTTTTTACACAATATAATAACTAATTTATACCAATGTTGTCATATTTCTTCCATTCTGAAGCTTGCCGGTCAAAGATGACACCCAGTCAAAGATGACAACCGGTCAAAGACATTTCACTTGTATCAATCTCATAAGACACAGCCTGTTATGCCTGCACCATTCTCCCCAGGCGGCATGTTATGGCTCAGTCTCATGAGTTTGTAACAGTTCAAACGTCTTTGACCGGTGGCGTCTTTGACTGGTGACGTCTTTGACCGGCTGAAGAAAAAAAGCCCAAAAGGAACCCTTAATATGTGCATTAAAATATTTTTTTTAATTGGGTAAAACAACCATAGACTGTTTATTACATGAAGAAGTTGAAGCTTAAATTTCTTTACTATATACTACTTTTTTCTTCATTTTAATCACATACCTGGTCAAAGACGCCACCGGTCAAAGACGCCACCGGTCAAAGACGCCACCGGTCAAAGACGCCACCGGTCAAAGACGTTTCAACTGTTACAAACTCATGAGACTGAGCCTTATATGCCCTTAAGGCTGAATCATTTATTGTAAACTTGGGAGGGGGGATCGGTGGATATAGGGGGGTTCATAATAATAAAAAAAAGAATACAGGCCCTTGGTGGAAAAACCTCAGTGATTGGGGTGGGGCAGAAATAGATACGGGTATTTAGATAGTTCAGACCACACATGATTCCACAGGAGCATGTGATCTTTAGTGGGGGGCTTTGAAATGTAGTGGGAGGGGATTAGTTTCAGCTAATTGGTAGGGCCCAGGGGGTTGAAAAGAAATTGCAGTTTTGGAAAATCCACCAAGACCCACCCCCACCTCCTGTCGCCTCAGCAATAGGGTAAAGTGCCCATGAGTCGTCCAATTGGACCTGTGTTCCACCTGTGAGGTATTTTGGGAACCATACTGTAGTATGTTAACCAGTATGGGTCTCCAAAAGATGGTCACCGTTTTTTTTCTTAAGTCCTAGGCATTATAAAAAAAATGAAGTCCCCACTTTCAAATCTAAGACATCAGGGCCTTATTTGCTTTAAATGAAAAAAGTATTGAATCTGTCAGCATCAGTACCATGACTCAACCACTATAAATATAACACACGGCTGGTTCCTTATAAAAAGATATTTGTAAAACAAGTCTCATTTTGAGGGATCGCCCTGAGGTGAATAAAAAATACCCTCCATTACTACTATCTAGGTGGAAGAGTGACAGGTGAAAAATGTAAAATATATGTAATATTGGTCAAATCTACCAGGCTAGGTTTGTTTGGGGTTGTTTGTTTGCTTATATATAATGTACATTACATAGAAAAAGGTGCATGGTTTTTAGTTTTTTGACTTGATTATTTCACTTGTTGAATGTCAGGCTGTATTTCACGAGGCCATAGGCTGCAATGAGTGTGCCTTGGTGTGTTTTTTTCATGTTTTTCGACTCAAGATACCAAAATCACGTTTCAAATGTAAACAAACCGCCATCTTTGACGACGTCACAGGCCATGAAATATGGAAGAGGGTTATTTCACAGGGGGTGTGAAATACGGCATTCCTTAGTTAAATCAATGAGACAGTCGTATTCCATGAAAAATAAATAGAAGTATAGCCTGTAACTGCATGTTTTATGTATAGAGGTGCTCACTGGGTGCATCTGATTCCTGATGTAGGTGGTATATAATATGTTACTGATGTTTATTAGCATTATTACAGGACACACTGAGTATCGAGGGTGCACAAGCACATCAGTCCTGATACTTATCTGATTATGTGCACAAGCACACAGACAGCAAGAACATGGCATCAGTTATATTCCGTTATCTGAACTCTCATTCATTCCTCAGATTTATTCATTTATAAATAATATCTCTATATCCGTGATCACTATCTTTTGATACTATGTAATAAAACTGCTCTATAAGGTATAACTTCTGCTAAACTGGAATCATATTCCTAACAGATTCACACCAAGTAGTGCCCAAGCACACACCAAACAACAATGGTGAAACATACATGTGAAGGAGTCTTAAAGGACCTAAAGAGTATAAATTGATATGCTATACTTTGTACATAGGCCTGAAATATCTTTCGCATTGAAAACCTTGTACTTCATGAGAAATGACGAAATAAACACAATACAATACAATACAATTATTGATTAGGTGATTAAAGTTTGGAACAAGTTGATATACTGAATCTGGAACCTGCTGGCGAGCCCCCCAACTGTGAGGTCATTATGGTCCACATTGATAATATCAATTTAGACAGCACCCATAGTGTCATTTACAGGCACTATCAATATGCTTTGCATCCTCCTGGTTACCCCACTTACCACCAGTGTTACTACGTACAGTGGAAACCCTTAAAGATAGCACCAGTCCCACCCCACATTTTATTGCCCTGCTAATTTACCAAAGTCATTGCCTATCCTGTCCAGCTGTGAGCTTATTAGGGAAACCCTTTGTTGACCTCGCCAGCAGGTCCCAGATTCAGTATAAGCAGGTATGATTTTGGCAACGCTAATACTGTGCTATACATCTAGAATCTCATCTAAAAGTGCACCCTGACTTTCTTCTGCTCCTGTGACTTATAGGCTTATAGTATACACTCTAAGAACAGTGTGTTGCGGGAACAAGCATGAGGAGTTATACACACAAATTTGCAACACAATTTTGAGATAAACACACTTTTGGCAAAGAGTGTTTAGTGCATAGTGTGTTACACCAAAATGTGTGTTAAAAGTGGCTTCAGAAAAGCGTGTTAATAAGTGTGAAAACGTAACACACTGTTTTTAAAGTGTACGCTGCATTGCTGATCTGACTTGTGTCTTCTGCATGCGAATTTATGGTAATATATGTTAATTAGTGCTCATTTGATATTTTAATTTGATTATGAAATGAGGAGATGGTTTATAATTTTAAACATGTTTATGCTTGTAAATACTCCATGCTCATGTGGAAAATAGAAATGCCAAGGCTATGTTTATAACACAATCCATTTTCGGATTTGCGATCCGATATAGCATTTGAAGCTGATTTTGCTTCCAGATCTCATATCAAACTGGGTTGAATTTTATTTGTCCGAACAGTGCGACCTCTAGGCCTGTGTTTATACCTGATCAAACTGTCTGTATCTATGGTAAAATATTAATATATATATAGCCTTAGATTGTCACGGTCACACTGGGTCTCCCTTTTTATTCGTTATTAAAGGGAAAGCTATGTTTATAAGCGAATCGTGAGTATTACCCAAAGAATGGCGTAACCCCCGCTATATAGATTTACTCCAAAACTCGTGAGTGTATATAAACACATATATATATATATATATATATATATATATATATATATATACATACATACATATATATATATATATATATATATATATATATATATATATATATATATATATATGTATATATATATATATATATATATATATATATGCTGTTGTATTACACTGTGCAACGATGAAAAAAAAACCGGGGGCAGACCTACCTGACTAGACTAATTTGAGGTCACTGAATCCAAAAATGATGGTAAAAAATGCCTCATAAGTCTCAGTTTCAAGATATTCCAACCATGATTATTTGTCGGTCTACTACTGAATATATGGTCCGACCAATATGCAGCAGGGACAGCATTCATAAAAAATTGTCAATTTTCTTTGCCTGGCAGAGATAACATGACTCTGAAGCACATTTAGTGGTAACATACCATAAAAAACAGGATTCTACACTGATATAAAGCTAAATTAGTGATATTTTACCGATATTAATTTAAAAAATACCATAAAATATATAGATTCATCCAAAAGCGATATAACATTTTTTTAAGCTACTAAGATCAGGATTGTGACCCGTTCTGACAAGAGGTACCTTCAGGGAAGCTATTATTACTGTTTTTAGCCCCCACCAGTGTCAGAATCCCAAAAAGAGTAATAAATAGACAGAAAATTGGTCAGATAACCCTTTATGCAGAATACAATGATAAATCATTGGTGATACATCTTTAGGATTTAAATTCTATGTCTATAATGGTTTTTTTAGACAAAAATGGTACAAAGGCCAGTTTCTGGTTTCTATGGTAGCCATTGACACAGTCAAAATATTGGGAATTGGCTCTAGAATATTGGAAATGTCATCAATATCGCAAATCTCAAAACAGGCCTTGCAAATTCCTTTCAGAACCAATTTTCTACTAAAAGGTATCCTTGTATGAGGATATTTGACCATAAAACCTAATTTTACATGAAACATTAGCCAGGTACATTGCTGGAATATGGTCAGAGGTGGTCCTTATGGGGAATACAATAGGAAGACAAAGCGACCTTTTTAAGCACTAATTATACGTTTCAAAGTGTTATTTTGGACCTATTTATTCACAAAGAATATTTATTTCTATAACAGATCCTTAAATATATTAATAATGTAACTAGTTAAAAATGAGTTTTACATGAAAAGAAGCGTTTTCCTACTTTTTGAACAAATAGTGTATATATAAGCTCTAACTGGGTATACAAATAAGACCATGTGAAAATCTGAAAACTGAGACTTACCACACAATTTTGAGTGCTATTTTTGAATTCCCCAGGTCAAAATACATAAGAATAATTGAGTCTGGTCCCGGTTTTTTTCAATTTTCGATTTGACGGATAATTGAGGGCTTAGGCGACTTGCGACAAGCCTAACGACAGTAAAAACTCAACTGACACTAGAGCCACGCCCACTTTAATTTCTTCATATTTGGTCCCGAAACCCACTGTGACTGTCCCTTCGGCGACCACCAGATCCACCACGATTAAGGAAACTCCCTCTATCGTAATCTCTCATTTCCATTCTCCATCCAGACCCAACAGAGCCCCTTTGAAAATCTCTTTTAACATGGATGACAATTTTGATCTAACCGCCCCTCGCACTGTTCTATTCCAGGGCAACCCATCCAGGGCAGGTACCTTCACCCCGATGGAAATAGACAACAACATCAACCCGAGTGGCACTAACCCCATCGACACCACCTTCGTCCCAACACCCATCACCTCCAGCCCACAGTTGGGACCCAGCACATCGACAGGCGGACTGACATTCACACCCAGCCGCACCACTGTCCCTTTATTCGGCGGAGCCAGGACCACTACAGCAGCCCCCCCCGCTCCCCCCCTTAACCCCACAAGCATTGCCCTTGGCTTCGCTCAGATGACCCCTGAAGCCCAAGTGTCCTACTTACAAGACACCATCCGCAAAATGCTTGAGTCACGAGCATCAACCACGACCTCTTCAACCCCCCTCGTGACACCCACCCCAGTCCCTATAAGCCCCAGCCAAGTAGCTGCCCCGCACTTGACCCCCATCAATATGGAAAACACGGGAAGCAAGCAGGCTTACTACGCGAGGCTACTTCCTGAGGCTGCAGACACCTGGCGGCTCTACCGCAATTGCTACCAGAAGTGCGCGCATTCACGCCTGCGAGCTGACTTCTTCCGCTATCTAGCCAATCTCAACCGGTTCCCGAGTTGGACCACTGGAGTACTACCTCCGGCAGGCTTGATCACCACTACCGAAGCAGCACTAGCACTAGTCAGCATGCGTCGCTCCCAAGCCATCTCCACTTTGAACACGATGGCAGCCATCCTGGATAATAAGGCGGATGGCATGCGCGTAAACATGGAGGCGTACTACAGCGCCATGCAGGCGCACTATGAGCGCCAGACAGCAAAGGCCGGTACTCCTGAGTACTACGAGTTCCTGCCCGCAACCACTCTCGCTACTCAAGTAGTTGAACGCGAAACCGCGGAACTCAACAAAAAGCTAAACGATGAGGCCTCCGACCTTAAAGACAAACCACAAGATGCCCTGTGGTGCGGCATCCCTGCCGAACTACGCCCGGGTTACAACCCCCACACGATCAGCGGCGCTAACCAAGCATCGGCCACACGAGACCCCCGATCTCTCGCACAGGTGAGCCCACTTGTACCGCCCGTGATGCAAGGATCAACCCCGCAATCAGCTTTCACGCTAGAAGAAATCCTAGCGGCTGAAAACAGAGCCCGTCTAGAGGCCCAGGCCCCCCGGAACCAGCAGCAGGTTTTTTCGACCGTGTGGAACCGCGGAAATGGCCAGAGATCCCCCCGCCCTCGAAGCAACCGAGGGGGTGGAGCGGGATACACCAACCAATCGAGACGACCAGCGACCAACCAGCAAAGATCCCAACCAGGGCGTCGCAACAATCAGGGAAACCCCGAAGTCAATCAGGGACGCCCTCGCCGCCCGAGAGTGGACCTGGTGGATCTCCTCCGCCAGGCAGGACATATTTAAATGCGCCACAAGAAAACTCACCGTCACTTGTTACGGATGCGCAAATTCCATCGTTGTACAATCCACTTTTCGATAATCCCTTTGAAAATGACACTTTTTTAGAATCCTTCGAGATATATTGCATGGAATTTCTACCACTCCTGTATGATCACCAAAATTCAAATGGTAATGCCATAATTAATTCTGCAAATAAAAAATCACTAGATTGTTATTCCGGTGTTGTCAATCTTTCAGATCATCAACTGTCCGAAGGGGAATTCACTCTCCTACAGAAGGGACTCACATTTGTAAGCACCCCCGCAGCCCCGGACCCCGGTATAATAATGGAAGACATTAACAAATTCCACCGTAGTGTTAAGAGACAGATAGCACTAAGCAAGTTCGATGAAAAAGCCACACCTCCTGTGGACCTCACTCAAATTCAGGTCCCCTTTAAGAACCAGAAATTCAAATGTCCCTCCAAATGGAATCCACCAGCCCCAGGTATAGTAGAACATATGGCCCTACTAAACCAACGAGACATTGAAAATAACTACCCTAAAGTCAAACCTAGATCCAATCTAACTTGGTCCGAGAAACAAGCTAAAATCTCACTATCTAAAAACGAGAAAATAGTAATTAAAAAAGCAGATAAGGGATCCGCAGTAGTACTTCAAAACAGATCGGACTACATAAAAGAAGGCCTCCGCCAACTAAACGACAGAGACTTCTACAGGCTCCAAGAAGACAACCTCACTGACATCCACAACAACACTATCACCAAAGAAGTCACGAGAATGTATTACCAAGGTGAGATACACTTACAAACCGCCGAATATCTGGTCGCAGAAAAACCTAGGACACCAAATCTGTACCTACTCCCAAAAATCCACAAAAATGTTCTCCCCCCACCAGGTAGACCTATCGTCTCAGCTAATGAGTGCCCAACCGAGAAAATATCGCAATTTGTAGATTTCTTCTTACAACCAATAATACCTAAACTACCATCTTTCTTAAAAGATTCCGGGGATTTCATAAATACCCTCATAAATCTAGACATCCCAGAAAACGCCATCCTAGCGACGATGGACGTGACAAGTCTCTACACTAACATCCCAACCCCTGAGGGCATCAGAGCAGTCGGGAAAGCTTTAGCTTCCGAGAGACACCCTAATCTAAATCCCACTAACAGTTCCCTTTGTAAACTACTCGAGCTAGTCTTAACATGCAACAACTTTCAATTTGATGACAAAGACTTTCTCCAGGTAAGCGGCACTGCAATGGGAACTAAGCTGGCACCAGCTTATGCCAATATCTTCATGGGAGACTTCGAAAACAGGTTTGTATATCCTTACCACACCCAGCCCTTAGTTTGGAAACGGTATATCGATGATGTCTTTATTATCTGGACACATGGCAAACCTGCCCTAGACGTCTTCCTCAACCATCTAAACACATGTCACAAAACAATAAAGTTCACAATGGAAGAATCAGCCACTACGGTAAACTTCCTTGACATCACGGTCATCAAAAACTCAGAAAACAAACTCGAAACCACTCTCTACTGCAAACCCACAGACAGTCACAACTACCTCCTCTACTCCTCAGAGCACCCTCGGCATGTAGTCAGAGCAATCCCTTACTCACAATTCATCAGAGTAAAACGCATTTGCACTAGAGACTCGGAATTCTTACGCAATTCCTTAATGCTCTGCACACACTTCCTACGCAGAAAATACCCTCGCAAGCTACTCATAGACTCCCTAGCAAGGGCAAAACTGCAACCCCGAACCGAACTAATCCAACCCAAAACAAAACTCAAGAACACTGGTAGACCAAAAGCATTTTATTGCATCACTACCCACAATCCTCACAATCCCCCGATAAAACAAATACTCACAGAGAACTGGGACCAAATGAAAAAGACCAAAACCACACGAGAGTTTCACGAGCACAAATTAGTCTTTGGCAACAGACGGAATAAAAGTCTGGGTGACGAATTAGTGAGAGCTTCCACCAGCCAAAAGACCCCCGCAACAAAGGTCCCACACATTAGAAAGTACCCGTGCAACACTCCACTGAACTGCAGATACTGCCCAAAACTAAACAAAAGTGGTTACATACAATCCACCACTACTGGCAGAAAGTTCAGAACTTTGACCTCTGTCAATTGCCAAAGTGCCAACATTATTTATGCCATAACTTGCAAATCTTGTGGCATACAATATGTTGGACAAACCCTGGAACGCTTAATGGACAGATTCCAGGGACACAGCGGTGACATTGAGAACAATCGAGATAAACCGGTTGGTAGACACTACAACCAATGTCCCCCTCCTCCACAACCCCCGTCGAAATGGAAAGGCTTTGAGATAACAATTCTAAGTTTCATAAAAAGCCCCCCAAGAACCCCAGCAGGCATCGCGGAATTGAATGTGGAGGAAAGACGGTGGATGCACCGACTCTGTAGCATCACACCAAATGGGTTAAATCTACTAGACTAATCTAGACCTAGGCCTAAGCCCTCAATTATCCGTCAAATCAAAAGATCAAAACAACGAGGGTAACACATACCTAGGTAAAGAAGCTACACAACACTCAGCTTGTGCGGACATTGTCCAACCTTTTACCCTATGCTCTGTTAACATCACCGGGGACATCAACTTTTTTAGCTGCCCCCACCCATAAGCCTACACTTAATGGGACTATGGTCTAAAATTCACCAACCTAGACCAAGTGATCATCTTAACCAGTGTACCATGCCAAGTCACACTAACCTATATAAATCTGAACTTTTCATTATTAATCACCTCTTTACTTGTGGACTATTCCACAATACACTGGACACTCACGTCTGGACACACAGTAGGATTAAAATGACACAAACAAAGAGACTCAATCTGGCCCTAACCACCATTTACCAATCTCACATAGTTTAACAAGTTCCACTCATTCATTTCATTCTATCTATTTGTTTATTTAGAATACTGACATTAGCATGATAAGGACCTAATCAAACTCATCCTAATATATAACTCACACCTGATGAGACATTTAAGTCGAAACCACTACCTGTACCACACCCACTGTACTGATTACAGTGAGTCACAATGGCCCCCAACTTCCTTGGGGTCTCATGATCCTCACATAAATTCTCCTAAGTCCTAAACATCTGCTGCAAGATAGTTCCCATATTAGGAAGTGCACACACACTCTGCTAGGAGAGTGCACAGAGGAAGTGAGGTCATAGACCAAATCCCTGGGCCCTGATTGGTCAGAGCCCTTGGGTAACCATGGTACACATAAGCATAGTGAGCCTTGTCAACAAGGCATTCAGTGGTTGTGTAAAGTAGGGATAAGAAGTCCTTTCCCGTTTTTCCCTGAATTTTTCAATTTTCGAAAATTTGTTGTACAGTGTTATTGTAATGATTCATTCTTTTGAATTGAGGCGTCAATAAACATAAAGCATCAAGAACGTTAGTTGTTCCTTTTCATTTCTAACATAAGGGAGTGGTCATTTTTTAACAACAGGGGGGGGGTTGGTGGACTTGGGGGGGGAACCAAAATATTTGGACCCCTTTTGGTCAAAAAGCCTGCGTGTTACTATAGCTCAAAGGGGTTGGCCGCGCCCAATTTCAAGTCACCTGAGGGGGGGCAAAAGAATGTCCACTCATTTTTATGGCATGTTACGGTACATTATTAAAAATATAGTGTAAATTCAGTTCCCTGTGGAAGACCTGCAAAGCCATGCTAGCTGCAGCCACCTCAGAGCTACCACCTGGAGTATCTAATCAGAACTAACTTGCCGACTGGTCTCCCTTTTAAGCTGCCGTACCACCTCACATATATATAGATAGTTCAATTTCTGCATAGTGGTTAGGAGTCTCCTTGTTGGAGTGTGCTGGTAGCATCCCAATACCTCTTTTGTCTTTCAACCATGCTAAGTTTAAGGAAATAGATGACGAACAATAAAATGCTTCCAGCATTCTATTCAGCAAGGTAGTATCATCTATACAGGGGTAAACTAGGCACTATAGACCAATGCGGCAAGAAAGGGTGACTTTTCAGAAAAGTTGTTGATAAAGTTTTTGAACATTTGTGAAGCATGACCGAAAAATACACAAACCAGGCACTAGTAGACTGTGATTGTGAGTTGAGCAATGGAAAACCTCCAGGCTCTTCTCCACTCAGTACTGCCACCTGATGGCACACTAAATGACCAAACCCTTCCAGAATGTAAATAGTATAGCAGCTTTTACCTGACCAGGTCCGGTAGTAGTACATTGTACTCACGGGAGTACATACAGCCTCCTTGTCCACATGAATAATGCATTAGGGGAGGGGGTGTACACAATTATAATGAGCTAAATGTAGGTCTGAATATCGCACATTTACACCAGCTTCTGATTCCAGCCTCCCATTATTTCTATTACCCCTCTATGGACGGCATTATGCCTTTATGCATCATGTCCTTGGTCTTCATCATGGATAAATGCACCCCTGGCGAGTAAATCACCAGTGCTGCATTCACGCATAACGCCGATCCTATCGGGTTGAGACACACCCAAAGGGTTGTTATGCTGCAGTACTGGCGAGTTACTCACACAGGCGCTGCAACGGTGCATCATGACGACCTATGTCGTCTTTTAATGACATGCCGTCCTTAAAGGGTTAAGGGAAAAATTGATGGCCAACTTAACCCATGTGCTGACTTAACTAATAACTAATCAAGTCATATCATGTATCTAGCATTATCCTGTACTTTATCTTTTTCCAGACCAATTATTTTATTCTAAAAATCTATATTTCAGAATATAAACCTCTTTTTTCATGTTTTGATTTTCACATTTTCCTTCATTTTGCCTCATTTCGCTTCATTTCGCTACATTTCGCGGCAGTGTCGCCCTATGTAATGCCAGTAGCAGGGCGAAACTGCCGCGAAACTGCCGCGAAACTGCCGCGAAACTGCCGCGAAATGAAGCAAAATGAAGCAAAATGAAGCAAAATGAAGCAAAATGAAGCAAAATGAAGCAAAATGAAGCAAAATGAAGCAAAATGAAGCAAAATGAAGCAAAATGAAGCAAAATGAAGCGAAATGAGGTGAAATGAAGCAGAATGTGAAAATCAAAACATAAAAAAGGATCGCCTCGTTTCGCAGGTACTAGTGTCGCCCTAGTGGAGTCCGGCCTTATCATCAGAAGCCGTTATATGTGTCATAATGAAGCCATTATCATTATTAATCGATGCCTATTATAATGATACCAAAATTATATGAATGATTCAAAAATGTAACAAATGCAACACTGTGTTGATTATTTTTATATTGTATTTCTACTTCAATTACACACTTTGTACACTTATATACAGTATAACACACAGGATGCTTCAACATAGGCACAAGCATGGGCAGTATCTGCAAAGGGAATACCATTATTTCATTTTTTGGCATGGAAGACCCATCATCTGCCATATTGATCATATCCCATAACATACCAGTAGTATAGTATGTATCGGAACGGGACTATGCTTAAGTACTGTTTATTACTCAATCGACCTGCAGCCAATCAGAGGCCTCCATTTGGTCACGTGACCCCCTCATTTGCATAATTACGTAATAGGCCACGCCCCTCATTTGCATAATTACGTAATAGGCCACGCCCCCTTGATCACCAGCCAATCAGAGGCCGCCATTTGGTCACGTGACCCCCTCATTTGCATAATAGGCCACGCCCCCTTGATCACGTGACCCCCTCATTTGCATAATAGACTAAGCCCCTTTGATCACCAGCCAATCAGAGGCTTCCATTTGGTCACGTGACTCCCTCATTTGCATAATAATGGATCACGTAACCCCCTCATTTGCATAATAGGACCACACCCCCTTGGTCACGTGACCGGAAGCGCTCTTTATTTGGAAAATAGACCTGAACCCCTCCCTATGGGAGGCTTCTATAAGGGGGGGAGGGGAGGGGAGGGGGGGAGGGGGGGGAGGGGGGCACTTTAAGATGCATGGGGAGGGGAGGGGCGGAGGGGGGCACTATTTTTGGGGTGGGCGGGCACTTGGGGGGGAGGGGGGGCCATTGGGGTCTGCTGGGGAGAAAATTTTTTTTTTATCTGATCTCTAGGGAATTGCCTTTAGGGGGGTAGGGAGGAGGCGAGTCGGAGGTGACTGTAGAGGATTTTTTCGGCGACTTGATGACTTTCAAACGACCATACTGATAGTTGATAAGTTTGATAGGCCACAACAACATCACATGGCTCTCTTTGTTTGTAAACAACACCACGTGGCTCTCTTTGTTTGTAAACAACACCACGTGGCTCTCTTGTTTGTAAATAACACCTACTAAGTTTAGTCATAGGTAGCAGCAGCAGCAGCAGCAGCAGCAGACAGCAGCCCGTGGTCACGCGACCTCTTCATAATTTGCATAATAAGCCACAACAACAGCACGTGGCTCTCTTTGTTTGTAAACAACACCTACTAAGTTTAGTCGTAGGTGTCTAGAGCAGCAGCAGCAGCAGCAGCAGCAGCAGCAGCAACATCTTCAGCAGCAGCAGTAGCAGCAGCAGCAGTAGCAGCAGGAGCAGCAGCAGCAGGAGCAGCAGCAGCAACATCAACAGCAAAAGCAACAGCCCGTGGTCACGCGACCTCTTCATTTTGCATAATAAGCCACAACAACACCACGTGGCTCTCTTTGTTTGTAAATAACACCTACTAAGTTTAGTCATAGGTGTCTAGAGCAGCAGCAGCAGCAGCAGCATCTTCAGCAGCAGCAGCAGCAGCGTCATAGGTGTCTAGAGCAGCAGCAGCAGCAGCAGCGTCATAGGTGTCTAGAGCAGCAGCAGCGGCAGCAGCATCTTCAGCAGCAGCAGCAGCAGCAGCAGCAGCAGCGTCATAGGTGTCTAGAGCAGCAGCAGCAGCAGCAGCGTCATAGGTGTCTAGAGCAGCAGCAGCAGCAGCAGCGTCATAGGTGTCTAGAGCAGCAGCAGCAGCAGCAGCAGCAGCAGCAGCAGCAGCAGCATCTTCAGCAGCAGCAGCAGTAGCATCTTCAGCAGCAGCAGCAGCAGCATCTTCAGCAACTTCAGCAAAAGCAACAGCCCGTAACTTAGCATCATGTGCATCAGCAATAGCAGCAACAGCGACATTGCGACTAGCATCAGCGAAACAGGCAATGTTTTTAGCAGCTGTACAAGCATTAATAGCACTAGCCCTAGCAGCAGCCGCAACAGCGGCACCTTTAGCAGTCGCTGCAGCATCAGCAGCAGCAGCATCGGCAGCAAGAGCGGTAACAGTAGCAAGAACATTAGCAGCACGAGCAGCAGCGGCGAGAGTAACAGCAGCGTTGTTAGCAACATTAGCGACTTCGTATGCAGCATGTGTAGCACGAACGGCGGTACGAGCTTCACGTCTTGCACGAGCAGCAGCAATAGCTGCAGAAGTAGCCCTCATACTATCCAGCCACCCGTACGAATCTTGATAAAAACGAACCTCCACGTTGCTACTTGTTAACTCATCAGTAACCATGGACGTCTCCTCCGTGTGGTGTTGTCGCGGCTCTGTAGTAGTGTTGGGATGCTCACATTCGGTAGAACGTAGAGTGATTCCTGATGACGCCATGCTGAAGGTGGTAGAAGAAGTGTGTGGGATCCATGTTTCACTCTCGCTTATGTACTAGGCTCCGAGATAAGCTTCTTAACTCAAGAGAAAAACTCTCACTAGGAAGGCGACCAGCTGTCTACCTGTGTAGGTGCGGGTTCGTTACATCTTTAATCCTGTTCGACTCCCCGAGGAAATAGATGAAAAAAACAAAAGACCATCTTTCAAGCACTCGAATCCGCAGTCAGTAGGAAGCTATAAGGAGCTTAACTTGTTTTTGATTTAAGCTGTCTACCACACGCACGCGCTTGTAGTCACAGCTAGAGTGGCAGACATCCGTCCGCCCGCTGGTGCATGACACTCGGCCTTAGACACCCCCTGTAGTTTTTTTTGTATACACAGTTGACTAGCGTCTTAATCTCTTACCCAGCTATAATCCCATATACATGTAACGCGCATTACTCCCCTTTATGGCAATTATCAGATTGATTTAAGGGTGGAAAGGGCTTAGGTGATTAGGTCCCTCTCTAGCTGAAAACAGGCTTAGACCATAACATGCAGTCATCCGGCGGCGTTAAACACCCCCTGTAGGCTTTTTTGTATACACTCTTGATCCCCTCTCTAGGTGAAAACAAAGCTTTGAAGATGCAGTCATCCGTCCACCGGCTGGCGCGTCACGACTGTCGTTAATCACCCCTGTAGGCTTTGTATACACTCTTGATCCCCTCTCTAGGTGAAAACAAAAGCTCCGTCCACGGGCTGGCGCGTCACACCTGTCGTTAAAACGCCCCCTGTAGTCTTTGTATACACAGTTGTCCCGCCTTATCTATTCACCAGCTATAAGCCCATATACATGTACATGTGATTTTTGATATCCTCTCTGGAATAGGGTGGGGCTCAAGGTGAAAACAAGATTAGGACATTCGCTCTCTCAGCTATATAAAGAGCCTCAATTGTTCTTGCAACAGCACTTCACCACTGGTACACTATCAGTCACGAGGCAGATGTTTGCGGTATGGTTCATACAGGTTACCTACTAATAGCGGTTTGGGTGAGTAGATCACTTTTTTTTTCCTAAAAAAAAACCCCACTTAGAACTCGAGTATGTATATGTAGCACTGTTAGTGTAAGTACACAGTAGAATCTACTGTACTATAGACTTAACCCTCTGAAGACGGTGGAGCGCGTTAATGCGCAGGTCTGTGTCGGCGTCACTGTTTTTTTTGTTTTTTATTCTAACTAAAAAAAAGAAAAAAAAGTCAGAAGTCAATCTACGACCTATCAAAGACAATTTTGTGATAAGTTCAAACTAAATAAGAGACAGTTTGAGCGTCTCTTAGTCGCTGTCAAAGATGCGAATAACGAACGCGCTAGTATAGTTCCCCGCTCTTTCGTCAGATGGCGCCACAATAGGAATTTTGTACATTCCTACGATGCTCACGAACATTTTAACGCATAATGAGCTATATAGGCAACAAAGCGCGCCTCTAATATATTAAAATATAAAAAACATTTCAATATTGTGTATTTCTGATAGAAATGAGTCAGTTTCTTTAAATACCAACTAAACTATAGCGAGATGAAAAATACCACACCATATCTAAGGCGTTATAAAAGATATACATAGTCAGAACCTCTCACCGAGTCGGTAATCTGAAAAACAGATCGTTGTGCCACAAGGGCCCCCATCCAACGGGGCCTTTGAGGCCAGTCTGTCAAGAGTGATCCATGCTGCTTAACACGTGGCGTAATTAATTACGCCGATGTTGTGCAGTATATAACCAACTGACAGTGTCAGTTGGTTGGCCCCTCTTTAGGGGCCACACAATAAATAAAGAATAGAAGACTAAGGGAACGTTCACAAACGTCACCCCTTCCTACGGGGTGGGGTGGGTCTTTGGGTTTAGTGACAAAACAGCGACATGTGAGTAGGAGGGGGGAGAGTCGGAGTTTGCGTGTCAGCTCTCTTTTTTTTTTTTCCAAGTCTACATATTATTTATGATTAAAATTTTTTTTAAAAAAACACGATAATATAGTGCGCTGATCAAAAACTGAATAGAAAAGTAACCAAAATAGGTTGGGGAAATCTCTGCTATCTAGCTGATCCGTCGTTGTCACACGGTGCAGAAAATTTACTTTTAGAAAATCTATATTAGGACCACAGACGGGGCACATGTGTCACTTGTCGAATATAAGAGATGCCAATGGTCCTTGTCGAATTTAAGAACTAGGTCTTGTCCATTGTCTATTTTGAGAAGTAGTCTTGCCCATCTTGTCCCTTGTCGCCAACTCCCAGCACCCCCGTGTCTCCTTGTCCATATTGGCTAAAACAGGACATTGTTGACTTGGCTATTTTACCCGTCTGGGGTCTTATCATTAATCCCTGTGTATAACTTGCAGCTTATATGTTGTACCAAAACCTCCTTTCAAAATGTCAGAATAGGCAGTAACTCAAAAATAGAGGGCGATAACTGTGTTGTATTTTGGGAGGGTTTATTGAGTGCAACTTTATAGTAATATAGAATTGAGCCCGAACCAGTTCTATAGACAGAGGAAAAATATATCTAGGTCGCCAGATTCCATCTCTTTTCTATGCCAAAATATGTCGGAATCTCTCTTTTTTTTTCTTTTTTTTACTGAGTGGTTATTTTTTGATAGTGTAGAACCAATATCTGTCTAATTAAAAACCCTTATCAGTTCTGTTTTTACATACAAAGATTTTTTCCCACCCTTCTAGGCTTTTTCAAAGGATAAGAATTGAGATAGCTGAAGGCCGTTATGTATGTTTTAAACCCTTTTGGTGATACCCTACATAGACCCCTAGACGGGGGGATGCTGTGTCACTTGGCGATTTTTTTTTTTTTTTTAAGAAATGGCTATGTCCCTTGTCGATTTTTAAGAAAAGCGGTTTGTCCCTTGTCACTGACACTATAAAAATGTCACTACCCCTCATGTCACTTGTCGATTCTAAGGAATACCCATGTCACTTGTCGATTCTAAGGAATATGTCTTTTCCCTTTTCACTAGGGTCATGTCGATTTGTCGATTTTTTACCCGTCTGGGGCCCCCTCTACATAAGGGAGAATCTAAAAAAAAATTTAAAACGCTTAGGGTCGGGCCAAAATGATAGGGTCGGTCGGGTTACCGGAACACAACTTTTTTTTGTTCGGCCTATCCCCTTCCCCTCATGATTAGACCCGATACGACGTCACATTCATCATGATACCATCACTCACCATGATACACACACGCCGCGCACTACACACACACACACACACACACACACACACTCACACACGCTCTCTCACACACGCTCACACCCACACACACACACACACACACACAGACACACAGACACACAGACAGACAGACAGACAGACAGACACAGACAGACACAGACAGACACACACACACACACACAGACAGACAGACAGACAGACAGACAGACAAACAGACAGACAGCACACAGTACACCTGATGACCTCCACATGATGACCTGATGCCCTTCCTAAAAAAAAACCAACCCGACCTACCTACTCAAGAGGGTTTCAGTGTAGGTTTTTCTGATGCGTATATTATATTGAGATTGATTTTCAACTTTTGTGATCAGTGGTTGGTCCTGAAAAGGACCGTTTAGTAGAGATGATCGCAGGGACCTTGCTGCTGAGGCGGAGGGTGTGGTCATATCACGTTGTA
Organism: Harmothoe impar; assembly: GCA_947462335.1. Lineage (NCBI taxonomy): Eukaryota > Metazoa > Annelida > Polychaeta > Phyllodocida > Polynoidae > Harmothoe > Harmothoe impar. Next base: position 75,216,969 of record OX381707.1, read on the forward strand.
GTCCTTCAGCATCTCTAGGACGGCGAGCGGTAAGCCTTCCTCCCTGCAGACCTGCTGCTTGATTTCTTCGACGCACTGCCGGATGATTTGATCAGTGACCTCCGTGATCAGCTCATCGGCCACACCCTCTGCAGCAGCAGCACGCTGTCTCTCTGCCTCCTCTCTCTGTAGTGCGGCTACGAATTCCTTCTCCACGGCCGCATCGATCATAAATCGGGAAACGGCCACGAAGTTCACTCGGTGAGCCATTTTGTCGAACTGACTTCCTAACCGCCTGAGAGCAGCTGACATCACACTATTTTCGACGACGCTATGACGCGCACGAGGTAGACAGGCGACGTCGTTTCACTTCCTTATTTGGAGTTTGGGACCTTGTGACACCGAAGTCATACCGTACGGTCGCGATAAAGCAACTAGTGTTGAAAGTGCGCCGGTCTTGAATAAGCGCCGGAGTATAAGAGCCTCTAAATGTTTTTTCTTAAGCACTAAAATCGCAACTTTGAATAAGCGCCAGCGCCTGGCTTGTATATAGCTCCTGAGTAAGAACTTCATCGAATTGAAAAGCACTCCCTCAGAGCCCTTAATCGCGACAGTACGGTACAAATCTGATGTCAACCCGCGCCAAAACCAAAAGGGTGTTCCGGTCACACGTACCTACGACGAGTGACCTTCAGCTATCACCACGTGAAGAGTGGGAAATAAATTTTGTACGGCAATAAAACTGAAAACTGATAACGATTCCATTAGATAAGTATTTGGTTCCAATCTATGGCGAGATATTTCTGACACTTGTCTCCACCAGAGCGATTGATTTATATGTCTGTAGGCTTCAGCTCTCCACCACTCTCCAATATCCGCCGGTGCATGATGGTCACCGCCCATAATTAGTGACAACTAAACCTCTGCTGGAGAGTGAAAGCTACGTTGAGTCTTGAGGTGCGCAGAGATACTATCTGCCGCAGCCTGATTTTAGTTCCACGCTATTTAGATAACCGCCCCATTTAAAATCTCTCAATCCTAGAAAAGAAAAAAAAATGCTAGAGTTTATCATGGAAGCGTCTCAGTTTTAGTCAAGCCGTAAAGTGAAGAACCTGAGTTGTACAAATACCCACATGAGGGGTGACCCCGGGCGTTCAGTTAGTACTGAGTCTATAGTCAAGTTCCACTCTCTAAACAGAGCTTTAGCGACTCCGTCATCTAGACCGCGCGCGCGATTTTTTTGCTGAAGCAGCTAATCAATGGAAAAGTAGAGAACACGTACTCGATCAAAAACTGCTTCAGAGGCTTGTTATCAGGTATTATCAGTTAAATCAAAATATTTCAAAACATCCAGCAAAGCAGGATGGCATGTCCTACAGCTGGGCGCTGACGAGCAGACGCCGCTGACGTCATTTTAATCAGGCCACAGCGCTTTTTAGACACCTTTTCTGTAAGGCCTGTCTCATACCTTAGTATATGATACCGTAAACGCCGGGTGATTAGTATATGATCACATTGTCAGTCGCGGATCCACAAAGAGGCTAGATAAGCCACGAGCGGACCCGCGACTACAATGTGACATAATCTTACCATGCGCTTGTTTTGTTTTGTTTCTATTTACAACAGCAAACATTTCAACATCCTATTGTTTTTTTTAAAATGATGAAAAATCAGCCCAAAAAAAAGTAAACATTTTAGAGCTAAATTTGTGGAGGATAGCCGGACATGCTGATGTCACTAGACCCCTAAATTCGATATGGTGACATGGTCATTTTCTTAAAATTCGATACGACGACACGGGCATATCTTAAAAAATCAACATGGGGCATTGGTCATCTAAGTGACATGGGACATGGGGCATTTCTTAAGTCCGACATGTGACATGGACCATAGTGACATGAGAAAAAAAAATGTTCGAAGAGTGCATCAGAAAAGTACCATTTCAAGCCTAAACATTTCGCCAAAAAATTATTTTTTTTCTTGGATGGTACCCGGCTTTGCAGTGTCTGGGTCCTTAAAAATGTACCAGAATGCTCAAATTTGGGTTCTAAATATTTCAAAAACGTTTCTCCCTTAGTGACATGTGACATGGGCATTTCTTTAATTCGACATACGGCTGCATCCGTCAAGGGCCCCATGATGACTGATACCCGCCGCGCTCAAACTAGCGTGGTGGTTCTAAGTAGACCTTCTTTCAGTATCCTCATGACCAGATCCATCACCGTCTCTTGAGCGACCGCAACGTAACCTGCTCTGGTCATTTTGACAAAAAAACTGTCTGGCTAGCCGACCGCTGACGTCAGCTTAATTTTGACGACGTTGCTCATTACGCGTCATCAACAGTAACCAAGGTAACTATGGTTATTGTTATCCGGTCCGTAAGACAGTCTAAGACGGCGTGTAGTCGCGTTTTGCTCTCCCTAATACTCTAATTTAAGTCGAGTTACCACTAACCCCTACAAACGAGGGTAGTCTCATTTGTGTAATTCAAAGTCGTTCCTTTGTTAGCAATAAGGGGGTCGTTCTATTCATTGATTTTTTTTTTTTTTGTTTACAACAACAAGTCAAAGTACAGTCAATCAACCGAGATCCTTTCTCCTCCGTGGGGGTGTAGAAGGATCTCCCCCCTGAGGTTACAAAGTCACCTCTTTTTAAGGGGCTACAGGTCGCAAAGTCGCTTTCGCTTTCGCTTACAAGTCGCAAAGTCGCAAGAATATTCAAGTCAAAAGTCAAATTTATCAACTATCAGTATGGTCGTTTGAAAGTCATCAAGTCACCGAAAAACTCCTCTACAGTCACCTCTGACTCGCCTCCTCCCTACCCCCCTAAAGGGGGGTAGGGAGGAGGCGATTCCCTAGAGATCAGATAAAAATAAAAAAATTTCTCCCCAGCAGACCCCAAAGGCCCCCCCTCCCCCCCAAATGCCCGCCCACCCCAAAAATAGTGCCCCCCTCCCCCCCTCCCCTCCCCATGCATCTTAAAGTCCCCCCTCCCCCCCTCCCCCCCTCCCCTCCCCTCCCCCCTTATAGAAGCCTCCCATTGGCTAGTCCAAGTCATGTGACCAAAAGGGGGGCGTGGTCTGTCTATTATCTATATTATGCAAATGAGGGAGGGGTTCAGGTCACGTGACCAAGGGGGTGTGGTCTATTTTCCAAATAAAGAGCGCTTCCGGTCACGTGACCAATGGGGGTGTGGTCCTATTATGCAAATGAGGGGGTCACGTGATCCATTATTATGCAAATGAGGGAGTCACGTGACCAAATGGAAGCCTCTGATTGGCTGATGATCAAAGGGGCGTAGTCTATTATGCAAATGAGGGGGTCACGTGATCAAGGGGGCGTGGCCTATTATGCAAATGAGGGAGTCACGTGACCAAATGGAAGCCTCTGATTGGCTGGTGATCAAAGGGGCGTAGTCTATTATGCAAATGAGGGGGTCACGTGATCAAGGGGGCGTGGCCTATTATGCAAATGAGGGGGTCACGTGACCAAATGGCGGCCTCTGATTGGCTGGTGATCAAGGGGGCGTGGCCTATTACGTAATTATGCAAATGAGGGGGCGTGGCCTATTACGTAATAATGCAAATGAGGGGGTCACGTGACCAAATGGAGGCCTCTGATTGGCTGCAGGTCGATTGAGTAATAAACAGTACTTAAGCATAGTCCCGTTCCGATACATACTATACTACTCATACCCTAGTATGGTAGAGCTTGATCCACGAAATTACCACAGGTCAGCTAGAAGAGCATATTTATGCATGATAAGATTGTTATTAGAGGAAGTATGGCACTTTCAGTTAGCAGGTCCAATATAAAAGGTTGTTTACATTAGATGAACTATTGCTTCATAGATTCCAAAAGATGTGTAGACAGGGTTTAGTATGTACATATAAGACACATGTACTGTCATGAATATGAACAGTCAGTGACAATAGTTACTATCAAAGACCTCTCATGGGTTGGGGTCAGGATCTGGAAGCACTGAAGGCAGTTTAGTCAGTACCAGGTAATAGTAGTCACATCCTCTGATGTAATTCAGAAGACATTTAAACACCATTGTTTTTTTATAAAGGATACAAAAATAGCCCTCTTCAATGATATGGTGAATCAGTAAGTCACTTTAGTCATCGATTCTTTTTGTGTGTTATAAATTACGCTATTAAATCCTACAGCTCTAAAGATATTTGAGGATTGAGGTACTAGATAATAACAGTTTGTTATAATGTAAGGTGATGTATAGACCATAGAACAGGCTGTGAGGGTTTCTATGTTACTGCAGGTGGACTACTGAAACAGCCATAAACACAATTTAAACCACGGTGGTGGGTAAGAACAATAGACTTCACACATTGGTTATATTACATACCGTGGTTTAAAACAGATAGACAATGGTTATGAAAAGGTTATTAGGATTAACCACAGCTTTTTGGTAGGGCGACTTGGGCTTCGCCCTCGTCTGGCCCCGCCAGAAAGCTGTGGTTCATTCTGTATACCTTTTCATAACCATTGTCTATCTATTACATAGCCCAAACTCCACCGTGACACATTTTATGACACAGCATATCACCCCCAATGCCTCTGTAGCTGTCCAGGGGCGGCACAAGGGAGATGCAGGCGCAACACAGGCAACACGGTTTAGAAATGGTACAAGCAAGTAACTGTATAAGTGTTATAACCCAAGGATAGGGTAATTGTCCCAGGCGCCAGCCGCAGATAATTAGCATTTTTCAAGGCTTATAACACATATGCAGCTACTCACATGTATCATATCTGACTTACACTCACAGTAGGGGAGTGTGCTCAATGGACTGCATCCACATACAGCCATGTATTACAGTTTAAGGGTGTCATATGAGCAGTTTTCATCGCCGTGGGCTTTTGCAGGGAACTCATTAAGTGACCAATACCTCAGCACACCTAAAGCAATGTATAATGTGGTAAATACTATTAATAACAATGCACATATTTATACCCAACATAATATACTTTTTATGAAAGTCTATTTACAAACCATATTTAAACTATGTTAGAAAAACAAGTGTAAGGTGTCCTTTACAATGAATGATGTAGTGCCCACCTTCAGCCTTACATGTGCTATACTGCAGCACCAAAGTCAAGTAGTAACAGACTGAATATCAGTCTTAATGTACTAACTTAATGTACCAACTTTATGTACCAACTTTATGTACCAACTTAATGTACCAACTCTTGCTACACTTCCAGTAACACTCGATGTAGAGCGAGGACCGGCATATCAGATTCTTCAAGCATAAGATTTTTGGGGACATCTTATGCTCCAACCACAGACAGGGACTCCCCTGTATCTCCAGGGGATGCTTTATAAGAAACCATCATGTTTGATCATCCTCCAGTCCCCTAGGGGATGCTTCATTAAGAAGCCAACTGCAGTTGATACCTGCCCAATGGTAAGGGTAGGGGTTAGGGTTAGCTTGGTTTTTTTTCTGATTACAGTTAGGGTTAGGCTTAGAGTTAGCTATCTATCTGGGGGACCAGCGGAGTCCCTGTCTTTGGATGAAGAAAAGATATCCCCTGAATTTGTTGCATAAGATATTGTGCTAATGGGGTGAGGAGATGCGGGTAACACATGATTCTCAGACGCATTATACAGCCGAACACTTGCCTCATGACCATACCATCGTACTACCCTGCTGGGATACACAAGCTCACACTACCCTGCTGAAATATAGACTCCTATACTTGCCATAGTGAGGCAATGCAAACAAGAATTACATCTATATAATAACCTCGAGTTGTCATGTATAAATTGATATATAGTTATAGATGACCTCACAACATCCTGCGCAGGACTTTGTCTGCCGGGCAGATAATGTGTATCAATAGCACACTACGATATGGCAAAAACATGTTCATCAATAGCGCGATACGATATGGCAAAAACATGTTCATCAATAGCGCGATACAATATGGCAAAAACATGTTCATCACTATTGCGAATCAGTTTAATATATAATCACATACTTGTATAATTACCTACGAGTCTTCCACAGGACTATGTCAACTGAGGGAGTGCTACTCTTTAATGTGTTTTTGTATGAAGTGTAAACACCATCACATCTCATCACTTGTGCTATAATGTCCAATCACTTTCTAACACAGGACTTGGTCGACTGAGCTAGTATTATGCTTTTCTATTGCTGATGCAATTCCAATGACCTCATTATATACACATTATATAATTGACATTATAAGTGGCGTATAAGCTAAGAAATTACAATGGGATTTTACCCATGGTATAATCATGGAATAGTCCATCAGATTTCCTAAAAGAAAAACTATGTGTAGATTTACCTAAAATGACCACCCGGGTCTTGGTCCAGTGGGCATACTTTAATTGTATAATTCAGAACTCCTGCATTTTACAACCTCACTACTTGTTGAATATATCACTACCCTTTAAACAATCATAACATGGCGAATTACTGAGAAATGGGTCAGCGTCAACAACCAGCGTATCTAACTTGTCTATTTTAGTATTTTGTTCAGAACCTTGTCATCAAGGTTATTTTGAATTAGCGACATTATCACGCTCACTAATTTAATTCCTGTGTTAGCATCAGCCTCTTAAAATGTATTATATGAGTTAGCGAGAAATTAACCTACGTTGTATTGAATAATAATGTGTGCATTAGACGGGTCAACATATATAATTGATAACATAAGATGTTCAACATTGATTTTCTGAAGCATGATATGACAGATGTAATAGCAACATATTAACGATAACTATTATGTGCAAGTAATTATAGCTTTCCAGTCACACACCCTGACAACTTGCAGCTGTGCTTCCTAGTACATAACGATGCAGCTGAGTGGACCAAAATCCCCTTCCGTCTGGGGAAAACAAGGGCCAAGTGATATTTCAGCCCACTGAATGTTATCGTGCACATTTCATCTACCTCCTACTAAGTGTCTCTCCAACCCTTCCCAGCATTGAGTACAGTCTCTGACATTGTGTGTTAAGATATTGGTTAGCACATTTAGTACAACATTCCCAGACTTAACCAGACCTACTGATCATGAACCTATCATTAACACCATATACTGTAAGAAAAATGGTCGCCATGTTATGTTTGTATACAGTAGATTCTACTGTAGGTGTACAGTTTATTTTAGGTAGACAAAAGAATATACTATAAATCTATAGCAGTTATATTGTAAAGCCACTCTACAGTAGATTCTACTGTAGATATACAATAGACTCTACTGTACACCTACACTTACTATTTACAGTGTAGTATATAGCTGTAGGAAACATAGATAAGTGCAGATTCTAGTCGAATCTAGTCAGTGCAGACTTTGTCATACCTACTCACAGATAGAGCTTTTCACAATGGTCAAAGCATGGCACATGTAGTGTAGAGATGGAACATTGCCTACATTGGTGTGCCCTCTGTCACATAGAGCAACAACATAGCATCACAGCATTGGAAAACCAATATGTTATGACAAAAATGCCTTTAGACCTACTCTTCTTTATCCAACATATTTCAAGTTGCTTCCACGTGTATATTACATAAGCACTACGATCTATAGGTACAGGAGCACTACCTGAATTTCACATGTTTATTGTGATTGACAATTCTCTTCCACATAGTTCCTGAAATAATCCCTAAACCTAGAGGCTACATCACCCCCATTTATCATGATAAAATAACCTACTACCCTGAGTGAAACTTCATGAAGTGTCTTTATGTTGAATTCCCTAATGCAATATTTTTTTAGTCTGCCTCCTTTTAAAGATGGAAAGTTTTTGTGGAAACATAGATTTGTCTAATATAGATACACATCAGTGAATATGTATCATCAAAATGATTTAAATAGAATTTTGATAAATAGTTAAATATGATGTGCCAAACCAGAATACCTTGCATGGTGCTGAGAATATAAAAACTCGCAAAATTTCACAAATGATATTTTGAATAAATAACAAGGTTTATATGATATAATGTAAATAAGGTTTTTGCAGTACAATTTCCTAAGGAGAGTATTCATCTGGAGTTCTTGGTAGGAATGGTAATACTGACCTTTGTAAAAGACAAAGGTGAAATACATGTAATATTAACAGTCAAATACCCAGCACACTGGCAGTCGTTGTGCCAAAAGTGTAGAGAAATATATACTGTGGAGTGTAGATGAAAAATCAAAGAAATAGCCCACTGCAAAAATATATAGTGCTTTGACTAGATCCTATTTCAATACACATCACTCAACTGTTAGATTCCTCCTCCAATATTATGGCAGTGATTTAGTATGATAATTTCTAGCCAGAGTATCTCTCTGAAATGTGTTTTTCACTTTACCTAGTAATATCATCACATATATTCACAAACACCTACAATGCTCTGCCTAGTGTTGTGAAATCTACCCCTAACCCTAGCACTCATCATCTGGTTTAAGGCATGCTGCTACAATGCACTATACCTCTTACTGTCAGGGTTCTTATGAGGCATAATGCATTAAAGCACCATGCTGCCATGAAATGTTTGATAATACTGTACTTAACAACATCAAGTCACACCTATGTGTTGACCATATCACAGTTAATGGTAGTGTCTCTAGATAGGTGACCATTAACCTGAAGGGGATGAGACTCTGTGTCGTGCAAGCTGACCGATGAGGGGAACTGGGTGGTTTTTATACACCTCAGCTCAGTAGATGGGTAAGCGCCCTCAAAATTGGAGTACTTGCCACACCGGTTTTCTGCCAGGGCGGGGCCCCATTCCTCCAGCGGACGAGCTACCTCTTGTAGAAGCTGCAAGTAGAAAAAGATTCTGTTTAGCACAATGCTATTTACAGATGACAAAGATCTGTGATATGTCATGGGAAGGCAAGACAAAGTGGATAAAAGTGGATTTGGAAAATACCAAAATTTGTGACAAAAGTGGCACATCGAAGGGTACGAAGAATCTGACTAATCAAAGACATGTTTTATTTTTCTCCAATTCATCTATTTTATATTTGCCTCTCTCCTGCATGATCCCCAGTTTCTACTTTAATGCCTCCTTTCTCATATCACACTGAAGTTTCTGGAATTGTTTGATGAGATCCTCCTCCTCATAATCCCTCATCACAGGTATATCCTCCTCCCCAGCTTTTCCCCACTGTAGATCTATGGTGTTTGACACATTTATGACAGAATGTATTGGTCATCATAACAATTTAGGCTCCAATCCTTGGGTATTTTAGTGGAGGACCCCAGTTTGTTGGTGTAGGTCATGAAGCAGGAGAGTTAATGTTTGTTGTGGCGTGGGCACCAATGAGGCAGGAAGTACAGTCGGAAAACCTGGAGGTAGACATGGGGAAGGCTTACTACCTACCCAAGTTCCTTATGCACTTAGTCTTTTATGATACTCACATAATTAATTATACACCACACATATACTCCCACCGCTTATTTCAGAGTAGCATTTATTTGATAATGGTACTTATTTGAGACCCTCTACAGGGAAAGACACTAACTTTTCCAGTGATTTCCTCTTTCCAATGACACATGGCATAATAATATTGTTATGGATATTCTCCTAAAAACTTGTTTACCCACTCCACAGTGGGCCACCCCGGCTCATAGGTGGGAAGTTCTTGGGAAAACTGTGAGCCTGGACCCAAAAGTACGGGCCATTGGCTTCCAAGCCAGCGTTGGTATCTACTCCTGCCCGTGCACCTAGGGTAGATTCACCATTAGTCGGCACATACCCTGAGTCGGACAGTGAGGTTATTCATATAATCTGCTACTTCTAGTGTTTGCATATTGGAAAGAGAAACTCTTGAACTTTACCATTATTGACAAATAAATAGCTTAAAAAGCCTAAATAACCAAAAACTCAAGTGTCCATCTCAAGGTATGTGTCGGGTCCGCACCTAGGACGGTGGGCCAAGCATAATTATTTTGCTTTTCTTGAAGAGAAAGCCATAACAATTCCTTACAAATATATCTCTAAACCTAACCAAAATGGCCAACTTGCCAGTGATTTCCTCTTTCCTATGGCACATGGCATGATTATAATGCTATGGATATACTCTCCAGGCCATGACCCAAAGTACTGGCCATTGGCTCCCAGGCCAGTGTTAGTGTCAATCCCTGCCCCTACACCCACTGTAAAACCTCGCGTATAAGCCTCGGCTAGTACGCGACTCAGATTGCCAGTGCAGCTTATAGGACCGCCACCGAGTCAGGGTGTAGCTTATACGTGAGTTTTGCCTACTGTAATACAGTACAAAAGTCACCATGATTGCTGGTGTGGCTTATAGTATTACCCCTATGGCGGGATGGGCCTTGTACAGAAGTTAGGCTTATATAAAAACTCAAGTGATAACATACTTCATCCTATCTGTGAAACATGATGCATCTTACACATGATCCGTCTTGACTGTACTCGTGTTTAAATTGTGGTCAATAAAAACAAATTTCAAACTTCAACTTCAACTTCATAGAGTAAATACAGATGTAGCACATACCCTGTATCCGCCCCTGCTGCAGTAGCTATACAGGAAGAAGCCCACAATGACACACAGCGGGAACATGGCAATCATCCAGCCCAGCGCCTGGGCCCAGCACGGGTACAGGTAGTCACCGAGGGAGGGAGACTTGTAGGAGGCAGTCGTGAACACCGTCGTCAGGAAGATGATACCCGGGGTCAGGAACCGCCAACACGTCCGCCAGTAGATGTTGGGTTTGTGGCCAATCATCATCGCAATGTCCTCGCAGAACGACTCAGTGCCTGGAAGTAAAGGAGGAGGTTGATTATTATTACTGTTATTATAGATTTAAGACTTTGGCTAACTTTTTGCCAGTTATACAAATTTGAAACAGAATTCCTACAAAAGCAGTCAGTTCTTGTAATCAAAAGTTTTTTTCAGGATTACTTTTTAGGAATTTACCAAAATTAAAATAGCCAGGGCTGCTTTATTACACATTGATGACACATTAACATGGAAATTATAGTCTATATGCATGAGGTTGTGCATATCCTCAGTTTTCTTTATCATTTTATTTGAATAACATTTTAGTAAGATCTCAAAATCCACAAATGAATTGACCAACTCACCATAGACCCAGTTTACATGTTTAAGAAGAGTACATCTTATTTTGTTTGAATAAGACTTTAATAACATCCACAAAAACAAACTCACCATAGACCCAGTTGAGGGCTGAGACCTCCAGGAGGCCTATAATGAGTAGCGGCACCCCCGAGATGCTGTAGTCCACCAGGTTGAGGATGTAGAGGCCGCAGCGTGACACCATGGGCAGCCCCAGGAGGAAGGACGCCAGGATGAAGCACGCCCGGAAGATGTAGTTAGCCCCGCTACGACGCAGGATGTTGGGGAACTCGTCTGTGAGCGCTGACAACACCGACTCTACCAGCGAGAACTGTGGGGTATAACGGTGAATATTAGGGCCAGTAACATTGATGTGTATAATTTTATGTAAAGCCCCTGGTGCATCATACAATCTGGGGGAACTTTTCTGTCAGTGCTGACAAAACCGACTCTACCAGCGAGAACTGTGGGGTAGAATGGGGAATATTATGACAATTACTTGTCTAAATTTGTTTGATTTTATGTTAAGTCCCTGGTGCATGATACAATCTTTGCGAACTTTTCTCTACCAGCGAGAACTGTGGGGTATAATGGTGAATATTAGGAGCATCAACAATATATATGATGTTATATAAGACCTTTGGTACACAACAACTTAATAGCTAACTCTTCTGTCAGTCTTGACAACACTGGCTCTACCAGCGAAGACTGTGGGTAAAGTATGATGGATAGTATCAGGAGCATCAACTTGGTAATACAGAGACGTAGGAAGCATATCTTTATTGGGGGGCCCACCCAAACAATCTTCGAGCAGCGGCCTAAATAAATGAAGTCACGTTCACCCTTATATAGGATTCATATAGAAAAGAAATGTTTGAGGCCAATTTAGTACTGATTGGGGGTTATTGCCCCTGAGTCCCAGTTTTTACTATGTGGGAGAGGTAAGATTGGAAATTGTGTGTGTTATTTTATAGGGTTTTTGCAATTTTTGGCCTTTGCCACTGGAAATATATATATAATGTTATATAAACCCCCTGGTACAGTGTAATACATGATGACAACACATACCTGTGAGCCAAACCAAAGGGTGGCCATCATAATGAAGAAGAAGATAGCCCATATCTGGGGAACCGGCATACGGGACAATGCCTCTGGGTAGACGACAAAGGCCAGGCCGGGTCCGCCGGCTGCCACATCCTTCACCTCCACTCCCTTCTCTGTGGCCATGAAGCCCAGCACACAGAATATCACGAAGCCTGCGTAGATGGACGTGCCACAGTTAATGATGGACACGGTGATGGCATCTCTGGAGGAAGGAAGTGGAAAATTGGTCATTTAGTCAATGCAATACTAAGTTTCAGAGAGGACAATGGGAGAGCTTAAGCACCATAGATTTTATATCATTCAATTGTACATCAAGCATTTTGGTAAAAGCTATCAAAGTTCTGTTACACTATAACCAGCTCTTAATAGGTTCATTATTTTCCATCTATGAGTCAATTGATTGACTCATAAGTATATTTGAAATGTAAGAGGTGCTTTAAATATAAGCTTAAAGCCTGCATACTTTACACAAAATCCTCTTTATGTGTTTCTTTTTCGTTTTTTCATCATTTAACTGCTTCTTATATTCCTCTTGGAGATAGATACAATGATAAAAAATAATATGATATCAACAATTTGCTGGCTTCAACCAGTGCAATGTGAGTTGTACCTGAGGCAGTTGTTATTGAACTTGTTGTAAGATGACATGGCGATAAGGCCCCCGAGGCAGGCTGACAGTGAGTAGAAGATCTGGGTTGCTGCATCGCACCACACCCGGGCGTCAGCCAACCGAGTAAAGTCCGGCGTCAGGTAGAACTCGATTCCCTTAGACGCCCCGGGCAGCGTGGCGCCCCTGATCAGCAGGATGGTCAGCATCAGGTAGGGGAAGAGCGCCGTGAAGTAAACGATCTTCCCGAGGGATTGGATTCCGCGGATGAGGCAGAGGAGGACGATGCCCCAGGCCAGGAGCAGACACAGGGTGAGCTTCCAGTTCAGGCCTCCTGCCTCCTCCATGCCCGAGGAGATCTCAAGGACGTAGTGACTGCGGGAACGGGAGATAAGGTCTGGTGTTAGCAATGCATTATTATGGCGAATATTGCATACCTATTAATATAACTAAAGAACAGCATATTTCTCAAACTCTGTGAAATAACCCTCACCTGTATTTTATCATAATATGATGATTAAATATTATTTAATCATCTAGCCATTGTACAATAGCTTTTTCAAATCAATTATGTTAGATCTTGATAAATATTGTTGATAATGACATAAAAAACGGTACACTCTTATAGTTCACCACTGAGTATTATTTCTCTTTCAAGTGGCTTTGCCTCTGAAACAACCCTCAGTGAGGATCATCATACTTGTAAACCTTTGTGTATAATGACATTCTTTATATTATAGAGAAGCACCATGAAAGAAAGAATTTAACTAGGATTTATGCAAACTATAAGCTACATATTTCTATACACTGATGAATGAAGATGAGTTACAAATTCAAAAAATTGAAAACAACATCTTACAATGATATTGGAAAAAAAGGTACAATTAATTTTACTCACTTGAAATATTCCTCCGCAGGAGTCATCATCTTCCCGGTGATATTTACTTGTTCAACAGTCACCATTGTGGTCACGCTTGCATTAACGGTCAAATTCCCGACACCACCAGTGACGTTACTGATGGCGTCGGTGGTGTAGACGGGGCTGATACAGTTAGGGGTGTTCCAGGGGTTGTCACAGGTGACCCAGGGCAGGTAGCCTTTGAAGATGGAGGCGAAGGAGGCAAACAGGTAGAGCAGGATGTGGCTGATGATGACGTTGTAGTAGATGCTGATCATCCACGAGATGGCCACCACCGCGTAGCCCAGACCTGGGGAGGAAGAGCACGTTTCGTTTGATTATAAAGATATGAAATGTCAGGGCAAATCAACAAAAGGTGTGTTTCAGGTTATATGGTCTAAAAATCTAGCGTAGGTAGGTCGGATTTCATTCTTTAAACCTTTTTTTACCAAAGCTTAAGTCTGAAAAGTATTACAAAATTGACTCTAAAATAGTACAGAAATGGCAAAAAATTGGTGGTCTTTTTTCGGATTTGGTAGGATCGGGTAACCTGAAACATACCTTTTCTTTTTATGGCCTTGTCAGTGTACAGTTTAAGGCCAATGTAAAATGTTCCAAACTCACAAATCTGGGCATTACCCCAGGCAAGACAAAATGGACTCTTAATGTCCCAAGTGATTTTCAAGATTGAATAACTATGACTGGATGTACACCATTTGAGTGCCTCAGCATGAGTTTGAAAAATCTGCAAGATCATGATAATTTTCTAATTAAAAAGAAATATATACCATCAAAAGTAACCAATATCAAGGTTTGTCATCCTTGGTATCAAATTTTACACTGATCCTTACCTTTGAATAAGGGGCTGACCTTCCAGATGGCGATAGGCTCGAGGCTGGCGAACTGTCCAAACGACAGCTCCATGAAGAACAAGGGGAGGCCCACCATACCCAGCATGATGACGTAGGGGATGAGGAACGCGCCTGGAAAACAAAACATCAAGTTTATACATTTTGGAAATACAAGATTTCCTATGCTTAAGCATTGGAAGGCCATATTCAATGCCCCCCCCCCATTGAATACAATGTGCCTGTATTCAGTATACAATGGGCTAAGAAAATTTGTCTTTCCTTCATTAAATGGCTTCAGATGAAAAAATGCCAACTACATTGATACCTCTCTGATGTATTTCACCCATGAAGCCGCAGGCTGAGTGGGACGCGCCCCAACCCCCACTTGTGAAATACAACAGAGATGGTATAAATGGGCATTGGCATTTGTCTATACATATTTTGACATGCAAATGATAATTATCAGTATGCCCCAGGTTATAAGCCAGGCCTGCATATATATACATTAGGCACACACCAAGTTTGAGGAAATTGCTATAAGTCACATCCCGGGTCCTGGCATTCCGATTTGCGTACAATTAATACAGGCGAAATTTCACAGTCCTCCCAAGAACCATGAGTATTTGGCAGTCATGCTTTTTGGTAGCACGGACTCATGTGGCCTTTATCTGAATTAACCTAATTTTCGTAAGGGACCTGGCAATAGTTACTTAATGTAGACAATGTATTGGAAAAACATCTTAAACACGAACATATGATATTATGTGCCAGATATAGACATATTTCCACTCACTATAAATATGATAATCGTTTGTATTGGTAAAATTCATAGTACTCTCTGGGTATTCATGTTGGAGACTATAGTTACCAAAAAGTGGGCATGACTTTTGAAGTCTGAAAGAATTTAACCCTTTCTGGATGGTACAATGCATTAATGCATCATATCATTGGTCATGATGCATAAATGCTGACTTGGTAAGTAACTTACCAGGGCTGCATTCAAGCATCATGCCAACCCTAAGGGATCAAGACACTCCCTAAGGGTCGGCATGATGCACCAATGCAGCACCGGCGAGTTACTTGCCGGGGCTGCATTGGTGCATCATGACGACAAATGTCATCTTTTAGCGATGTTCATCCAGAGCTTGAGCTTGGGCTCAAAAGTTAGTCAGTAAGGATTGACACTGCTATCTTAGAAGTGCAGTCCAAGGGACTTAGCCCTAGACACTTAGATTATGTAAGCCCACATTGAGTTATTATGCACTTTTTGATATCTCACGACTTTGCTACTATAAGATCCATTGTTGGAGTGGTCTCCATCACCTCCCACAATGAATTCTGAATTGGAACACATCCAATCAATTGGCACCCCTACTAACCAATCACACACCAGACATACCAGGTCTGGACAAGTGTCCCTACTAACCCCTGGTGCTGCACCTTGGTGTTTTAACGAAACAACTTGGTGCTCTATCGACACCGGCGAACAACCTGCACAAGCCCCCATACTTGACTGGGAGGCTAATTCTACATTTTGGCTATTGAAAGCCACTGCACCCTTAGTTAAGATACGTTCAACATATTATGCCACATGGCAGATAGGAGTTTTTGTACCCAGGGTATGTTCTAAATACACCACACATAACATGTCTCACCGTGTAAATACCTTGCTACCGTGCCACCCTCTCATTCCATCATGACCACTGACCTACAGACCTTTAGCAGTTACAAGGGCCTGAAGATTGGCCAATATAATATTAGAAGCATGACCACCAATAAAAAATTCGATGCTATAACTGACCTAGTTCCCCTATTTAATATCTTCTGCATCACAGAAACTTGGTTAACTGACCCATACCCTAATAATAAGATATTAGTTGATAACTATAGCTACCATAGACTTGATAGGAAATTAGATAAAGCAGGCGGTGGTTTACTTATTTATATTGATAATGGGTTGGCGCCCTACTGCCATGTGGAGTCTTCACTCAGCAAATCAGATGCTGATATTGAATTAATGGTGCTACAGTATTCACAAGAAAAACACAGATTGATGTCAATAATATTAGTGTACCGACCACCTAACGGTAGCTATGTGAGATGTCTTGAAACATTAGTCGAGACATGTCAAAGTGAGTTATTGGATGGTCGGGAGCTTTGGATATTAGGGGATATGAACATAGATTTATTTGACCCAGAGAGTTCTGAAACTAAAAAGTATTTAAAGAACATAGGTGATTTAAACCTCTGTGACCATATAAATTGTATCACCAGGCCGTACCCCAAGGGGCCTGGTGGCACTTGTATTGACCCAATAGCTACTGATTGCAGTATTGTTCTGCATTCAGGGACACTACCATCCTATGTTTCTGACCACCTACCAGTCTATGCAGTCAGAAAACGTGACTTGCCAAAACCAACCACTATTACCATCCAAGGACGTAGTTATAAGAACTAGGGATGTCATTGGTATCGGAGGTATCGATACATCGCTATTTTCTATGAATCAGATAACTGAATCAACAAACAATGGGTATCGATACGCCGCCATTTTGGATTTATTTTGGGCTACATGTCAGTTTTTACTGCATGTAAATCAGACCATTATTAAGGTTTTTAGGTAGTAAAAGGTGAAATCAAAACATTTTTAGAAACTCGCGAGGGAGCAAGACGACTTGGTCTGTCGTCTTCTTCAAAACTATGAAACATTTCTTTTATTTCATTGTCTGTGAAAAAGATTTTAAGGTGTCTGTAACCCAAAGAATAGAATAGTGTGGCCTAATCTACCTTTTTTAAAACATATATTCAATAACTGATATATTTGCTATATCGACACCAACATAGTGAATAACTGATAACCTATAAAATTTGATACCAATGACATCCCTAATAAGAACTATAATAGCTCAGACTTCAGAGATTATTTAGGTGAATATGATTGGTCAAAATTTGATGCCTCTAAGTGTGTTAATGAATGCTGGAACATAATGCTAGATGCCATTAGACTATACCTAGACACTTATTGTCCGACAAAAGAATTAAAATTCAAAGACTACAATAAACCGTGGATCACCAAAGACATATTTGAACTGATCCACACACGTAACGAAACCATGTTAGCATATATAAGAGGTAATAGGGTAGATGATGAATTACTAGATAAAGCCAAATCTCTCCGAGACTTAATCAACTATAGAACCAAAGATTCTCATGACAATTATATCAATAATAAATTAGAAGAGCTATCATCCAACCCACATGCATTTTGGAGAGAGCTCAATGAGCTGTTGGGTAAATCCAGTAATGTCAAACCGGAAGTTACCTTAAAACATCATATAACAGGTGATGAGGTCAGGGGTACTGCCGTCCCTGAGTACATCAATGCTTTCTTTTCTGAGATTGGTCCTGATTTATTAGTAAATTGGGAAATGAGCCTAAAGTAAATAATGATAAGGTTCCAATCTATAAATCATATGATCCGGAAGCTGTTTTGAAGGTAACTTACAGGGAGGTCTTAGACCTTGTACAAAATATTGAGTTACATAAATCTAGTGGACTTGATAGTATCTCCACTGCTGTCATTAAAGATGCACTATTAGCCATGTGCCCCAAGTTAACTAGATTAATTAACCTCAGTCTCAGCAGTATAACCTTTCCCACTGCCTGGGCCAGTGCCAAGGTGGTACCCTTGCCTAAGAAAGGTGACCTTACACATATAGGTAATTGGCGTCCTATCTCTCTACTGCCGGCCCCAGGTAAAATAATGGAACGAGTTGTGTACAAACGATTATATGCCCATTTAGAGGAGAATAACCTGTTAACCCCATGCCAGTATGGCTTTCGCACGTCCAGGGGGACGAGTGATGCCGTTTTTAAACTACTGAATGACCTATATAGAGCTAGAGATAATGATAAATTGGTTGTCTCTTGTTTCCTGGACGTGCGGAAGGCATTTGATTGTATCCACCATGGTGAGCTTATTACACGCATGAGAATGCTAAATTTCCCTACTTATCTGACAGACTGGTTATGTTCATACTTAAGCAATAGAAGTCAGCGTGTAACCTGCAATAATAGTATCTCTGACCCAGTTAAGGTGACCTTTGGAGTCCCACAGGGTTCTATTCTAGGGCCCCTCCTGTTTATATGTTTTGTTAACTCACTGCCTACTGAAATCAGAAACTGTCGTGTATTAATGTACGCTGACGATGTTGTGTTTTATGTTGCTGACAAGAGTTTATATAAAGCTAAAGAGCTTATTCAAGCAGATTGTGATCGAGTGTATAAATGGTGGACTATGCATTAATACAGATAAGACTCAAATAATGGTTTTCAGCAAAGACAAACGACATGCCTCACCTGACTTATCTATCAGGATGGGTAATACAACACTTTCCAACTGTAGCCAATATGAATATCTCGGTGTAATTCTTGATTATAGACTTAATTTAGATGCAATGGTGAGCAAAACAATAAGTGCTGCCTACAGTCGTATTCATATGTATGCTAAACTCAGAGACAAAATGTCCAAAGCCATAGCATGTCTAGTTTATAAACAAACAATATCACCTGTCGTAGAATACTGTGGGTTTGTCTATAATGGCTTAACAGAGCATAATCAAAAACGTCTACAACATGTCCAAAATCGCTGTTTGCGAATATGTCTAAAAGTAAAAATCAAACACAGCATTTTACGACTACATGGTGACACAGATGTTGAATTCCTTGGTGTACGTTTTGATCTACAATTAATAATGTTGTTACACAAGTATGTCTACGGCAATATATATAATGCCAGTGAGCTGGGTATCGCCTTAGAAGAAACACATCCCAATGGTCGAATTACTAGGTCAACCAACACTGGTTTGCTCATATTCCCCTCATCAATAAAACTGGGTTTCAGAAAATGCCCACTCTATAGGGGCATCAACCTGTGGAACACGTTACCACCATCTTGTCGTACCAATACTTCAACGGACTCATTCAAGGCACAAGCAAAAGTGGTTATCCAAAAACTTTATATGGCCAAGTGGTACCCAGGCCACGTTGTATGATGTGGCTTGGGTAACACCCAAGTTACCTTACTTATATAATTATTTGATAATACATGTTATGTCATATTAGAATCACATGAAGACACATCTCTGTATGTGTAATGTACTTAATTTATACTTGAAGTTATACCCTGCAATCATGCTATCCATGAGAGTGAACGGAACTTTACCGGCATACTCCTCTGTACACTTTGAGATTGTAATTGTATTTTGAACATCACACAGTGAATAAATACTCTTATAAAATCAAAAAATCCTTAAATGGTTAAGTGAGACAACCTTTGAGTGGCATGAGTTGTTAATTAAGGCCAGCTTTGGTGGGGACCAGCACTGGTGCATTAAGAAAGCTGTGTCAAACAAAGAATGACATTCAGAGTTGTGACTTGACATTTAGACATTCACGATGTAGCCAGGGACAATGCTATCCCCATGTTACTCCAATACTTGTTTAACAGTTGGTAAATTTCACTAATGTACACAGAATTTTGGGAACTATTAAGTTGTGGTGGTTTGTACCACAGTAATAGATTCATGTGGCAGACCACAGCATTGGTATAATGGTAATGCGGTGGTGGATGAACTATCCGACAATCTTTATCTTTGATCAAATTACTTACTTTTCATAATGATGATTTAATCACTATATAATGGCTTTTCCAGATCACTTAGATGAGATTTTGACGAATATATAGTTAATAATGACATGAATTAAACACTCTCGTATAGTTCACAGTGAGGGGTATTTCATCAGGTGACGCCGAGTGAAATAAATGAGAAAAAAAAAACATGGAAAGAAATTGTAGAGTCGGTTTTTCTTCTTTTTTTAAAACTTTTCTTTTAACATGAAAGTACCAGCCAGCCTCTCTGGAGACCCTAAAATTTATTAAAAATACTGAAATTTCTTTAAAATTGCATAAAAAAATGCAGGGTCGGCCTTGTTTCATTATGCTCGGCCGGGTGACCTGAAACAACCTTCTTTTTTGGCCTAACCCTCAGTTAGTAACTCTACTATTGAACCTTTGTCTCTATATTAGACTCACCCCCGCCGTTCATGTAGCAGAGGTACTGGAACCGCCAGACGTTTATTTTTATCATGATTTTTCCTAATATTGGATCCCAAAATGTGCGCTCTTTTAATCATGACTAGGTGATCTGCATAGGCTAATTTGGACTCTGATAAATTGACTCCTACCTTTCTGTTATTATAATAAGTCAGTATTTATATAGCAAAAGGCGCTTAACGCCTGTGACGTCTACATATGTCTTGTATCAGGAGATTCACACACTAATTGTCATTCAAAAAGTGTATACACACAGAAAAGTAAAGGTGTCAACTGTGTCTCCCACGTGGCTCTGGTAAAATAGAGAGTCAGACTGCTAATGACTCAACATATATGACGGGTCAACTTGAGTTACGATCAGCCTCATATATATATATGACGGGTCAACTTGGGTACGATCAGCCTCAACTCAAATTGACTGTGTACTATCAGAGTCAACTCAAGTTGACCCTTCATATAAGCAGAGTCATTGGCAGTTTGACACTCTATTCTGCCAGAGCCACGTGGGAGACACAGTTGACACCTTTACTTTTCTGTGTATATGATGAGAATCATGTTTGATATGACTCACCTCCCCCATTCTTGTAGCAGAGGTAGGGGAACCTCCACACATTGCCGAGTCCTACGGCGTACCCCACACACGTGAAGAGGAACTCGAGCTTGCCGCCCCAGCTACCCCTGTCCAAGCCGTCCTGCGAGCTGCTCACCGTCACCGCGTCCACATCCTTCACCTTACTCTCATCCTGCAACACACAAGGTTGAAGTATTGTCATGTTTTGATTTATTTAGGAGTTATCAACACCTTATACTGCATGGATTTTGAATTTAAGTGAATTAAATATGATTCAATGAACACTGTCATCATATTTAAGATAAATCACTATGCGGCCCTTGCAGGGTTAAAGCCCTATGCAGCCTTTACAGGTTTAAAGCCCTATACAGCCCTTAAACGTTTAAAGCCCTATGCGGCCCTTACAGGGTTAAAGCAACATGTGGCCCTTTAAGGTTTAAAGCCCTATGCGGCCCTTACAGGGCACCTTGATGGCACCACGGTTCTGACAGCAAGACACAGGAACTACGCAGCTACCTGCCGCCTTCACTCTCCTCCATAACGTCCGCCACTGACTACAGGTATAACGATACTCAGGATGTGTGTGGAGAGTGAGGTGGATTTCCCAGGGGGCCGGGCGGGAGTCATTCATTGTTCTGTGACGTCAGAGACAGGACATGGCTATTTATAGGTCCACACCACCATCATTAATCTATAGGTACAAGACTTTGGTGGCTACGGTGTATATGTGGATATTGTGGGAGTAGATTTTATTTTTAGGAACGGTTTTCATCCATATGGTTAGGCCTGGTACATTTATGAAATAACAAGCATACTTTGACTGATGTTGCATATATATATATATATATATATATATATATATATATATATATATATGTATATATATATATATATATTATATATGAATATATATTTACATTCGAAATTCTGGCACAACTTTTGATAGAAGTTGTACTGATTTTTTCAAAATTCATATAATGGCTACTTTTAGGACATCTTGCTATTTAATTTCACAGGATCTGTACTCCTGGTGTTCTGTACGAGACAGATACTTTTGTGTTTTTTTTTGTTTTTTTTGCTCAAATTTGAAGGGAAAAGTTGTAAATATTGGACAAATAAGGACATTTTTTGGTATCAAATTGAAGCTTCCCGTGGCACAAATACAATGGGCCTGAGGAAATGCACCTATTCAAAACGTTTGTAGATCATTAATTTCTTAATCATTAAAATGTGAATGTGAAGTTTGCTGAGAGCCTAGATTCCCTAGGGTCTTCAGATAAAAGAAAAGCAAGAGAAAAAGTGCCTTTGTCAAATTTCTCACGGCATACTGATAAGAAACAAGTATATTTTTTGGACTGGCCTTACCAGTAATCAAGATTCCATTCTAGTGCTTAAGAGATATCTCAACCCCCACCTACCCTTGGCTCTTATACAATACTGTGGCGGTGAGGGGCATGGTAAGCTCCGCCCCGCAAGTTTGATGTCTAATATTAATGTAATAACCGATTATCATTGTGTAGTCATATGAATATCTCATGTCTTATGTGATAACTTTAAGGGTTTATACGGGTTGTGTACCTTCCTCATGGTTTAAAGAGAAGCCATAGTTTTAATTGAGCACGGAAGAATGTGGCGGCAGCGAGCCGCGATACTCACGGGGCGTTGCTTCGTCGCGGGGCGGCGCCACCGTCGCTTCCTCGCGGGGCGGCGCTTCTTCGCGGGGCCACTAGGAGGCCTATATAAGGCAGCGCGACGCCCCGCAAGCTTCAGTATCCCATACTCTAGTCTAGGAGACAGTCGCGTCTCAGGGATGCTCTACAGTTCTAGTATCTTTATACTGAACTGTAATCATAATACTTAGTGTTGGTATCTCTATACCTCCAGGTATCTCAATACCTGTCTTAGCTCAGCTGTTCAGACACCAGTTATCTTAATAACTGTAAGCTATATGATCTAAGTAAAGCCTCATGCTGTGATGCCTCATGCACCTTCTGATTGAATTAGGTAATAAGTCACCCTTTAATAGAATGCATATTTCTTATAACTACAAATAGCTTGTGTTGTCTTCTCTCTGGTCATATCATTCCTCCACCCCCATACATCCATCTCCCCGCTACAATATATTTATGTATATATTCTGAAGCTAAGCTATACCACCCTCCTCAGGGACTATTGCTTATATTGTTTGGCTTCATACCCAGGAGTTTCTGGAAAGCTACTCTATAATCTTTATCCTTCCAAGCATATATCATAGGATTCAGCCAATTGTTAGCCCTGCAGATGATTATTGCAACCTTTTCAAAATATAGCCAGGAAATATGTCTTGATGAATCAAGGATTATGATGGCAGAAACGTGTGGGATATAACAAATGAAGTAGGTGCCCAATACTATGCCCATCATCTTAGCTATCTTTTTCTGCTGTCTGTTTAGAGAAGCCTCGTAGGTGTCAAAGGGCTGCTGCAGTGCAGCAATAGCTCTTCCCTGCTTGTGGGCTATCCTGCCAATTGCTACATAAAACACAACAGTAAAAATGGCTAACAGATACATCTGTGGCATGATAAAGATTCTCTCGACCTGTTTTGGGAAACAAAAATAGAATTTACAAGGGACACCAATGTCAAGGTGATGCAATGATAAAGTAATGGCCGATGCTTCAGTTATTAGAAAAAGCCAAGTAAAAGCTAGGATGGTGTAGGTCCTGGTGGATGTGACCCACAATGGGTAGTGCAGCCCATGGGCGATGAACAAGTAACGGTCTACTGCAATCCCCAGGATGCTCAACATATTGGCACCAACCGAAATTAAGATCAATATCATGGCGATGAGACAGACCGGTACATAAGCTGGTTTGTCAGACAGAATATGATGGGCTAGAGCCAATGGGCTTGATATAGCACCTAACAGCAATGGCCAGGCTACAGATCAGGAAGTTTGTGTTGGTTCGTAGCCTTTTAAAGCGAACCACTGCCGTGATGGTAAGTACATTACCAAATATGGCAAACCCAGAGAATAAGAATCTCATGGTAAAGTAGAAGGCCATGAAGGCTGTCGATAGTTGAGGCTCTATGAGAGCAGTATAGTTTTTCATCATTATAGGCATTCCATCAGTCATTCCGTTGTTTGCAAAGTTCTCCTGCGGCAAGGTAGCAGTTACTTTGATTCCATCAGTTGCATTGTCTTGGATGTCTGGGGTGTTGTTCAGTAAGAATGCAGTGGTCACTTCCATTTCTTGAGTGTTTTTATTCTGTAAAGTAATAAATATCAGAAATACTAGACAATTTCATAAAGTAATAGTAGAGAGTGGTAATCAAGTATATATCATTACATGCGATTAAGGACAAGAACAAATATATGTGACCCAACTAGCTAATTAACACTAAAACACTTTTACAATGAACACAATTAACACTAAATTAACACTAAAGAAATTGAATTCTGGATATACGAATTCACGCCTCTTTCATATCCGTGAATATAGTGATAATAATTGTACTGGGGTATAGAGCCTTAAGGCACCCTGCACTAAGGTCCCTTTTTGCAGATTGTGCCACATTATATACTCTGTATCATTTTTGACTCAGGGTGCACCCCTGAGTCTAGGTAGACGACCTAAAACGTTGGTTAAGAGATTTTCCCAATTTCAAGTTCAATTTATCATATATCATAAATTATCCATGTCAATGATGTAAATTTTGGCTGCACTGTTGCTTTCAGACCTAATCTATGTTATGCAATAAAGTGCATACGCAATTTTGCATTTTTTGTTGCTAAAAATCATTCCAAAATATTTGCACTTTCTTGAATCAACAAAACACAGATACTGCCTTCCCATTGAAATCAATGCTGAAGCAGTGTGCACCATTCTAGACAACCCTGCGCTGTGCTATGTTTTGAATTCAATAAAAGTTATATATACCAATGTGTGCTTGTCTTGCTATAGGCTTAGTGCACAAGAAAGTGTTATAGACTAGACAACACATTCAGGAAATGGCCTATAATCATAAGGAAGATGTTGCCTATGTTGCCACTTGGGATGTTGCCAATGTTGCTACATGTCCTTGGGAGGGTGGGGGGGGATGTTGCCCATGTTGCCACTTGGGATGATCATCATGGTCAGTCACCACCATCATGGTCTGTCACCATCATGGTTCATTGTCATCATGGTTCATTGTCATCATGGTTCATGGTCATCATGGTTCATGGCCATCATGGTCATCATGGTTCATGGTCATCATGATTCATGGTCATCATGGTTCACAGCCATCATGGTTCACAGCCATCATGGTTCATGGCCATCATGGTTCACGGTCATCATGGTTCACGGCCATCATGGTTCACGGCCATCATGGTTCACGGCCATCATGGTTCACGGCCATCATGGTTGATCATCAGGCTCTATTATCAGGGTTGATTATCAGGCTCGTTTGAAAATTGATTGAATTGGGTGCATCGCACGTAA
Organism: Harmothoe impar; assembly: GCA_947462335.1. NCBI lineage: Eukaryota > Metazoa > Annelida > Polychaeta > Phyllodocida > Polynoidae > Harmothoe > Harmothoe impar. The sequence continues at coordinate 75,242,633 of OX381707.1, forward strand.
TAGTGCGGGTGCGGTCAAGTCATAATTGTCATCCATTTTGTGATTGGAGATTGGGTAAAGACATAAAGTAGCCTGACACCCTGAGTCTCCTGTGATGTAAATCACACGCCTATTGATGTAAACTGTGTAATCATCTCTGCATGGCTTAATGAGCGCTTATTGAGTGCTGCTTTGGTGAGGTGTGATTCTGTGCAACCCGTGTTAACCCTATCAGCACAGTGGAAATTAATATTATCACCCAGCATGCAATTTGACGTCATGCCTCCGTGTGTAGGTTGAGTCTCAGGCAGGCAGGTGTTGTCACTTTTCTGTCTCTTTGTCTTCATATGGCTCAAAGTCTCTGCAGCACTTATGACTCCAATACAAGGGAGTGTTCATTTATTAGTTACAGGGGAGGAGGCGTAAAAGTTTCCGACCCCTCCTGAGGGGGGGGGGCGTAAAAAATTCTATCCCCTCCTGAGGCGGGGGGGGGGCGTAAAAAAATTAGCCCCTTTTTAGCAAAAAAAGCCTGCACGTTACTAAAGTTCAAAGGGGGGTGGGCGAAAAAAATTTTGGCGGCTTCGGCGAGGGGGGGTGCCAAACGAGCCACGCGCTCTTGAGGGGGGGGGCATAAACAATTTTCACCCCTCCGCACCAAATCTCACCCCCCCCCTGTAATTAATAAATGAACACTCCCTAACGAGTCCTCATTATCTCAGCTTCAGAAAATGCATTGTGTGCCAGATAATGTTAAAACACATCGCAAATAAAGTAGGTATGCTGTAGGTTGTGTCTCACCAAATCTATAGGGCCTAGTCGGGACTGGAGCTGGTTACAGCGTGCAGCACTGATAAGAGCTGATAAGACTGTTACTAGCCTGTCCCCTGTTTGTCCCCTAATTGTACCCATAGTGGGATGTCTTATCAGTGGGTTTAACCGGAACCAGCGAAATTTAAAATGGCGGACCCACTGGGTATAGCTCCAGATTCCTATACAAGTTGAATTTCTATGACCGCCATACCTCTATGACCACTGCACCTCTATGAATGGTTAGCCCAGATCAGTAGAATTAAGAAAATAATTATTACCGTAAAACCTCGCGTATAAGCCTAACTCGCGTATAAGCCGCACCTAGAATTTGGGCCGATCCTATAAGTCGCAATAGCGATCTGAGTTTGGTAACTTTCAGAACTGTACCATAGTAGCAAAAACTTGCGTATAAGACGCACCCTGATCCTGGGCCGATCCTATAAGCCGCACCGCCAATCTCACTCGCGTACTAGCCGCGGCTTATGCGCGAGGTTTTACGGTAAGAGGATAAGGTTCATTACTTTCTAGGACATGGTTTAATAAATGCTCTAAATGAGCTGTTTTCAGTTCTCCCAGTCATAGAGGTGCACCAATCATAGGGGTGCACTGGTCATAGAGTTGCAAGGGTCATAGAGTTTCAACTTATATCAATTTGGTGAGACACAGCCTGTAGGGTTTCTAGCCTGTTTTCTCCACGCACTGATTTTCTGATTAAACACTAAGTAGTAGTAATTTAGCAGAAGTCAAACCATGAGACCATACATAGGGCACCTCCATCATCCCTATCTATACTAACATCATCAACATCATCCTTGTTGGGTGACATGGGATTTGCATTGACATCCTCACCCCCCCCCCCCTCCCCCCCCCCCCATCTACAGAAGGGGACCCTTGAGGGGTGGAGGGTCCTCATTTGCAATATCGATTTTAAGATATATCCATGTCGCCATATCGATTTTAAGAAATGGGCCATGTCCCATGTGACTTTCTATTTATTTCTCATGTCCCATGTCACTAAGCCCCAAAAAGGCCTATGTGCCATGTCGAATTTAGAGGTCTAGAGCCATCACCCTGTAAACACACTACATAATCCTAACGTGGCTCACAGGTTTCTCTAGTTCTGTTATCAACGAGAGGTTTGTAGTAAGATTTTTTACAAGGTTTGTAGACGTCAACACGTTAAGGTTTAGTTACGTTCAAAGGACATTTAAATCTGATTTACGATTTAAGAAAATAATTTTCCTATATTTTCTTAAAACTAATCATTTTTCCGTCAGACAAGTTGATTTATCTTATTTTCTTGGAATGAGAAAAAAAACATTTTTGGCTGTGTATATACCTCCTGCATAGCCGCATAGGATTATTGGCATTACAAGGTGACTTTTGAAACAACAGACATAGACTGTATTGAAGCAGTCTTTAGTCTAAACTTACTCTCGCTGATAATAATGTGTTGTCTACCATGTGCATATATGCCACAATTCAATATATATTGGTCCAACGACCCAACCGTCTTTAGCAGTGGTTGCATTGTGCAATAGAGACCCCCCAGCCCTAGCCTTGTCAAAAATATCTGTTATATTATAAAACTGAATGTGTAAAAGTGTACACTAATGTATAGTAACAGGCATATAGATGAAGTTATTGGAAATTGTCCAAGCATACCAAAGCTTTTAGTGGTTTTAATGTTAATACCTTTAGCATATCTTAGTCCAATTTAATGATTGTATAAAAAGAGGGGAGGAGAACCGGGAGTGGTCAATCTTTAACAATTGGGTGGTGTGGTTGATTGGAAGGGGAGCAAAAAGATTTAAACCTGCTTGGGGGATTTTCTTTGTGCCCAGCCCAGTTGGTAAAAGAGTGACCACTCCCTCATAACTTTAAACATGATATCATATCGCACCAAAGGCAATATTGATCAAAACTATTGAACAGAATATTCTCAATCAAAAAAAGTGACATTCATGAAATCTCCCTTGATTTCCTAAAATAAACAATCCGACAAAAATGGTGATAAGGGAAAAGACTTACCTCTGTCTTAAGCGTTAACTAGTAGGTGTGCATTGGGTGACGTGTGTAGGGATGGACGGGTCTCACCTGAGGCTGGGCGGGCAGTGTGTGCGTCCCTCCTACTGACTGTGTTATATATACTAGTCCCGCTGCACACCTTCTGCCACTCTGCCTCTCTCCTGTTTTTGAATGATTTCTGAAATTTGCCAAATTAACACTAAAGAAATTGTATTCTGGGTATATGAATTCACGCCTCTTTGATAGCCGTTAATATAGCGATAATATATATTCTGTAAGACTGACGCGCACTGACATATGTACACCACACACATGTAAATTGGTATTATCACTATCCAACCAGACTAATCAGTGTGCAAGCACGCTGCACCACTTACGTAATTGGTGGAAGGCTATAGTGTTTTTAATGAATCTTGAAGTACTGTATTCGACCTGATAAGCCCCCCCCCCTTTTTTCAGATTTTCAGATCCTTGTTGGGTGACATGGGAATTGCATTAACATCCCCCCCCATGTACAGAAGGGGACCCTTGAGGGGGGTCCTCATGTCCCTTGTTGATTTTAAGAAATGCTCATGTTGCCATTTCAATTTTAAGACATGTCCATGACACCATATCGATTTTATGAAATGGACCATGTCCCATATCACTCTCTATTTAATTCTCATGTCCCATGTCACAAAGCCCCAAAAAGGCCTATGCCCCATGTCAGATTTAGAGGTCTAGAGCCATCAGAAGCCCAGAAGCTTCAGAAATGTTTTTTAAATTTTCAAACAAGAAAACATGATACATATACATATATCATGACAACCAAGGGCACAATGCATCAATCTATCATGGCATCCTTAAAGGGTGAGGTGTGATTCTGTGCAACCCGTGTTAACCCTATCAGCACAGTGTAAATTAATATTATCACCCAGCATGCAATTTGATGTCATGCCTCCGTGTGTAGGTTGAGTCTCAGGTAGGCAGGTGTTGTCACTTTTCTGTCTCTTTGTCTTCATATGGCTCAAGGCTGTGTCTCACGACCTTGAGCCAATGTTTTTGTCTCTGATCGGGTGCCGTCTCTGACCAGGTGCCGTCTCTGACCAGGTGCTGTCTCTGACCTGGTGTCAGAAAAACGTGTTCCTTTAATGTTAACCTATACTCATATATATAAGGATATGTAAAAACGTTATGGCAGCTGTTATGTAATTATTATTAGCCTCCTGCTGTTGGTAGAACATAGCTAAACTCCCAAAGTGACATTTGGTCAGAGACGGCACCCGGTCAGAGACGGCACCTGGTCAGAGACGGCACCCGGTCAGAGACAAAAACATTGGCTCAAGGTCGTGAGACACAGCCTCAAAGTCTCTGCAGCACTTATGACTCCAATACAAGGGAGTGTTCATTTATTAGTTACAGGGGAGGAGGCGTAAAAATTTCCGACCCCTCCTGAGGGGGGGGGTGTAAAAAATTCTATCCCCTCCTGAGGGGGGGGGGCCTAAAAAAATTAGCCCCTTTTTAGCAAAAAAAGCCTGCACGTTACTAAAGTTCAAAGGGGGGTGGGCGAAAAAAATTCCGGCGGCTTCGGCGAGGGGGGGTGCCAAACGAGCCACGCGCTCTTGAGGGGGGGGCATAAACAATTTTCACCCCTCCGCGCCAAATCTCACCCCCCCCCTGTAATTAATAAATGAACACTCCCTAACGAGTCCTCATTATCTCAGCTTCAGAAAATGCATTGTGTGCCAGATAATGTTAAAACACATCGCAAATAAAGTAGGTATGCTGTAGGTTGTGTCTCACCAAATCTATCCAAGTTGAATTTCTATGACCGCCATACCTCTATGACCACTGCACCTCTATGAATGGTTAGCCCAGATCAGTAGAATTAAGAAAATAATTATTACCGTAAAACCTTGCGTATAAGCCTAACTCGCGTATAAGCCGCACCTAGAATTTGGGCCGATCCTATAAGCCGCAATAGCGATCTGAGTTTGGTAACTTTCAGTACTGTACCATAGTAGCAAAAACTTGCGTATAAGACGCACCCTGATCCTGGGCCGATCCTATAAGCCGCACCGCCAATCTCACTCGCGTACTAGCCGCGGCTTATGCGCGAGGTTTTACGGTAAGAGGATAAGGTTCATTACTTTCTAGGACATGGTTTAATAAATGCTCTAAATGAGCTGTTTTCAGTTCTCCCAGTCATAGAGGTGCACCAATCATAGGGGTGCACTGGTCATAGAGTTGCAAGGGTCATAGAGTTTCAACTTATATCAATTTGGTGAGACACAGCCTGTAGGGTTTCTAGCCTGTTTTCTCCACGCACTGATTTTCTGATTAAACACTAAGTAGTAGTAATTTAGCAGAAGTCAAACCATGAGACCATACATAGGGCACCTCCATCATCCCTATCTATACTAACATCATCAACATCATCCTTGTTGGGTGACATGGGATTTGCATTGACATCCTCACCCCCCCCTCCCCCCCCCCCCATCTACAGAAGGGGACCCTTGAGGGGTGGAGGGTCCTCATGTGCAATATCGATTTTAAGATATATCCATGTCGCCATATCGATTTTAAGAAATGGGCCATGTCCCATGTGACTTTCTATTTTCTTTCTCATGTCCCATGTCACTAAGCCCCAAAAAGGCCTATGTGCCATGTCGAATTTAGAGGTCTAGAGCCATCACCCTGTAAACACACTACATAATCCTAACGTGGCTCACAGGTTTCTCTAGTTCTGTTATCAACGAGAGGTTTGTAGTAAGATTTTTTACAAGGTTTGTAGACGTCAACACGTTAAGGTTTAGTTACGTTCAACGGACATTTAAATCTGATTTACGATTTAAGAAAATAATTTTCCTATATTTTCTTAAAACTAATCATTTTTCCGTCAGACAAGTTGATTTATCTTATTTTCTTGGAATGAGAAAAAAAACATTTTTGGCTGTGTATATACCTCCTGCATAGCCGCATAGGATTATTGGCATTACAAGGTGACTTTTGAAACAACAGACATAGACTGTATTGTATTGTTATATCATAAAACTGAATGTGTAAAAGTGTACACTAATGTATAGTAACAGGCATATAGATGAAGTTATTGGAAATTGTCCAAGCATACCAAAGCTTTTAGTGGTTTTAATGTTACTACCTTTAGCATATCTTAGTCCAATTTAATGATTGTACAAAAAGAGGGGAGGAGAACAGTGAGTGGTCAATCTTTAACAATTGGGTGGTGTGGTTGATTGGAAGGGGAGCAAAAAGATTTAAACCTGCTTGGGGGATTTTCTTTGTGCCCAGCCCAGTTGTTAAAAGAGTGACCACTCCCTCATAACTTTAAACATGATATCATATTGCACCAAAGGCAATATTGACCAAAATTATTGAACAGAATATTCTCAATCAAAAAAAGTGACATACATGAAATCTCCCTTGATTTCCTAAAATAAACAATCAGACAAAAATGGTGATAAGGGAAAAGACTTACCTCTGTCTTAAGCGTTAACTAGTAGGTGTGCCATGGGTGACGTGTGTAGGGATGGACGGGTCGCACCTGAGGCTGGGCGGGCAGTGTGTGCGTCCCTCCTACTGACTGTGTTATTTTTTTTGAACAACATTTCAACTTTATTTCTCTCAGATGATCCGAGTGAAGTTTTTACAATGTATGACATACATGTGTTTCCTCCAAGCTGGTTGTTGTACGGAGTATATTATGTACAGTGGTATACTGGTACTATATGATAACTAAATAGAGAAATAAAGTTATGGAAAGGGCTTATCAACAGATAATTTTATCCCCCTACCATAAATTAGAGACGTATGAAAAAATGTCACGAATTCTTTAGTAACGATAGGACAAGATATGCGACAAGAAGAAGTGTTTTAAGTCTTGCGTCAACCCCAAATAATTAATTATTACATTTATATGATACATTAATTCATTTTAATTACTTAGGAATCGTGTTTAGCATCACCTCTTTGACTTTTCCTTTATCATCACATTGGATGTTTAACCCTTTCCCTGCAGGCCTTGAAATATGTCATTTGGGACTTAACCACCGGCCCTATGCCATAGGAATATGCAACTTTGCAAGTGTGTGCTCCCTGGGATAGTGGCTAAGGAATGAAATAATTTGTATTGGTGACAGAATTTACACCTGTTTGACAAGGGGATGTAGTATCAATGTTAAATATTTTTGGATTGGTTCAAAAATTCTTATTCTTTGTTTAGTAGCAGGAGCTGTAATTTAGTGGTATTGATGCCCTAGGGTATCAATTTTGCTGCCCAATGGCAGCAGCGGTTTTTCAAGGGTATTTTAGATGCTGCCCAGAGGCAGCAGCGGCCCTTAAAGGGTTAATGACCTAAGATCAGCAGTTTGCTCATTCCAAAGCCTAGCACATTTCACCTCTGGACATTTTTCATATGCCGCTGAATGAATTGTCTTATATTTTAACAAGGGTGCCACATTCGCACGAGTTGGTCTAACTACATTTTGTACATACATATCACCACTATGAACTCTCTTAAAAGCTAACAACTTGGTGTGGTAAGTCCTACGCTCGTTCAGTGTGGGAAGTTTGGCAAGACGATGCACATCTACTGATGGGGTTAATATATCTAAACCCAAGCATGTTTTTAAACATTTATTCTGTTTCCTTTGTAGTAAAATGTCTGCGTAATCAATAAGTGGTAACACATACGTAATATAGACCCTTAATAGGATCTTATTAGACATCATTTTACTCAAATAATACAGCATTAATGACTTAAACTTTATGTCTTTAATTAGATCCTTGATGTGCAAAGAAAAATTCAGCTCCTGGTCCAGAATTATGCCTAAATATTTATAAGAAATGACCTGTTTAAGTTCTGAGTCTTTCAACTTAACCGTGGGTTTTGGGAGACGTTTGAGTGTAGGAGCTGCTGCAAAGACCATTACTTTTGTTTTGGATTCATTAACTGATAATTTATTCTTACTAGACCAACAGGAAAAAAGACTTAAGGCCTTGTTTAGATCCCTTTCTAATTGCTTAAAATCCTTGCCGGACACATATAGGACAGAGTAGTCCGCATATAACATTGTTTTATGCTGATCAGTAGGTAAAATACAGTCATTTATATATAATAAAAAGAACAACGGGCCCAAAATGGAACCCTGAGGAACACCACAGGATAACATAGCTTCACCAGATCGAACATTATTTGCATTTGTGACTTGTTTCCTATTTTTTAAATAATTTTTTACTAAGTCCAAATTTTTGCCCCTGATATACTAGTCCCGCTGCACACCTTCTGCTACTCTGCCTCACTCCTGTTTTTGAATGATTTCTGAAATTTGCCAAATTAACACTAAAGAAATTGTATTCTGGGTATATGAATTCACACCTCTTTGATAGCCGTTAATATAGCGATAATATATATTCTGTAAGACTGACGCGCACTGACATATGTACAACCACACATGTAAATTGGTATTATCACTATCCAACCAGACTAATCAGTGTGCAAGCACGCTGCACCACTTACGTAATTGGTGGAAGGCTATAGTGTTTTTAATGAATCTTGAAGTCCCGTATTCAACCTAATAGGCCCCCCCCACTTTTTTTCAGATTTTCAGATCCTTGTTGGGTGACATGGGAATTGCATTAACATCCTCCTGCCATATCGATTTTAAGACATGTCCATGTCGCCATAGCGATTTTAAGAAATGCCATGTCCTATGTCACTTTCTATTTATTTCTCATGTCCCATGTCACTAAGCCCCAAAAAGAGCTATGTCGCCGTGTCGGATTTAGAGGTCTAGAGCCATCAGAAGCACAGATGCTTCAGAATTGTTTTTTAAATTTCTAGACAAGAAAACATGATACACACGCATAATATCTGTGTTTATTCTGTGTAATTTCACAATCTTACTTTACCCTTTAAGGACAGATGTCGCTAAAAGATGACATTTGTTGGCAAGGTGCACCAATGCAGCCCCGGCGAGTAACTGGGATATTTATTACACACGGCCTGCACTGCAAGAAGTACTCAGGATGACTATAAACCGACCTCACACATCCCTAGGCATGTGTTTTGTGCAGAATACAATTTATTTTTGCAATCAAAATGTCAAAGAGAGGTCAGTCTATACGAAATCCTGCCGGACACCAGCTATAGCCAGCAAAAAGCCTGCCGGGCCGGCAGAAACGTGGCTATTGCCGGCCCGAATGACTGGCTGTCATCTGTAGGTCTTTGCCTACATGCCAGTTTTTACGGCTTGTAAATTGGATAAGTATTAAGGTTTCTACAGCATAAAATAGAATGCATGAATATTTCCTGTAATCTTTTTCACTGATTCACATATTTAATTGATTTATATATTTGTAACATACAGGGTAACACTATTCATTATCACTTTTAGTGTGATAAGATGCTTTTCATTTGATTTTTAAATAAGAAGATTGTACTCCGATATCCGGGCCTGCAAAAATTAAGCCGGGCCTGCAAAATGAAAATGTGGTGAAAATGTTTTCGTACAGACTGAGAGGTATGACATTACAGGTATGAACCTACTTTTATATAACTACATTCTCTGAACAGTTATCAATAAGCACAGTCAATGGGACAAGCACTTTAAAAAAATTGAAATAAAGCTCTTATATGACTTTTAAATTTGCATGTTCGAGTAGAAAGCATCACAATGGTTACTGATATGTTCCTGGGTAATCTTCATATCCATGGACAGCCAAAAATAATTGTTTCATTCCAAGAAGATAAGGTAAATAAACTCGCCTGGTGGACAAATGACTAATTTTGAGGAAAATAATTTCCCTATAATTTTCTTAAAACTAGTCATTTTTGCGTCAGACAAGTTGATTTATCTTATTTTCTTGGAATGAGAAAAAAACTTTTTTAGCTGTGTATATACCTCCCGCATAGCCGCATAGGATTATTGGCATTACAAAGTGGCTTTTGAAACAACAGACATAGACTGTATGTATTGAAGCAGTCTTTAGTCTAAACTTACTCTCGCTGATAATAATGTGTTGTCTACCATGTGCATATATGCCACAATTCAATATATATTGGTCCAACGACCCAACTGTCATTAGCATTGGTTGCATTGTGCAATAGAGACCCCCTAGCCCTAGCCTTGTCAAAAATATCTGTTATATTATAAAATACTAGTCCCGCTGTACACCTTCTGCCACTCTCTCTCACTGACAACCATTTCTCAACATTGATTCAATGTTCTTTGCCCACTGGGAAGTCCTTTTGATTGACATAACCTTTTCTTTTTTTGATTATGCATTCAATAAATCAAAAATAAGAAAAGTTGGGTCAGTTTTGAAATTTAGAAATGGCTCAGAGTGACAAGTCAAGTATGCATGTGGGGCGAACTTACCGACAGACTAGACATCGACCATTTTACCAGTAATCTTGAAAAGCCCACTTTTCAGGTAATCTTAATAAATTTCCAGTAGGTGGCACCTCCCTATTTGTCAAAATAGCAGCGCCACCCTTCTACCAAAACTTCCCCTGCATGTCATTTCCAGTACACAAGGTCTTGCCTGGATACCCCTACCATACCAACAAGTTACTGTATATATGCGGCAGCTCTGTACCCGCACACCCCTTTTCTTTCTTTTTAAAAAATCTTTTTCTTCTTCTTTTTTGAAACTTTAACAGAACTATAACCGAACCCATTCACCTCTAAGGTATGGGACAAGTATCATTGCTAAGGTGGGAACCCATTTTACCTGTATTATTAGAAGCAAATGGTGTATCTAACTTTGGGGGGGGTTGGGCATGATTAAGATTAGTGGAAAAATGGGGTTTTGGGTTATAGTGGAAAACCAAAGAAGAGCAAAAACGCTTAAAAGGCATATTTATTGACTTAAAGATTACACATGATATGACATGAGAGGGAAAAGGGGGACTCTATATATACATGTGTGCGTATGTATGGGTATAGTATATATATACTGAGTAGATAATGGGAAACTGTATATACAATAGCACAGTCCGGAAAGACCAATATAATAAAGGGGAAAGATACCGTTCAGATACATGAAATCACGTGGAAATCAAATAGATCTGGTACGCGGGCCACACAGTAAGTAATGAATATAATATATATATGAATGAAATCATATTGTCCAATAATAAGAGACTTAGCTATAATAAGAGTCAGAGTTCGTTGGATTGAATATATTCGACGTGGGCTCAGGGCTTAGAACCCAAACAGGGAAGCAACACATAGAATAAGATCCGGGCTGAAGCAGCTGGTGGGGAAGATAACAGCGGGATAAATCCAGGTCATTAGATAGACTTGAAGTAGAGGCGAACAGGGAACGGGGAACACGGCCCAGCGGCAGGAGGTAGTAGTACATGGGGATGAACCTCAGCGTCGGGTGTAACCATAGCCAGGGCCGGCAGCCAGGCACTGTACACGGTATGGTCATGGACCGGGCCCGCCTAATCACCGAACGGATGCTCATGGACCAGGGCTGCCTAATTGATGATCGATGAAAGCTGAGTAGGGCCGCCTAATTGAGGATCGATGAAAGTTGAGTAGCAGCCGCCGATTACCGATCAATAGGAGCCGAGCAAACAGAGCATGGTCACGGAGGGAGGTAGCCTAGCCATTGATCCATAGGGGCTGAAACAAGAAATAAAGAGAATATAAGCTGGGGAAGGGGAAGGGAGCAGTCAGTTACCAGTGAGCGTTTGGGGAGTATGATCAAGAAGACCAGATGGCATTGTGTAACTCCTGAGGAGTATGTGTGTGGTATATATATATACCGTGGAATAGGGGAATACTATGGAATAGTGAGGAGGTAGCACGGTCATTAACTGATTGTGTCAAACTGGAGATAGTAATGGAGATGGTAATACAATATACTGGTTTTGTCAGTATGGAACCAGAACGTCAACTATCTAGACTTGCCGATCTGATGAATTGGGGTTTGATCGTATGTATATATCCTGGAGCTGTGGTGATAGTCAATGATTGTTGAACAGATTGCACCTGGAGTTCTCTAAGTGCCAGAATATAATATCAATCGGTATAAAGGAGAAGTGTATAGGTCAACGATAGAACACGCTGACATGTATTATGACGATAAACAGCAATGTGCATGAGGTTGGATTGAATATATTTATTGGTCAAACGGACGGCGACTAGTACTTCCGGATTCATGTAGAGGAATCCTGCTAGATACTTATATGAATACCTTGCCTATTTTAAGGCCGTCTCATATGATTATCGGTGCAAGCCCTGGAGCAAACTGACACTAATGAGATACATATCTTTATATATATATGGAGAAGGCTGTGATTGGGATATAACCTGTGAAATTGCTCTATGTTTGTTTTAACATCAACAACAACATAATAAACTGGTTCTCACTACCCTTGCGTTATCTTTGGGCGGAAGCCTACCTCTGACTAGTTTACCCCACAGAGTAATAGCAAGTAAGACGGATGTCGAACCCCATTTAAATATACGAAAACACTATATTTCTATAGGACATTAACAATAGCCCAGTTTCAAGATTCAAGGTAAAATGGGCGATGTCTAGTCACTTGGTAAGTTTGTCTCTTGTTGCGTCAAGTATACAGAGTAAAGAAAGACCTCCCTCCTCCTCTCGTCCACTCATCCATATCCAGGTCACTCCCATCTCATTGGCTGTCCCAACACCCGCCCCCCCCCCACCTCACACTCCTCTGAATTAAATAAAACCTTTAAGGATGGCATGTCACTTAAAGATGACATTTGTCACATTCTTATGTACCAATGCAGCCCCAGTGAGCAACTCAGAAGTGCTGCATTGATGCATCATGACGACCCTTTGGGAGTGTATCAACCCAGTAGGGTTGGCCTGATGGTTGAATGCAACCCCTGTAATGGCGCATTTATGCATCATGACAACAAAGGGCGTGATGCACTAATGCATAATGCCATCCTTAAAGGGTTAAAAGCTTAATAGTGCTTTAATACAATCTGGCATTTGGTCAACCTGATGCACTCATTTAGACACTGCGTGTAACCCTGCAGGGCTGCATCCTTGCATCTTGCATCACAGGAACATTACAGGGATAACACATTTATAAAAGGTCTGCACAATTTACCAAAAATCACCATTGAGTTACTTGCTGGTACTGCATTGGTGCATTATGAAGACAGATGAACATGAAGTCTTTAACAGCTGCATAGTGCATCATGCCCTTGGTCACCATGATGCATGAATGCAGCCCTTGCGAGTAACCCCGGGGGGGGGGGCCACTCCCTATCTTTTCTATAGTCACTATGTGTGAACATCACCCCAAATTTGGTACCCTTTTCAAGGGGTAAAATTTCTTAAATCATACCCTTTTCAAGGAAAAGTTAGCGAAAAAACAGACCCTTATCACGGGTGACCCTGCAAAATATATCATAATCAGAGGTGATTATGAAAAAATACCTAATATCAAGGGTAGCCGAGAAATATCATATGAAAATAAAGTAAATATTGACCTTTAAAAAGCCATTAAGGTCTGAAAATGCACCCCTTTCTCCCCAAATTTGCTCAAAAAGTACCCCTTATCAAGGGCCCTCGCGGGTCCGTGCCTAGGACCCCAAAAGGAACCCTTTCCCTTGGAATCGTGTTCACACATGGTATTTAAATCTGAGGGAGTGGCCCCCCCGGGCGAGTAACTCACCAGGGCTGCATTCAAGCATCATGCCAACAACCCCAAAGGGTCGGTATGATGCACTAATGCAGCCTTAGCAAGTTACTCCCCAGGGCTGCATTCAAGCATCATGCCGACCACCCTAAAAGGTTTGCATGATGCACCAATGCAGCACTGGCAAGTTACTCACCAGAGCTGCATTCAAGCATCATGCCGGTCACCCTAAAAGGTTGGCATGATGCACCGATGCAGCACTGGCAAGTTACTTACCGGGGCTGCATTAGTGCATCATGACGACAAAAGATCTGTATAAAAGAATGATTTATTCTGTACTCATGACATCACGGCGTTGTGTTTACCTCCTGACCATACTGATCAGTGTTTGAAACGGTGTGTTTCTAAACACTGACAGTTTACTCAGTGCATTTTAACTCACTGTTCATAATATGTACATAGATCCTCAGGCCTACCCCTTTCCATGAACCTTATTAATTAACATTCCTTCCAATCCATCCCCAATACGGGGCACATTTTTCACTCAACCTCACCTGTCCCCCTATCTAATGAAGATTGCTGAGTACTTCTTTGAAAGTAAAGGGTATTAATGATGGGCTAAGCGGGGTCAATCTTTTACTATATCACTGAGGGTTCATGTCAGCCCAACCAATAACATGTGGATGAGAAGTTGGCAATAAAAATATGCAAAACTCAAAACTCATGTCCAGCTTCATTGCCTGCTGTCCAATACCTCCTCCCTCTCCCTCTCACTATTAAAATCCAAGGCCCTACTTCCAGCCTTGGCTTTCATGATCCTACCCATGCTGCACAGAGTAAATTGTCAGTGATCACAAACCACTGTATTGGTCATGTGTCAGTGTGTTACTTGAGGTGTTACCTGCGGTGCAGTAGTCAGGAGGAGAGGCAGGAGAGCAGACACCTGGTGTATCATACACCACTATAGGCACTCCTACACCACTATAGGCACTCCTACACCACTATAGGCACTGCTACACCACTATAGGCACTCCTACACCACTATAGGCACTGCTACACCACTATAGGCACTCCTACACCACTATAGGCACTCCTACACCACTATAGGCACTGCTACACCACTATAGGCACTGCTACACCACTATAGGCACTGCTACACCACTATAGGCACTCCTACACCACTATAGGCACTGCTACACCACTATAGGCACTGCTACACCACTATAGGCACTCCTACACCACTATAGGCACTCCTACACCACTATAGGCACTCCTACACCACTATAGGCACTCCTACACCACTATAGGCACTCCTACACCACTATAGGCACTCCTACACCACTATAGGCACTGCTACACGCCTGTAGGCACTCCTACACCACTATAGGCACTCCTACACCACTATAGGCACTCCTACACCACTATAGGCACTCCTACACCACTACCTTAAGCTACAGGTACTGTCAACAAGTGTCCCATGTATACACATTTTGTGTATATATCCTGTGATTTCAGCATTTCAGCAGGCAGGAGGTAAGTAAAAGTTCTCTTAAACACCCAAATCTGGGTACCCGTACAGCAACAGTCGGAGTGGAGACAGGACAGGTGCTCAGCCCTATATAGGATGCTGATGGTTTAACTATGTAATGCCTTAAAGCTGTACTCTCACTAATAACATGTTATTCACTATTTGACTAGAACAAAACTACACTCAAAAAGTAAACTTGTCTCCAGACTCTTCCAAGTGATGGTCATAAAATAAACGAGTCAAAAACTTGTCAAAGTGACAAGGAAGCGGGTCTTCTAGCTGGAGATAGAAGACCCACTTGGCATGTGCCAGCCCAAAACCCAACATTTGCCAGCTCCAGATTCTATTTGTGGGATGGTAACCTGATAGGTTAGACAACTTTTGACTCGTTTTTTTTATGATAGTCACTTCGACGAATCTGGAGACAAGTTTACTTTTTCAGTGTAGAATACATGTGTTCTATAACTGAGAATACAGCTTTAATTAAACAACATTTGTTCTCATGACGCACCAATGCTTTGCTGGTAAGTAATCAGCCAGAGCTGCATTGATACACACGTCGATCCTTTGTGAATGTATCTACCACATAGGATAAGCATGGTAAATGAATGCAGCTTTGGCAAGTAAGCCATGTAATTCATTGATTGAAAATTGTTAAGCATATGGAAAAAGGTTACATATGTTACTACTGGGCTATGGCAGGGTCCCACCTGCCACCCACTTTAAATAGGGCATCAATGTATATCAAAGTCCTTGTATAATGTTGGCAGTTGAATAAAAACTTGAATTAACAGTACAAGCAAAATGTACTACTAGTAGTACTAGTACCACAGTCCCAATCCTTTCCCTTCAGATGTTACAGCAGGAATATTTATGTAGTATATCAGTATGCTCAATCAATGTACGAGAGTGAAAGATGAAAATAACATGAGGTAAATGCCAAAATAACATTAACTATAATAGCAGTAGATGGTGATAACACAAGTGGTAGTGCTGTTTACTCCCAGTCAGCATTTAAACATCCAGAAATGAATAACCAGTTTCATTCAGATTATTCTAGCAAATTTTATAAATTATTCAATAAATTATGGCTGCTATCAGGCATCATCCTAACAATAGGCGTACCAGTAGCACAGGTAGATTTAGTATTTTGTACGATTCCACGCACAATGCTTGCTCCATGTAGAGGAGCAAGTGAGTAATTGTTGTTTAAGTCATTTTTACAGTGTGTGTCCCCGCATGTGGGCATTAGTAGGGTATGACCTGCTACCAGTATGTTATGGACCCAACTGTGCCTGATGGTAAAGGATCAACTGTCTAATTAATAATGACATCCATCTCGCAGCTATGTATATCATTTTGCAATATAATAGGACGAATAGTCCATTGAATTGTACTGTATTCTGAATATCACTTTGTGAATAAAATACGATATAAACTCAAATTACAAACATAAGACTAGACAGAAAAGAGGAGATAAAGACCCTTTTAAGATGAGCTAGGAAAGCCCCTAAGCAGAGGATCTCTATGTAACCACATCACAGCCCTCTATGGATGTCTATGGCTTTTATGTAGTTTTATGCATCTGCAGGCCCTGAATAAATAGGAATTCACCCAATAAAGTGTTCAATATACTAATTAATAGCATGATGCCCTTTTATGAGGTTGATACACTCACCCATAACTGTATGATGCAGTGCTGGGGAGTTACTCACCGCCACATCGTCGGTGCATCATGGTGACTGACGCAGCAGGCTGCCCCTAAAGGGTTAATCTACTTTATAAAGTCTCCCTTCTCATCTAGACAAAGACACTCACATTGAGGGAGGTTAACTCTAAATTTATATCAAATGGTGATCTTTATTTTTCTTACTTCTGAACACATCTTCACACTTAACAGACCACCCCCCATTACAGCTGCTGCTTAGACCCATGGGTCGTCCATGGCTGACCTGCCATTGTGCATCTGATAGATTTCCGATTGATCAGCATTGTAGGCTGTTTACAAGGTACTTAACTGACACTGATACACTTTGTGCATCATGCTAATGACTGGACATGACGCCTCGAAGGTTGATACTGTTGACATGATACACCAATTCAGTGCCTGGGAGTTACTGGCTGCGTTGGTGCATCATGGCAACAAAAAGAAGACGAAGCCTGGGGGCATTGTGTTGCCCTTACAGGGTTAACTCATTCATCTTCACTGCACTCTAAATATTTTAGCTCTTTAAGGGCTGCATAGTGCTTTAATGAGTCATACTCTGTGCCGTCATGATGCAGGAATGCAGCCCTGGTAAGTATTCTCACCAGGGATGTATTTATACGTCATACTGGAATATATAAGCACCGTAGGATCGGTGTGATGCATGAATGCAATGCTGGCGAGTTATCAGGCACCGACGCAGCAGGTAGACATCCTTATGATAAAGGGAATATTGCACTGAAGCACTATGCTGCTGTTAAAGGGATAATGTATGTACATGTTTCTACCATTCCCCATCTCCACTCCCCTCTCCTATTCAGCTGTCAGTGTTGACCCACTCCTCATCTATAGCTGACCTGCTACCACGAGTGATGATCTACAATATGTATAAAGTTCCTTCTCACACAAATCACAGCTCTTTATTTCTTTTCCCTAAGGACAGATGTCGCTAAAAGATGACATTTGCGTGAATACCTATAAATTTGATGTATGTTTCAAAGTGCTATTTAAATCCTCATTATGACGGATTAGTACAATAAACATGTAAAAAAATTGTAGTCATGATGCATCAACAAGAACTTGCTAGTACTGCATTGGTGCATCATGCCGACCCTACAATAGTGTCTTAACCCCGTAGGCATGATGCAACCCTGGCAAATAACTCCCAGGGCTGCATTCATGCATAATGATGACATAGGACATGATGCATTAATGCATTATGCCATTATCAAAGGGTTAATACATGCTTGACCTAGTACCAAGTGTATGGGCTTGAGAGTGAAGAACCCTTTTAGAGATGAAATGTAGGGTTAATGCATGCTTGACCTAGTACCAGCTTAATAATTTAGGTTCTCTTTAGATGTAAGATGTAGGCATGTCACATAGAGGTTCCCAAGTGTAAAGCCACATTTCACCTACTTTTGTCTTTTTGAATAACATAACCTGGATCTTTTTTTCAATGTTTTTCCAAAGATTTCAAGAAGAATTTGATTATCAAAACTAGAAAAATGGCCATGATGAAGCATCTCCTGCATGGCTTCTGGATTCCGCTGCTCTTCTTGTACTGTACAAAAGGTGTATGCTCCCAAATGGACGGTAAGTATTCAAAGGTGAATAACGCTACCTGATTAGATATTACCGTAAAACCTCAAGTGTAAGCCTAACTCACGTATATGCCGCACCCCGACTTTGGTCCGATCCTTTAGGCCGCACTGGCCATGGTGACTTTGTATTGTACTATAGGAGCAAAAACTCGCATATAAGCCACATCCTGGGCCGATCCTATAAGCCGCACCATGCTCTTCACCATACGCCTCACGTATTTACAAAGGTCAAGGTCGCAGTTCAAAGATCAAGGCCACGGGGTTAACTATGAAAAAAGGTTAGAACCATGATAGGACCCTTCAAGATCTATTATAACTACAAAAACAACAACCCTTGAAGGATACAATCATAACGTTAGGTTAGGTAAAAGGGTTCGCCAACCGGAACCAGAACCAGAACCTTTGGAATACGTGAGGAGTATGGCCAAGAACGTCAACCGCCGATCTGACTCACATACTAGCCGCGGCTTATACGCGAGGTTTTACGGTAGAGGTTTTGGGAAACCACAGAAGGCTATGTCTCACCCAATCCATCCATATTGAAAGTCTATGACCAATGCTGTCTTTTTTTTCAAACCCGTCATAGATTGCTGCCAGTCATAGATTGCATGGTCATAGATTGCACCTGGTGATAAACTTTCAACTTGGATTGATTGGGTGAGACACAGCCAGAAGACGATTGCGGATTCCAAATGATGATGGCTTGAATGACGAAAGGTGGCTTCCATGTTTGTAATGTTAACTAATTATCACCTGAAGTTGGCATCTCTACCGGAATGTCAATGATACTTGTACTCAGAACTTTTAATTTTGACTTTCGGGTGAATATAAAAATGCTCATCACTATGCCAAAAAATTAAATCAGCCAGGGCAACCGCAGAGATGCAAAGTTTAAGACACACTATGACTAAGTTGTATTTGAGTATTTTAAATTGAAGGGTATGGAAAAACTTTTCTGTCCTTAACAGAACGCTACCACCAACTGGTCTAGACCATGCCTCCTCCTGTATTTCTACCTATCATTATATCTTTACTTGTGTCCACAAAAGTGGGAGCTAGCCAACTGCTATATATATATATACTATGATGTAGTGTACAGCCTTCCCTGTTATACTTTTCATGTACAGATGTTCCAGATGTGGTGAAAGTACATAGAAAACTTCTAAAACATGAGGAACTTGTGAAGCCAGGTGCTTTCAATGAGACAATGAACATTGCAATTGAATTCAGCCCAACCTACTTGAAGCAGTTGGTAGGTAAAATGATGATGATATTTGCCATTTCACACTGTGTGCAGTTGGACAGGAACTAACTCATTAAACAAAAAAAGTTATTCAACATTTTATAACTTTATATAACGTTTCTCTAAGGCACCTTAGTGTGGCATAACGTTACATAAAGTTTTATAACATTATTTTGACTTAACATTATGTTTTTTTTGGTTATCTGGGAAGCTGCAGTAACTAAGCTACACAGGCTATCACTATACAGACAAAAGTAGTTTGTTTGAAATTATCTTATAATAACCATATCTTATAACAATTGTAATGTACATATCACTTGGCTGCGAAACTGTGTGCTAATACCATAAAACCTTCGGTTATAAGGCGATTCTAATTTGGAATTAAATTTTGCTATAAGTCAGTTTTTCCTCCTAAAAGTCCAATTCGACTTATACGTGAGGTTTTGAAAATGATTTAAACACCAAAATATTGTTATCCTTTGTACAGTGAAATACACCTTGTTATGGAATTCTCTTTTTCTTGTTAAAGTTATTTCTTTTCACCAAAAGTAGAGGGCTGTCTTTAGGGCAAAATAATATTAAAATTACTCACTTTGACCCTTAAAAAAAGGTGTTTATTGGGGGATCTGGGGCCTAAGAAAAATTCCAAACTCGCATTCGACGTATAGGCTCGGAATCTTTTTGACCCCAACCCCCAAAGGGTTGGACCCCCCCCCACCTCCCCAAGTGCTGTTAAATGACTACTTCCTGAGAAGTACCGTCAGCCTATCACATGGAGAAACTTTAATTGTACTTAACTGTAATTCTAGGTTAAAAGATAAAGGATCACAGTTAAAAAGACAAATATCAATACCTTGACATTGCTGGATCTTTTTTCAATTTGCAGGATACGGCTAAACAAATCTTTGAGGTCGTTGGATATTTTACGTTTGTAAGTTTTATTTTCAGATTAACCAATTTAAATAAAGTAATGATTATTAAAGGCACACTTTCAACAAACTAACTGCTCTAACCTACAGGTTTTCAAAATTTTAGAAAATGTTATATTTTTAATAAAAAACAAAATGATCAAGCCTTAACTGAGGGGTTTGCACTGCTCTATACAACTGTAATGAAAGGCTCTACATCATATGATATTATTCCTAATGCATATTTCCCATTCTGATAATAGAGTGGTTCTAGAGAAAGGTGAAAATCACAAAACTATGGTTCATTTAATCTATAGAATTTATCTCTTATTGGCTCAAACTAATCTATTATTCATGTTTAATGGTACTTAGTGTGCTTCATATTATAATGAGACAGTCTTTTTACCTCTTTATCAATGGTTTTGTGACAGTATTGGAATCATGAGTCACTTGCCTGGAACGTATCAGACTATGGTGGCGTCGAACAGGTAGCTTTGCCAGCATCCAAGATATGGAAACCAAAATTTGAAGTCTTGAACAGGTAAATATAAAAGACTTCTGCTTGACATCCAAATATTTTTTTCCCCCCGTATTTAAGGTGATTGTTTGAAATTGCATTTTAGCTAAACCCCACCTATGAACCAACTTGCCAATTGCAGTAAAATATTCAGCTTATAGAAATGAGAAACACCAAAATAAATTTGTCTTAAAAGGTGGTCTGCAATTTATTAGCAGTAAATCTGGCAAACTATGAATCCCAATACCATGGCAACTGAAGCCCAGAGTGGGGCAAATCAGCCAAGGTACACATTATTTGTTATATATTTTTAAACTTCATACACATTATATTTACAGTGCTGTTAGCAATGTCTTCGAGGAAGACATTCTAAGCAAGTATGATGTAAACATAGTCCACAACGGTGGTGCTTCTTGGATTTTTTCGGAGCTTTTCACCACGACCTGCAAGATACAACCAGAGTACTTCCCATTTGATACCCAGCAGTGTGAGCTGCGGTTATATGGGATATCGGCTACAAGATATGAGAACTACACTGCGGTGGAAATATACACTAAAGAGTTTCTGAATGGCAGCGAATGGATTTTGATGCATTATTCAGTGTCTAATCCGGATAAACCTTTTAAGCAGATGGTTTTTACGTTTGAATTCAAGAGGAGGGCTGATTTCTATGTAATAAGCATAATCATGCCATTGATCATACTTTCCATTCTCGGATTGCTAACATTTCTACTACCCCCAGATTCAGGGGAGAAAATATCACTTGGAATGGCAGTCCTGTTGTCGTTTGTGGTGATCCAAGTGTCTGTGACACAATACTTACCCTCCAGTTACTCTGTCATGCCATACATAGGTACGTCACCATTCAAGGGCTGCAAATGCCTTACTATGTTCAGTACTGTAACAATGATGCATAAATACAGCCCTGCTGACTCTACTTCTCAGGACTGCATTAATATATCATGCTGACCTTATTGCTCAGTTAACCCCTTAAGGCCTAGCATGATTTATGTATGCAGTTTTTGTGATTTCCTCATCAAGGCTGCAATGATTCACCATAAAGACAAAGATCATAATGTGACTCTTATAGACGGTCAATAGCATAGGTTCTTCATTATAATTTTTAGATATGCCTTTAACATAACCCTTTAGTAGTAAAATAGGATTAAAGTATAACATGATCTATCAAATGTATATATATTCATATTAAAGGTTTTGCATTAATGAATTGTATTATCAGGTTGTTTATTAAGTATTTTATTGTTAAATTCTCTCAATTTCAGTGATGTTAATCTTTGCCCTGATGGCATTCAATGCAGTATCTATCGGTGCGACTATAATCACCATCAGTTTGTTGGCTAAGAAGCCTCATCCAAAGATACTTAGCTGGCTCTACAGACTTGTTACTAAATCAGGAAAGGTCAGCGTGCAGGAAAACCCCATTGATCATAGCAGACAACACGAGGATGATTCCCAAAACATCCCTGCGGACATCAAGAGATCAGGTGATCTACAGCAGGAGCAACAAGATGAAAAATGGAAAAACTTTGCAAATTCCATGAACAACATTCTTTTCCTACTGTTCTCGATTGCATTGGTAATCTTACTTGCTACTACTTTTGCGCTTTGGATCTTGGGATCAAAACGTGACAGACATGAGTTTTAAATAATGAGAAAAATTGTTAAATTAGAATAACTTCGCAAACTAAATATTGCTTTGGTTACTCTCCTATATGTACCTTAGAAAGCACATTTTAGTTATGCTGTGCTGTATATATTTTCACTGGTTTTAAAAGTGTACATAGCAGAACATACAAGACATGATAAAACAAGAGTACATAGATACAAAAAGAATTAAAAATGACAAAGGAAAATACAAATCATACACGAGTAAATGGTTAAATCCTTGTATGCATGTAAAGGAATATCTGCAGGCTAGCCACCCTATCTGAATATCAGCAATCACTGTAGCCTAGTGGTTAGAGCATTGATGACACATTGGATACACAACTTGATTAAGGCAGATCTCTACATGTCAATACTCAAGTATTACAGTGTCATTCTAGGAAGATATATAAGACAATTCACATTCATTAGAAATAATCTTGAATACATCTACTGATTCATTACTGACCTTGATATTACAACATATTCCATTATGAAAATAAAGCTTTGATTTCTTGACTTGGAAACTCCTCCAAACTGCTTATGCCACCCAACCAAGCTGCACCACTTATGTAATGGGTGGAAGGCCGTTGTGTTAATATCACTGCTTTGTGGAGATTGTGGGGACTGCCAGGACTACTTTTGTCACTCTCCAACCAGACACCTTGATGTGCACCCAGGCGGAAACTTCTGCTGGAGAGTGAAACTGGCGTAGTGATTAGCGGAAATCTGTGCGCAACCAGAATTCTCCAATAGCAACTACGTATTATGAATAAATATGTGAGCGGTGCAGCGCGCCACCCAAGTGGACTCCACATAATGTTCTTAAGGAGTGATCATTTTAAAATTGCAGGGGGATATAAGTCACATGTCAATTTTAAGAAAAGACTATGTCGCTGTGTGGAATTTACAGATGTAGCTCCAAAAGCTGGGCGCTGGTGTTCTTGCATCACTTTTGCCCTCAATCAGGTATGGTCCACTGCTGCATTAGCACATACACCGTCTTCACATATAACGTAGCGCTATAGCGCGACGCTCTGACCCCCCCCCCCCAGCCCCTTGTATGTGCACTGCTGCTGAGTGTGAAAGCTGGGGGGGGGGGTGGACACTTATGTACGCACCTTGTGATATAGTACAATGTATATGTAGTGCAAGGGAAAGGGGGAGGGGGGGCAGAGTTTCATGTACAAGTTTAACTCCCCTTTTCTCCTAAATGCAACACAGCATCGACCTTGTGCATCCACAGGCCTTTAGAAGGGATATCCATCTAATACCTTATATCATTAGTTTATTCCACTAATTTGTAAGAAAGATCACAAATTTGTTTTAATTTAAGCTGTATATACATTGACTCATGCATCTCAGTATAACACTACGGTGTGACAACTTGTCTGTGAGTGTATGCTAAATAGCAATACGGCTCTGTATGTAGCACCGACGAGGGAGGCCTGGTTAGCTGTCACCTGTCAATGATTGCATCTTTCCACCCAATAAGCTTGTACTCCAACTGAGTCCCTGATAATAACATGAACAAAACAGACTCCAGACTATTTAGTGAATAAAGTTCGCTATCAGGCCATATTTCATATGATATATGTATCCAATGTCTCTTTGCCATCTCCCAAGCAGGTTATATATGAACCAAACCTCCAGTGTAGGTTATACAATATTCTCAAAGTACTCAATGTAAGAAATGACCTTGCATTGTATATAATTTATATTGATTCTGCTTTCATGTTTTGTTACAATAGTGCAGCCAATAATAGCACCTACAAGCATGGGCCAGCTCTGGCCCAGCTGTCATACCAGTGCTGGCCAAGTATCAAAATTCATATATCGGTCAAACTTTCTATTTCCAATCATTGCATTCTAAGCATTTAACAAGAGTTGAACTACATCACATATTGTATGTTGTATTGAGGCCAAAAGAAAAAACTTGGTTTCCGGTAACATGGTATGGAAAGCTTTTTTATTTATTTACTTTTGCCATCCACTTTTTAGGCCTGATTTGAGAGTTTTCGCTCAAAATCCTTAATAATAAACTGGAAAATAGCAAGATTCCCCAGAAATTGGAAAAAATACAGAGGGACCAAGCAAGGTTTTGCTAGACCCGGTCAGGTGACAGGAAACTAACTTTTTTTTACCCAATGTCTAATCTCTCCATGACCATCGATGGTAGTGTGCTCCCTGGGTTCTAGACACGGTATTACCAAAGATCTTAATTTCTGTGTAATCCCAAGGCACTGCACGGAGACGTACAACAAGCATTAACATAGAAGGGATGAAGATTAGCAATGGCCACAGAACAAAATGCAGGGCCTGGCTAAACGTGTATGGTTTCTTGTCGATGACTTGGTCCAGGTTCGTCAGGTTGTAAAAGCACTGGGAAGTTGATGGGGGTGTGACTTGACGCCATTTATTCACAAATCCGTTAACCTTTGCATTTGATAGCTCCAGGCTCCTACCACAGGTTCTGTACGAGCATCTCTGTGGAACAGAAACAGATGAATAACATCAGATTACCATGTTTCTACATTTGCGTTCATATAATAATAGAAGAATAATGAATGGGGAATACAAGTATAACATATTCAATGCATCTTTCAAGTAAGCTTTAATTTGATACCAAACATGCCTAAATAGGGTGCAATTTATTAAATAAGTAAACATACTACAGTAATAAATACTACAGTAATAAATATTCAGATCTCATGTTCAGCTTTCTCAGGGTTGGGTTACGGTTTATAGGTACGTTAGGCTGATATGTGAGAATATACAGTAATACCTGTTTTGTATCAGACACCATAGAGACATCCTCATAAATAGTCCCACTTCTTTTCACTCCGTCTTTGTCCTCATATGTCACGTCTACCTGCACACAGTGAAAGCTGCCTTGTCGAGTCACCCACCGTGTCTTGTCCTGTTTCCCAAATTGGAAACTAGAGCAGGGAATGGCAAATAATTTATGTTTAAAATACATCGGGCAAATGTTATTTACAGTGATAAAAGTTACATAGGTATAGTTCACTGGCATAAACATCTATAATCGTATGTAAATTTTTTTCTAGTAGCCTCTTTAGGCGAACGACAGAAATTTCCAAAAATAAACATCTATAATCAGCATCTCTACACTAATTATAACACCCAACCATGTAGTAGGCCTAGTCAATATCTGAGTGCATGTCTGTGAGCATTTTATAAACCAAGGACTACTAGGTCCCACTAAAGCAACAGTCGGAGCACAACCAGGACAGATACTCAGTCCCATATAGGGAATGTTAGGCCACTAAAAAAAGTGGTTTCTCATCACCAGAGACTGAAAAATATGACCAGGGAGGCTTTCTTTTTTATCTTTTTCTATCTTATTTCTTTTTACTCAGGGGCTAAAATGAATAGGAAAATATGTTTTTCTAGACCAAAATTCACATTTTAGTCGTCAAGAATTTATTCATCTTCAAAATTGGGGAAAATGAAAGTGATTTCTATCCTACTGCATTACTGGCAGTATCAGCTTTAATTCATAACCAAGAGTTTTCCTCAAAACTTGATTTCTATGATGTGCGGGGAGATGAGAAACCTTTTTTTTGGGTGGCCTTACATATATGCTCGGTTGTTTCTATTTATGTGGGAGATGCAGTTGTCAAACAAACCACTGGACTGTGACGCCTAGGTAACTGACCAATGAATCAGTCTGTTATAGCATTTGATAATAGTCAGACATATACATCTAATGTATATCTTGCATGCCGAAGGCTTCAGATTACTACATCCCAATGGCAATTAAAAGTGAAGTCTAGAATAATTGAAAAAGGTGTCTTGACAAAAAGTGTATCTTGCGTAGTCTTAGATTACAGGATATATGCTTTTTAGGAGTATGCCGGATATGCTTTTTGTCGAGGCCCTAGTTTAGCTAGCACCTTGTAGCATATATATACTGCTATTTACCCTGAGTTGGCATCCTCTGTGTACGTACAAGGTGTGTCTCCGTGGTCCTTTACTTCATGTGTGGAGCACTCGGCTGCTGTGTACTCCCGCGCTGACAGATGCTCATACATTATGTTGATTCCACTAATCAGGACAACTCCTGAGGCAAATACTAGAACTGCATAGCAGAACCAGTGGTCTAGGACCCTGCAATTCATATTGTATAGCCCTGCCTAACTGAGATACAGTGTGCTTGGGGTGTGTGTTATGGCTAAGAACAAGGTTTTGGCGTTTTATGCAGAGAGTAAACATTTTATGCTCTACTTACCACAATAAAAGGGGAGGTTACCACCATCACAATGACATCTTGTGGTTGAATCAGGAACTACAGGCAGATGTCATCAATATCAATTAGAGCATGGGTGAAAAAGGATACAGTGGAGACCCCGAGTGGGGAAACACCTATACTACAATGTATAGACTTTGACTAATTGCTATTCCAAATTGGTAGTTGTTCAACATATATTTTAACCACAAACACAGGGTCTCTACAGGACCTGATTATGCATCAGAATCTGTTATACTTATCAATAATGACAAGTTCAATAAACCTCTACACAACACTGTGTATCAACTGCTTAAAGTTACCTAACTTCCAGATTTCAGAAAAAGCGCAATGTCATCTGAACAGGGTCAATCCTCCTGTCTCATGCATTTGCAATCCTCTATAATGTATCAGATGCGAAGAGGAGAGTATATTTAATGTTGAGGTAACATTGACGGATAGCCACATGCTGTAATATTACAGTAATTCCCTGAAGCATACTGAGCTGGGGACCAAGACTTGTACCCTTTAGTTCCTAATTCCACCACGAGATGTCCTTGTGACGGCATTAACGCCCCTTATAATTGGGAGCCAAATCAGAAAGACAGGACAGCTCCGGTTGGGGTCAATGAGAGGTGTGACTCTGCTGCTAGTAGAGTTTCTCAACTTCCCTTGCACAATGTGCCCGAAACCCTCAAAATACACCAATTTAACAGTAGCTTTACTAAATCCTCTTCGAGCAGCAAGTCCCAGAAACCCCTCAGAATATACCGTTCTAAAGATCCAAAGCTTGAGCAACATTGGTCCCCCGAAAAGGGGGGGGCTGTGTCACTTGTCGAATTTAATAAATGCCAATGTCCCTTGTCAATTTAAGAAAAGTGTCATGTCCCATGATGATCGCTCATGTCACTTGTCAATTTTAAGGAATGCCTATGTTATTAAATATAGAATTCTTAAATTGTCTTTAAGCAATGTTCCCCAATTGACCCCAACTGGAGCCGTTTTTCCTCTCTGGCCAAATCCTGATAAAAAGATGCGCTAGGCATTTTAGAGTAGAATTGTTTTCTGAGTGGTAACAGGGTAATTTGAGAGCCATTCTTTCTTAATATTCTTGATTGAAAATTTAAAAAATAATCTACATATGCCATTGTCTAGATGTGCAAGGGCTGTATTGGTTAGCCCATGTGGGGCCACAGCGGGCTACCGGTGGGATGCCCAGCTCCCAGTCGGTTCGGTCATTGGTTTTTGCTGTGGGCCCACATGGACTAACCAATTTTGGCTTAGGTTGGGTTTTGGCTTGGTTTCCCAACTTGGTCTCAGGTTTTTTGTAAGATGGTCCTCTGAAGCAAAAATGTGCCAGGGATATACATTTATTGAAATTCATACACGTCTACAAATTATACAATAAAATATTTCAAACTTAATTTGGAAGTATGCTCCTCTATAGGTTTTTTTTAGGTTCACATACATCTATCAGTGTGTGTGGCTGGATGATGTTCTTCATTTTCTAACCACCAGATGTCCCCACACCAGCGCTCATATAAACCTTATCTGCACTGTAGAACTGCTGAAGGCTGTGTGTCATAAGATTGTAACAATTGAAACATCTTTGACCGGGTGTAGTCTTTCACCGGGTGTAGTCTTTGACTGGGTGTAGTCTTTGGTGTGGTCTTTGACCGGGTGTAGTCTTTGACCAGCAAGTTTCAAAACAGTAGAAATGGGGGCCATGCACACAGAAATGCTGGGAAAATGTTAATGGATATTTTAACACTATATCATACAAATTTCCCTGCATTTCTGTGTACATAGCCCCCATTTCTGGCGCTCATATAAGAGCTGCACCTATTCAAAACTTGGAGCTTAAATGCGACGGTAGGGTATGCTGACCCCATAGAAGTGCATCAACCTCATGGGAACCAGATAACTGCTTTAATGACAGCTTGGTCACTAGAATTGATGCATCATGACAACATAGCGCATATCACATTAAAGCACTATATGGCCCTTTAAAGGAGTTAAGCCTACTCTAAAAAGATTGTTACAAAACATGCTCTAAGTATCAAATCTGTAGTACCTTACATCATCCTTTAACTAAAAATAGAGCTTTTCTCAATGTTCACAACTCATGTCTGTCACGTTTTGAGCTTAAGATCCAAAGTGCGAAAGCACTGGCAAGTAAGATTACCAAAGCAATGGAGAATAACAAGAAAAGAATGTTGTTCATGGTATTGGCAAACTTCTTCCATTTCTCATCCTGCTGCCCTTGCTCTAGATCACCTGATGTTTTGATGTCAGCAGGGACATTTTGTGATTCTACATCCTCCATGTGTTGTCTACTGTGATCATTTTCCTCAGCATCTGAATTTTTCTGCTCTTTCTCCTTTCCTGATTTGCTAACAAGTCTGTAGAGCCAGCTAAGTATCTTTGGATGCGGATTCTTTGAGAACACACTGATGGTTATTACAGTAGCACCGATGGACACTGCATTAAACATCATTAGGGCAAAGATTACCATCACTGAAAGATGAAACAGTAAATACAATATACATAACACTGTCATACAATATCATGAATAGCAAATCTACAGTACAAAATCAGCAAGATAGGTAGTGTAGTATTCAATCTTACTAGTGGTGGGTTTTCCCAAAGACAAAACTTTGTGGTTTCTTTAGCAGATGATTTCATAAAAAGAATCATGCATCATATAGATTGGCCTAGATGGCTGACTGTATTCTCCTGTTTTCTAGAGGACTCCACTGCCTAATCTCTTAAACAAAGTATTTCACAATAAGAACATACCTATGTATGGCATGGTAGAGTAACTGGAAGGCATATATTGTGTAACAGACACTTGGATCACCACAAATGACAAAAGCACTGTCATTCCAAGTGATATTTTCTCCCCTGAATCTGGGGGAAGTGGAAATGTCAGCAATCCAAGAATAGAAGGTATGATCAATGGCATGATCATGGTTATTATGTAGAAGTCTGGCCTCCTCTTGAATTCAAATGTGAAAACCATCTGCTTGAAGGGTTTATCCGGATTAGACACAAATGAATGCATAAGTATCCATTCGCTGCCATTCAAAAACTCCTTAGTGTATATTTCCAATGCAGTCAGGTTCTCATATACATTACCTGATATTCCATATATATGTAACTCACATTGCTGAGTATCAAATGGGAAGTATTCGGGTTCTATCTTGCAGGTTGTGGTAAAAAGCTCGGAAACAATCCAAAAAGCACCACCATCATGGTGTATTTTAACATCCTGCTTATTCAGAATTTCGTCCACAAAGACATTGCTAACGGCGCTGTAAATATAAAGTGAATGAAGTTAGAGGTTGTGAAACAAATAGACAGAGCTTCACGCTAAAGTGGCTGTGACAATGGTTATTTCACAAAGGGAGCCCTGGGCCCCCCAAGATAATAAGCATTGTTGAGGGCACTTTTAAGTGACGCCCAGTATTTATTTCATGTTATTTCAATCTAAAATAGTAATGTAGTCTATGTTTGTTTACCTCCTCAGCATTTTTTTTACATTTGAGATGTTTGATTACTTCCGCATCATCGTCATTTTGATTTTCCCATGGGTCGCGTGACCCTCGGAGCGTGCAGAATGGTCAAAGTGTGAAATGCTTGATGTGTAACTTGCTTTACCTTTAGTCTGATGTACATATTAATGATAAAGACCATAGATCATTTCCACTTTAAAAATCTATTGTAAATGATGCTTATATTTTACCTGTTCAGAACTTCAAATTTGGGTTTCCATATCTTGGCTGCTGGCACATCCACCTTGTTCACCCCACCGTAGTCTGATTTATTCCAGGCAAGGGACTCATGTTTCCAATACTGTCACAAAACCAGTAGTAAACAGTAGAAAAGGTTAAAGTGTTTTTGTGATAAGAATCTCAATAGATATTAAATCAACAATGTATACAGGAAAATACCTTCATTTAGACTTATACCGGGTAGGCATAACATATTGCCTGTAATTGGTCCTTTTCCAGTTGATGGTTTATATGCCAATAAAATGACTTAATCCTGCCATGGGCCTTTTAGCCTCTTTCTATAACTAGTGAAGTAAGATAAGAGGTTTAGTACAATTGTACAGTAGATGAAATTAACAATAATTTAATGATTTTGTCACTTTTCCAGAACAGCTTCACTATGTTGATGAAATTATCAACGACAAGTATTGGGAAATAATACTTACAAATGTAAAATATCCAACAACTTCAAAGATTTGTTTAGCCGTATCCTGAAAATTGAGAAAATGAGAAAAATTAAGCAAAGTCAAGATACTGATAATCTTCTTATAAGTATAGTCTCATGACCTAGAATTGCAGTTTAGTACAATATTTTATAACACTGTTGTAACAAGTTGTGGAAAAGTAGGATTCCACGGAGAATTGAACCCTGGCCGCTCCGCTCAGAGTAGAAGATGCTGACCACGACACCATG
Source organism: Harmothoe impar (assembly GCA_947462335.1). Classification (NCBI taxonomy): domain Eukaryota; kingdom Metazoa; phylum Annelida; class Polychaeta; order Phyllodocida; family Polynoidae; genus Harmothoe; species Harmothoe impar. The sequence goes on from OX381707.1 coordinate 75,273,975, forward strand.
GGAGCGTTGCTTCTCTCATGCTTCGCTAAGGTATTTGAGCTACCAGAGGCAGGCAGTGTGCTCTCCAGGTATGCTCGGGCTGCCCTGCCCGCTTCACACTTGTACCCATACCGTAAATGATCAGTGACTAAGCATCTCACATTGGCAGATCCAGTGGGGTGGCCCAATGGGCCTTGGCCTCCCCCCCCCCCCTCAAAAAAGAAGAAAATTTTAAATAAAATAAAAATAAACGAGGGGAAGAAGAGAGGAGAAAAGAGAGGAAAAAGCAGAGAAGGGGACAATACCATATAGACACAGACCATTAGCCTTTTCTTGGGGGGGCCTAGTATGGCTGTTGTAATTTTCTTACGCTGCGCTTCACTTGGGCTGTGCGCGAGAACAGTCAGTCCATGGTTGGCCAGGTTTGGGCCCCCCCTCTGGAAAATCCTGGATCTGCCACTGTCTCAACAATACTATAAATAAAAAATTTGATATAACTTTAATACAAGGTAGCCTACTGGCTGTGGCTGTCACAGATTGTAAGTGATATTTAGTTCTATATCTCATATTTAGAGCATATGTACAATGTTTGAAACCTTCTCCATGTTCATCAAAAAATGTTTATTGGACAATAACTTCAGGGCTGGTGGCTTTTCCTGCAGGCCCATAAACCTCATTTACATGGTTACATGCCTGTGTAGCTTAGTCAGTGTCCAACTGTACTCAGCATACAAACAGCATTTTGTGTTATTTTACCTACCAACTGCTTCAAGTAGGTTGGGGCGAACTCAATTCCAATGTTTATTGTTTCATCAAAAGCACCTGGCTTGACAAGTTCCTCATATTTTGTTAGTTTCCTATATACTCTTATCACATCTGGAATATTTGTATCTGGAAAGTTAAAAATAAAGCAACCTGAATGTGTGTCTACCATAGTGTATGTTACGTCTATTATCTCTAGATATTTAAGTCAGTATCACTGCTGTTGCCATGGCTGATTTCCTTTAGGTCAGGTAGTGTCAAGATACCAGTGCTGTCAGATGCTGCCACCTGGCTCAGTATGGATGAACTACTCTCAACACAGATTTTACTTATACCAACACAATGGTGAATTACTAGATCTTCACATTGTAACATATATATAGACAGATATGAAACAGACTTTTTGCAATCACTATTTGTAATCTGCAATCCCTTCTGGGGGTTCTCCAATCATCTCAGATGACATCTAAGATATAAATAAATTGTATGTAGGGTAGATTCACTTTGAGACAGACACTTGATGTTGTGGTTATTCCAGCATTTTAAGCTCTTTATTCTACTTGAATAACCTCAAATTCCATTGTCCGTCTCAGGGTATCTGTCCGACTCATGGTGAATGTACCCTGTGTCCATGGCATCGTTCACCTTTGAATACTTACCATCCATTTGGGAGCATGCACCCTTCATACAGTACAGAAAGAGAAGAGGAATCCAGATACTGGGAAAAACATGCTTCGTCGCCATCATGTTCTTTTTATTGCTGAGTGGCAAGTTCTTCTTGAAATCTTTGGAAACAATTTGAGTATAGGATTCAGATTACAGGGTACAAATAGCCGACAAAATCTTTGGTTCCGACCCTATTTTTCTCCTTCAGACGGGCAAAATGTTGGGTTCTTTTGAGTGTGCAGTAATAAATGACCCCTTTAATTAAAGCTTAACCCATATCTGATTTTTTTTTATTTGCATCCCGCATAAAAACGTGTGTTCAGATTTTGCGCTAGTTGCCATGGAAACTGACTTACCAAAACTGGAGAAATTTTACCACTGCCCAGCGACCTTTGACCTTGACCTTTGACCCCTCCAAGCACCGTCCAGGGTTACCATGGCTACAACCAACTTTATATTATTTTTACCAAAGCCTTTGGGAACAATTCGGGCAGGAGATTATGATTCTGTGACAAATTTAAGGCCTCCTACAACTGATTATATGCACAGTAGTACCGTTTTTCATTGGCACTATTTACGCCTACAACATTCTGGGAGCGAATTTGTACTGTGACACCTTAAGAGCAAGGTGAGGTGTTGATTCCCTTCCTTGTCTAAGTTTTGGCACAGTAGTACGGTAAGCATGCATTAATAATGACCATATTAAGGCTAATCGTGATAGGTGTCAAACTGAGGGGATGTGGATGACACAAAGCAAGTGAAAATCAAGTGACAGGCTACATATATACAAACCTTTTTATGAGTGGCCCAGATAGGCCATAGACAGCTTGGATAAATAATGACTAATGTATACAAAATGATATCAATTAACTTATGCAAGATGATATTAATTAATGTATACAAGATGATATCAATTAACTTATGCAAGATGATATTAATTAATGTATACAAGTAGAAAGACCTATGTGTGAGAAGTAACTTTATACATAGTGTAGATCATCACTCGTGGTAGCAGGTCAGCTATAGATGAGGAGTGGGTCAACACTGCGAGCTGAATAGGAGAGGGGAGTGGAGATGGGGAGTGGTAAGTTAAAAATGGCATTTCAGCTAATTTCGGGTAAATTTCTGCTACCACAATTTGTGCAATAGTTAGGTTCTCTTCTATATGAATGCCAATTTTTAAAAGAAATGGGATATCTCTAAATCAGTTAAAATACAATAAAATCGGACAATCTGAGTAACTGTCCGGCGGACTTAAATGCCCCTGGCCACATTGTGTAGCATGCAGCAAGGGTACCAGTCCCCCCAAGTACCTTTGATTGATTGCTGTTGTAAAGGCATCCACCCAGAAAGTGTTATTGAAGGAACTAATAACTCTTGACGGACTGCGGGGTGCATGGTAGGTATGACGTGCATGGGTAAATGTGTATTATATAGTACATATAGGACAATGGAATACGTCATAACTGAGAAAAAGCTGTTATAAATCTCATCTTTTACACCATTAATGTATATTGCATTAATGTATGCTGAGGATACATGGACCAAATACATCTATGCAATATAAAATATGAAATTTGGACCTTTTTCCATTTATTGCTGCACTGTCCTTTTCTGTATGAATTTACCCATACTTGTATTGACAGGGCCGGTCTAAAACAAACCGTATAGGGGTATATTCTGATCTAGCCTGGGCACCTGCTAGATTTCCCTTCCTGCCCAAGCAGATCAAAGACTCCTGCTCATTATCAACCAGTTATCTATAGATACACAGTTTTATATCTAATGAGGTATGTTGAACAAATGGAAATCAGGTAATACTAATCATGTGCAAATACGATAGAATTGTGATCTGGGCTGTGTTTGGTCCAATACCATCTTTAACAAAAATGTGTAGACAACAGTTGGTTGGTTGGTTGTTAAGTTGTTTTATGCCCTAATTAACAGCTATGGTCATTTCAAGGGCAGTGATGTTGATCGAATCTACGAGTGAGTTAAGGTAGAAAGCACGCCCCTACACTTTTACCCCAGCAATAGTTCTTTTACATGCCACACTACATAGTGTGAGATGGACAGGCCTTTGATATGCTGTATGTCTACCACAGCAGAGGGAAAGCCAAACAGCAGGGTGCTACTGAGTCTCAAACCCATGATGTCATGCATGCGAGACAAACGTGCTATACCTCTGAGCTAACTCCCCACCCCCTATAGACAAAGGTGCACGAGTAGAGTTCCTCACTGAGGGTTATTTCACGAGGCAAATTCAAGTGAAATAACCCTCAGTGGGGAACTCTACAAGTGTTCCTTTGTGTTTATTTCATGGATTATTAATAGCATTCGTCAGAATTCCATTTAATTGGTCGGAAAAGGCTTATTTATGGTGGTTAAATCAACAATTTTGATGACTTGACAGGCTGTGAAATACGGGCGAGGGTTATTTCACCGGGGTGTTAAATACGGCCTTCCTTGGTTAAGTCAATGGGAGTGCAGTATTCACCATGAAATGTATTGATAGAATTTGGTTGTTGGCGGGTCCTTGAGCCGATATCTGCTGTGGGCCACGGCACCTCGAGAGGCCTAAATGCATCATACCCGTGGTCAGCATCATGCATAAATGCAGCCCTAGTGAGTAACTTGACAGTGGGCATGATGCACAAATGCAGCACTGACGAGTTATGTGCATTGGTACATCATGCCAACAAATGTCATCTTTAAGCTACATGCCATCCTTAGAGATTTAAAGGGTTAGACTAATTTTGACTTACCCCCTGCCTGTTGAGATATTGAAACTACAGAACGTATAAACAATATGGATATATATTTATGTAAGACAATTGTCGACAGGACTTGTAGTGTAGGAGAGTGGTGTACTAGTAGTGTAGGAAGCACCAGCAGTCTGCTCTCCTGCCTCTCCTCCCGACTTCTGCACAGTAATTGACAGAACCCAGGTAGTACACTGACAAGTGATCAATATATTGGTTTGTATTCACTGGCAATTTACTATTTTTATTCTTTAAGGACATGGCATAGTGGGGTAGCAGTGTCTAGTGCTCTGGGTTTTTTAAGATCATGGTCTTGACATTATGTTTAAAAACCTTTTTGATCACATTTAAGTAAATATTTTAGTACATTTAGGTCAACTTAATGTGGTTTAAATGTACTAAAATAGTGACTTAGTGAAGGTGGTCTTTGCATCATTGGTCATGTTCAACAAACAAGGGAACATAGATCCAGTTATAAAAATGGCGGGACTTGTCCTGGGCATATATCAGAGGAGGAGGGGAGCGACCTGCCTCTAGTGGAGAAAAGGGGAATTAACATATCTAGGTTCCATGTACCATGTAAGATAGGCCATGCATACTTTAATGATATCTCAACTTTACTACATATGGCAAGTATTGTATTGCTACAGTCACATTATTTAGGAACTCCTCCATATGTCTGGTATATTATTGGAGAACCCTCAAATGACATTTGGTCTTCTAAAACCCTAAGGTCAGCTAACTTTGAACATGTCCTATACACCTATCATTGGAGGTATATTCAATATGTTGAATGAATAAATGAATAGCCAGATGTGTGCTGTCTAATAAGAAGACCGGAGACTCAGAGGAGACAGATTGCTTGTGGATGAAAATCAATCATATAGATTCAACAACACATATGAAGTATCTATGGGCCCTGCCCCATAGAAAATGTATGCAAATTTAGTTCCTCTGACTATCACAGGGGGTCAGGAGTGTGCTGAGAACCAGTTACGCATCGTTTTCCTTCTAGAGGCAGGTCGCTTCTCTCCTCCACTGGGCCTATATGTAAAACCAACCAGAGTATGAATACCTCAGAGTAATTCACAATCAATTATTCAAGCTTTGAATAACAATATTGATAAAAGCATCAGCTCTGTGTTCGACAGGTACAGAAAAATGATACCAAATAAAACTGCCTGTCTTTGTTTATAGGCAAACCATACGACCTGTATTTGAATACTGTGGACATGTAAACAGTGGATTGTCCATAGCTATTTGCAAAAGACCAAAGTGCATGCAAAATGGGTACTTACGGACGTGTCTCCACACAACCATGAGGCGCCCACCCAGTCAGCATTGGTCCCTGGGGCCCATATGTGTTTTACTTGGGCCAGTTGCGCTTGCCCATATCTGGGTTACGGTCCTTTTTGTCCAGGGCTACCTGTGGGAGCCCAAATGGACAGCCCATGAAAACCTTTTATTTCATGAATATATTGTGACATCTGATTTCCCTCAAGAAATAACCATTTATTGCACATTTTTATAGTGTGTGCTAAATCTGGGCTAGGGCTGGGCAATTTGAATCTGGGCTGACTCATTTGGGCTCCCACTGGTAGCCCTGGACAAAAAAGGACCCAGGGTGGGCAAATCAGCTTGCCAAGGTAAAAACACATATGGCCCCATTAAGCAATGTTAACTGGGCAGTCACGGGGCTCCATACAGACAGTGGGGTAGAATATCTCGATGTCAGGTTCGACATACCATCGATTCTCCTGGAAGGCGTTTCACCGTATCATACGGAGGGGCCGTATGTGTCTTTTTTGCGTTTCAGTTCAATTTTGCGTTTCAGCTCAACATGTCCGCATCTTACGGAAAAAGATACGGCCGCCGTATGTACATACGGCCGGCCGTATGTACATACGGCGAAAATTGCGTTTCAGCTCAACATGCGGAGCACAAAAATTCCGCATCTTTGGCGTATTTAGTACAAGATATACGGAGGGGTAGGGGGGGGGGTGCTATGTCAAAAAATGCACATATACCCTGTTTTTTAGGGCCGTATGTGTCTTTTGTGTGCCGTATGTGGTATTTTTGCTCCGTATGTGTCATATCACTTCAGATCGTAATGGTGACAAAGAGATGGGGATGGTAGGGGCCGTGAGGAGATGGTAGGGGCCGTGAGGAGATGGTAGGGGCCGTGAGAAAATGGTAGGGGCCGTGAGGAGATGGTAGGGGCCATGAGGAGATGGTAGGGGCCGTGAGAAAATGGTAGGGGCCATGAGGAAATGGTAGGAGCCACTACTACCATTTCGTCACCACTACAGCCAGCTCTGTACTCTGTTGTCTACCACCGTTGTTTATACACAAGGAGTCTGTGGGCAAAGTTTCAGCTCTGTAGGGCCATTATTTACCGAGTTATGGAAGAAAAGACTCTTTTTCATGTAATTTCTCCCAAAATCCATATAATTTTTTATTTATTTTTTTATCATGAAGGTAGAAGTTGGACTTAACTCATTTACTCGCTAAAATAATTCTAGGGCCATTTTATTACATATATATATAGCACTTTAAAAAGGGGGACTTTAGTATAGCTACTGACTGCAAATTCCGGGCTGTGTTAGTGCTGCCATACATGGCAAGTATGTACGATGGCTGGTTAGGTCGATAAGCTGGGGCATGGTGTAGTCCTTCACATTCCCACAGTCCATGCATCGAGACAGGCAAAAGATATCGACCCAACAGGCCATCATAGAAGTGTTACTACCTTGCTTATTCCGGGCTGTGTTGGTGCTGCCACCTAGAGGCTAAGTCAAGCTGGCCTCAACTCCTCTCATATATATATAAGGGAATGGAGATCGCAAGCCATGTGTTGGAGGTCATGTGGACCTAAACCATTTTTCTGTGAGCTAGTACAGTCCCCCACCTCCCTTCTCCCTTTTTAAAGTGCACATATATATGTAAAAAAATGGCTCTAGGATTGCTTTAATGAATAGATAAGTAAAGCCCAACTTCTACCTTTATAATAAAAAAAAGATAAATTAAAAAAATTGATTTTCAACGAAATTATACCCAAAAAATGTCTTTTCTTCTGTAACTCGGTAAATAATGGCCCTACAGAGCTGAAACTTTGCCCACAGACTCCTTGTGTTTAAACAGACAATAGCTATCAGAGTACAGAGGTGCCTCTCCCGACCTTTTCTACCTCTTCCCCGACCTATCCTGTCCCTTCCCAAACCTCTCCTGTCCCTCCCCTGTCTCTTCCCCCAACATACGTATGAGAGGATGTAGATACATCTATCCCGTTTATTTTATCCTGGTGTACAAAAAGAACTTATACAGCTCGAAAATATCTGACACCAGCATTGATTATACTTATAACACTCAACTTAGCTTTTATAAAGTATTGAGGAAAAAAATGTGTGAATAAGGTAATAAATGGTAGTACGGAGCACAATTATAATTATAATAAATATACATTTGCTATGGCCCTTAGCCAGCTCCATGTACACACCAGTATAATCATATATATGCAAAAACCCTGTGTAAATGTAATGTAATCCTGTCACACTGCTACAATGTAAGTGTTGACTGGGTATCTGGAGTGGGCCACCCCTGTACCGTGGCGAGTTCATATCCATCCACACAGGTGCAAAACCTCTTGAGTGCTAACATTTCAACTACTACTACTTTTAAAGTGCTATATATATATGTAATAAAATGGCCCTAGAATTATTTTAACAAGTAAATAAGTTAAGTCCAACATCAACCTTCATGATTAAAAAAATAAATAAAAAATTATATGGATTTTGGGAGAAATTACATGAAAAAGAGTCTTTTCTTCAATAACTCGGTAAATAATGGCCCTACAGAGCTGAAAATCTGCCTATAGACTCCTATCAGAGTACAGAGGTGCCTTTCCCGACCTTTCCCTATCTCTTCCCCGACCTATCCTGTCTCTTCCCCGACCTCTCCTGTCCCTTCCCAAACCTCTCCTGTCCCTCCCCTGTCTCTTCCCCAACATACGGACCCTATTTATACCCTCCCCAGCCTACCTCCGTATGTTGCTACATATTATGACGTCACAGAGGGAATTCCCTAGGGGTTTCCCGGAATGTAGACTGGTTTTTGCACATTTTTCTAAAAGAGACAGGTGACAATGTCCGTATCTTGAGAGGGCCGTATGTTGGATGCCGTATGTTGATATTTTAAAAAAAAAGATACGGAGGGTATGCGGAGGGTGAAAAGAAATGCAAAAATAGGTTTGGATGTATTATCTCCGCATCTTGACCGCATCTTGCAGCCGTATGTGTAATAATAGATCAACATACGGTGAAACGCCTTCCTGGTGCACAAGCTGCTATAAATCAATATGGCAAGAAAAAGTTGTTGATAAACTTTTTGAACATTTCTGAAGCGTGACTGATAAATACATAAATATAACCTCAAAATCTCACATTCTAACCAATATATATTTGAAGGAAAATTGTCCTGTGAATCTGTTGATATGAAATGTTTGCAAACATAGCCTCACAACGCTATGAGGATCCTGCTGAAACTAACATTGACACAACTTTAGTATGAAAAAGTCCCCTTTCTTGTTGCATTGGTCTATGTATTCATAGCAACTTGTTGCAAAAAACTATGGCCTTATCCTAACCCCGGTCCCCGCACTTCCATGTCCGTCTTGACACCATCCTTGTTACAAAAATCGTGGAAAAGGGGTGTTTTTGACTGGTTCAGCACTGACAATAATTTGGCAGAAAATCCGCGAAAAGGGGGTGTATTTTAACTGAATCCGTGGAAAGGGTGTGTGTTTGACAGTGACACTGTAGAAATGGGATTTATTTGACACTAACTCCACAGAGAGGAGGTATATGTGGCACAGACTCAATAGACAGGTAGATACAGATAGCACAGCCCATATATTACTTATAAAAAGGGTGTGCTCCTCAAAGGTGTCAGCGTTTTACCAAAAAAGGTATACTTTTTGGGCTCCAAAAATCCGCGATTTCACTTTAAAAAGGGTACCCTTTTCACTCCAAAATCCGTGGAAAGGGGGTGTATTTGAAAACGCATAACGAGGATGGTGTCAGTATAAGTTTGGGAGTGCGGGGACCGGGATCCTTACTTATTACAGTGGCGGATCCAGGATTGTCTGGAGCCTGGAGGGGAGGGCCCAAACCTGGCCAACTTAAACTGAATATCTGATTGGTCGAGAACTGCAAGTGAAGCACGGTGGGCATACTAGGGGAGTTAGGGAGCATACCCCGCTAAGATAATGTTGCTGATCCAGACTTAGACACATTGGGGGTATGGGGGCCGCCATATTGGGGCAGAACACTCCAACGGCCATTTTGGTTTGGCATGGGACTATGGGTAACGTCTTACCCCGCCTCCACCCTAGAACAATGGCCATTGATAAGACTCATTAGGCTGATACCTGCAATGCAACCCATATCTCAACCACCTCCCTATTGTCCTAGCTGTGAAGTGAGTAGATTAGCCTGATTAGCCCTATCCTGATGAGGGATCACACAGAAGGCTAGATCGACTTTGTGGGTCTTTTGCACATTAAAGGCCCAGCGCCCCCGATGTGTAGAGCTGAGTACCTGTCCCAACTGCACTCTGACTGTTACTGGACGTGCAGTAAGAACTGTGGGTTTAAGGATAATTCTGACAAACTAGTGACGGGATCCTGTGGAGATGTTCAGAACCTTTAGAAACAACAATTTGTTCCTCGTGAATACATTAATCCAATATTCGGTTCAAGTGTTGGTTCAAGGCTAATTTTTGAAAACATTTCAGTAAGTTTCCCCAAGAGAGCCTCGATCCCTCGACCCTAGGATTTAGAGGCAGGCATTCTCCTGACTGAGCAAACCAGGCAAGCATTGTCTTTTTTTATGGCGTTTAGTACTCAAGAGTTTAATTATCTCCAAAATCGTGAAATTTGAGCATTTGTTCTAGTCTAAAAATACCCCAAAGGGGGGTATACTTATTAGGGGGGGAGGCGCTTATTACATCGAATACTGTATACCACAAGATTTTGAATATTTCTGAAACCTACGGTTGGCTAGGGATCCTATTGGATATTTTTAGAAACTGTCCAGAATTATTGCCTTTGGGTTCGACATGGGATCCCTGGCCCGACAAGTATCAACAGAATTGATCTGTGTTGTGTAAATATGTCATATTGATTGAGCCTGCTAAATACGCCAACCATTAGAACACAAGCCAGGTCTAATGCAGATAAACATTACCATATAAGCTTTACATCTATAAAAGCAAGACTTGCAGTATCCTATAAGGCTGTGTCTCACCAGATCGATACATAGACAAATGCCAACACCCATTGATACCATCTCTGTCGTCTTTCATGAGTGGGGGCATCATGCCCTTGGTCGACATGATGCATGAATGCAGCCCTGATGAGTGACTCGTCAGTGCTGCATTCACACATCATGATGACCCTACAGGGATGAGACATTCCTGTAGGGTCAGCATTATGCACCTATGCACGCCGGCAAATTACTTCCCGTGGCTGCATTGATGCATCATGACGACAAATGTCATCTTTTAGCAATATCCGTCCTTAAAGGGTTAAAGGGTTAATTAAGGGAGTAGAGTGGTCATTATGTCATTCCCCTGCCTTTGTAGGGGAGTTGACCGGACACTGATATGGGTCAACTTATGTGTCATTAGGGTCATTTTTTAACAACAGGGGGGGTTCGTGGATTTGGGGGGGGACCAAAAGAATTTGGACCCTCTTGAGGGGGACCAAAAAAATTACACCCTTTTCTAGCGGAGAAGCCAGCGCATTACTATAGCTCAAAGGGGTTGGCTGCGCTCAATATCAATGTGCCCAGGGGGGGGGGGACCAAAAAAATTCCGACCTGCTCAGGCGAAAATCCACCGACCCCCCCCCCCCCCTGTTATTAAAAAATAACCACTCCCTAATAGTGTTGAAGATGTGAATCATGTTGGAATTTTTATTGTCACCTGCTTGGCGGCTCATGCGATATCATGAATACCGGTGTCCCCACATGGCCCCCTCTTTGTTCCCTGGTGAGCAGCCGTCCAGAATGGGTCCAGCGCTCTGATAGCAAATCTAGAGGTCCCAGGGTGTAAAACTATTAACCCGTTAACCCTATTCTGCATTAGCGAGATACAGTGGCTCCACCTTGTGGACCACTGGTACCAATCATACCCCTTTACTCTGCAAGGATCAGCTCAGCAAAATCTTGTGTCCGAGATTAGGGTACAACTTCCGCCCCTGGGGGGGGGGGGGGGACTCCTGCCCCTGCCCCTGGAGGCCGACTTCTAATTTTTTTTGGATCCCTGAAGAAATGATGCTTCAATTGATGAAAATTGAACAAATAAGAATTTTTATATTACGCCCGACTCACTTAATTTATGGTTATAACCAGTATTTAACAAGAGCCTAACATGCCTAGTATAAACTTACAAGGTATAGATGTTATAGTAAAGAATGGAATTACATGGTTTTTGTAATGCCTAGAAATGCCTAGAAACTTGTGAAATACAACAGAGACGGTATCAATGGGCGTTGGCATTTGCCTATATATGGCTGTGTCTCACGACCTTGGGCCAATGTTTTTGTCTCTGACCGGGTGCCGTCTCTGACCAGGTGCCGTCTCTGACCAGGTGCCGTCTCTGACCAGGTGCCGTCTCTGACCAGGTGCCGTCTCTGACTGGCTTGGCTTGATTGGGTCAAAATACCAACAGCAGGAGGCTAATTATAAGTATAATTATAAAACAACCGCCATAACGTTTTTACAAATCCTTATATATATGAGTATAATTCTCTTTAAAACCCCTTTTTTCTGACACCTGGTCAGTGACGGCACCTGGTCAGAGAAGGCACCTGGTCATAGACGGCAACCGGCTCAAGGTTGTGCGACACAGCCATATATATATAAGTCAGAATATACACCTACAGGGGTGGTCAAGTACATGTAACGGTAACGGGGTTACAGGAGGTCATAATGTTAGGGATAGTTGGCTAAGTAAGGCAAAGTGCCTTGAAACATGGGTTGTACACACTGTACCGTAGTCACCTGTATAAGCACCTGGGTGCTGATTAATCCCTTAGGGGTGGCATTATGCATTAATGCATCATACTCTTGGTTGCCATGATGCATGAGTGCAGCCCTCATGAGTAACTTACCAGGGCTGCATTCAAGCATCATGCCGATCTTAGGAAGTGGTAAGCAGAGGGGGGTTGGTGGTTTTTGGGCGAGCGAGTCGAAATATTTTTGGTCCCCCCCACTGGAGGGTTCAAATTTTTTTGGTTTCAGGTTGAAAATGAGCGCGGCTGACCCCTTTGATATGTAGTAATGCACTGTTTTTTTTCACTAAAATAGGGTGTATTTTTTTTGGTCCCCCCCTCAAGAGGGGTCCACATTTTTTTGGTCCCCCCCTTCAAGGGGTCCAAATGTTTTTGGTCCCCCCCCAAATCCACCAACCCCTCCCCCCCCTGTTGTTAAATATAATGACCACTCCCTTATGGCTTTAAGATGCTCACGAAGGCTCTGCATGATGCACAAATGCAGCACTGGTGAGTTCGTCGCCAAGGATGCACGGTGGCATCATGACGACAAACAGTTAAAGGGCCCGGTTAAAGTATCCATGGTGATCCTTTAGAGGGTCAATGCCAGCCAGGACCTATACCCTAAAGCTTATATACAAGACCAGCATTTATCCAAGACTTAGTTTAGCTGTTTCTATCAATTTCAATGCCGTTCTACCCCCACCTCTTATTCAAGATCCGCGCTTACACTGTAAAATCAGTGTTTAGATCCTAAACACTTATCTAAATGGTTTCTTGTCCCGTTTTATTTAATACATGAGCTATATCTAAGTATTAGGTAAAAAGTGTTTAAATGCTCAACACAATACAAAATAGTGTTTAGATAAGTGTTTAGATTCTAAGCATATTATTATTCATGTGTTTACAATCTAAACACTAAACAATGTGTTTAGATCCTAAACATGCATGTTTAGATTCTAAACACATTTGCCGTGTTAAGTTGAAAAGCATCTACAGCTAAGCACTTTTAGAAAAAAAATGTTTAGATAAGTGTTTAGAATCTAAACACATTGCTATCATATATTTAAAATCTAAACACCTAAATACTTCCTAGAATGTGTTTTGCTGAAATGTGTTTAGTATATAAACACCTTTAAAAAGTGTTTAAAAAATGGGACAAATAAGTGTTTAAATGCTCAACACTGTTTTTACAGTGTATATATACAAGCCAATACAGCATATATATATACCCCTCCTTTTACAAGTGGACGGTGCAGCCCGAACCCAGGTTTGGCCCAAAACGGGGGATGTGCGCTTATTAGGGGGTGTGCGCTTATTACTTCGAATACGGTACCCCTCCCTTTACAAGTGGAGGGTGTACCCCAACCCGGGTTCTCACGTACACTTCATACCGGAGTGTAGCAGAGACGGCCTGTTCCCCCCGGAGGTTCAGCATTAGGGTGTGGCCGACTCTCCTGCCGCGGTGCAGATTCTCATCAGGTAGGTGTACTTGTATATAAGCTTTGTAAAAATGTAGCCTGCATACCATAGAACATGGTCTGTCAGGAATACTTTTTTGACCCACCCGTATATATGAATTGCATTTAATTACAAATAGTTTTTTATCGTGTATACAGGGGTAAACACTAATTTTTTCAGCCATGAGCCACCCGGGCCCGTAGCTTCAGAAATCTACGGGCCCGCACCTAAAACTGCAATAATTATTTCACTTTTCCTAAAGAGAAAACCAGAAGTATCTCTTGCTAACTTATATCAAGACTTAGCCAAAATGGCTGTTTTTTGCAGTGATTTCTCTTTTAAACGATATATAACATGACTATGTACATATAGTCATAGTTTTTAGAATTTGCTTTATCCATTTCTGAGTGCCACCCGCCCCATAAGAAGGTAATCCTTTAAAAAACTACGAGCCCGCGCCCAAAATAACAGGCCATTGGCTCCCAGGCCAGTGTTAGTGTATATCCCTGTGTATAGATAATAAAGAACAGGGCACAAGGGAGTCCCTTGGCTGCAAACATGATAATCATAATCAATTCAATAATGTGGAGCAGATTTTTGTGAATGCTAGCTATTACAGCTCCCCCCCCATCTTATAAGCATTCCCTTAATGCTTTTGTATTAGCATGGGAAAATATCTTCTCCAATGAGAGCCAATAAGAAACCACAAAGCTATGAATCTCTAAAGAACATCCCTCCTAGTCTAAGGTAAGTTTCCCCCAGGAAAGGTTGTAAAACGATAACAAAAAGAGCAAACGCTATACACAAACATTTTGGTGAAATATTGTTACAACATAAACAAATAACTTAAAATTAAGCTTGTTTTACATTAGAATAACATTTTTCGTGGTGCAGTTTCGAGCTGATGTTTCAAAAAAACATTTTATGTATTATCCCCGGGTGTGAATACGACCAAAGAGTAAAGCGTATGATTTTCTGTTTGTAGTCTAGACGAAAGCCGTCTAAATGCCTGCTGGTCCGGCCGAAGGTCTATGTCTGCCAGCCCCAATGGCTGGCTATGATCCTGATCTACATGCCAGATTTTATGGTGTGTAAATCAAACCATTATTAAGGTTTCTAGAGAGTAAACTAGAATGCCTGAATATTTTGTAAAAAGTTATGCAAAATTATACAAATTGTAAATGTCAAAATGATTTGAATATACTATACATTCTCCTTTCCTATGTAAATTCTAGCTCTATACTTCATTTCTACATACAATCATTTCCTCTGGGTATCCAGGCCTGCAAACATTTAGCCGGGCCTGCAGAATAATAAATCTGTAGGACCAAATGTCTTGCAAGGCGAAAAACCTTTCGCATAGACTGTCTTTGGTGCCATACACAGGGCAACCTACGTGTAATTAAACTTTAAAGAAAATTAGACCTATCTTGCATTACTTAGTGTCGGCAGGATGCTTGAATGCAGCATTGATGGGTTACTCACCAGAGGTGCATGTAAGCATCATGACGAAATAGAATAGTGCATAAGGCCAAAAAAGAGGTGTGTCTCAGGTTATCCGACCCTACCTAGCAAAACAGGGCCGACCCTAGTCAATTTTTAGGTACTTTTCAGGCCATGGGATCAATCTGTCTTTATAAAGGAATATTGGGGCTATTTCAATTTCAATTTGATATCTCATGAGTCAACGCCATTGTTGACGAGTCAGCGCTGAAGTTTACGAGTCAATTTTGGATACTTTTCAGGCCAAAGTAAAAAATAAATAGATAAATAAATAAATAAAATGAAAATCTGACCTACTCTACCTAGATTTTTTTGTTGCCTAAACATTTTAAGGATGGCATAATGCACTCATCACAATCACTATTTCAGACCTGCACTATAATGCATACATAGACTAAGGTAGAGTTCCTCACTGAGAGAAATGGGCCCCTGGTATAAGACACACTGTATGTAGATATGTTTGGTATGTTGTAGGGTCCTCTGTAATTTCTATTGATTTATCGTAGTAGATATTTGCAGGCACCTTCCACCAGTGGATGACTTCTCAGTACTGTAAAGGTAGATATTTTTGTGTATTTGAATTTTCACAAATTTTTGCTAGATTCATGTACTTTGGGATATAGTAGTTTGATAACTATGCTGTACAAAAATTCATTATTTTACTTGAAAATAAAAATTTTAACATTCTGCAATGTTTAGCCATAAGAAGAAGCTATATAGAAACGTTCTGAAACGTTGTATAACGTTTTTCCTTTACATGGTCCCCTTCTTACTTATTCCATCCATTATTTTGCTCCAATTTTGCTCTTTTGGGACTACGATGGTCAATGGGTGGATTAACATAGTGTACTATTCTATTCCACCATTTAAAATACACACTAATAGACCATAGCTGGGCACCATGGAATCCCCTTTCTGAGCTGTTACTACCCATGGATAACATTTGATTGTCTCCCCTAAATAATACATGTCTTTCAATCTCTAGATAGGATTTAATCTTGGGTAAAAATTGGGCAAAGCCACTTTAATATAGGAATCCTACATACCGGTCCTCAAGCTGAAAGGAACATATTACTTTTAATTGCTGCTAAAGTATCATACCTTAATTCAATTCTTGAATTGTTTCCAAAGAATAATTTTGATACTCAACAATAAAACATGACGCTGATGAAGGATCTCCTGCACAGTTTCTGGATACCACTGCTCTTCTTGTTTTGTACAAAAGGAGCATGCTCCCAAATGAATGGTAAGTATTGGAAACAGGCAGTGGTCACTATTTAACTCTCTTGGTGAGAAAACGTGTTTCTCATCACCAAGCACTGAAATACAAATTTCTTACTCAGGGCTAAGATATATTAAGAAATTTAGACTTTTCTGGAACAATTGCGCTTTAATTTAACATAATATTTTTAACCTCTTTTTCATGAAAGTGTTTAACAAAGTTCCCCTCAAATCATGATTTTCTTTAGGTGCGCGGTAATGAAAAACCAGTGTTTATTTTTGAGTGGCCTAATCATTGGGATAGGGGCCTGCTTCTTTGACTCCTATAGTCCTATTGTGTTCGGTATCTGTAATGCTTCACCACATGGTGATGTTCTTTGATTCAGTTTATACCCTAGAGTCCTTTTTTAAAAATAATTATAAACAATCATATCAACATATAAAATTACATTCTGGAAATTGTATAATCATATGTTTTTTTTGTCAGAAGGGGGGAGCTAATAGACCAAAGTACAATCTGATACACAATTTGCTCTGTTAAATTTGCCAGATTCCGATGTTCCATCCATAGTGAAAGTACACATGAAACTTACAAAATACAAACAGACTGTGAAACCTGGAGCATATAATGAGACAATTGACATTGGGGTTTCTTTCACCCCAACCTATCTGGTGCGATTGGTAAGTTAAATGATGCATCACATTTTGCCAAAGGTCTCTTTCTGTACTGCCTAAGTTGAGACATAACTACCCAGCTGGCAAAGCAAAACGTTATATTTTTGATATTCAGAAACATGTGTGAATGGTTCGTAGAGAGGAATTTGTGCCGAAACCGATAATGTCTAAAAGAGAAGCAGATTTGGAGCCCTCATGGGCCTGTAGCTTAAAAGAGTGCCTCCACCAACGTCCGTCCACCCATTTGTCTACTCAATCCGTCCAAAAAATGGACGAGAAATGGCCAATCCATCCAGTTCTGTCCATCAAAATGTCCACTTTTTGGACGTATTGAGTGAACGAATAAACGAATGTTGGTGGAGGCAGCTTTTTACCCAATAGCCCTGGAAATATATTTTCATGTATGTCTAGCCAATGGAATTTGCAACCATAATATGCATGACAACAATTGACAATACAATCGGCGATTAGGTGTGCAGTTAGGGTTTTATTGTACATACATACACTGCAGTACTACCCAGTATAGTTCTCTGACCAGCTCTGGGGTTGGCTGCAGTGCGTGTGCCTTTATACCTAAGCAGTAGCAGAGTGCCACTGGTGGTGATCGTAGGTATTAGTCTAGACATGCATTGTGCTCGATGATAATCGGCGATAATATAGTGGTGTTATGTGTTATCCCCGATATGTACATGTATATTAATAGCGGTTAAGTCTTCATAATATCACATGTTGGCATACTGTAAATAAATATCAATACTACTGATAGAAGCCCACATGACATTAGGCTGGTCTTTTATTTTATAAGGGTAAATATCAACAACACTAAACTTTCTCAATTTTATAGGATACGGCTGCACAAATCTTTGAAGTCGTTGGATGGTTCCAGTTTGTAAGTAACGTATCACTCATACAAGTGGTACATATATGCGTATTTATTTTTTACCAAATACTACTGCACCATTGGTTTAACCAAGGGGCGCCATATTTCACTCCCCCTGTGAAATAACCTATGGCCATATTTCACAGCCCTGTGATGTCATCAAAATGGCGGTTTGTTTACATTTGAACTGCCTAGAAAAAAAGCTATTTCAGCAAATTTAGACCCTCCCCCCCTAAAGAATTTGATTTGAATCGATAAAAAGGTAAAAAATAAACACAAAGGAACACCCGTTAATGTCTGTTGACTGGGTTATTTCACTTGTTGACCCTCGGGCCGCATTTCACGAGGCTGTAGGTGAAATAACCCAGACAACAGACTAAAACTCGTGAACCTTTGTCTATATATCATATATATTATATGTTAGCGCAAATACAGACACTCACGATTTGGTGCCTTGACAAATATTCACCTCATAATCTTAAATTTGGTAATTACCCCATAATCTTAATACTATACTCTCTCAAACACGACTATAGGGGCTATTACAACCCAGTGGGCACAGAACATTGAATCAACATTGATAAATGGTTGTCAACATTGATTCAATGTTGATTCAACGTTGATTCAACATTGAACAGAATTTTGTGCCCACTGGGAATGGGCAAACAATCTCAAAAAAAAAGTTAAACTTTCCTTATCATCTTTTCAGGCAGAAACCACACATTTAATGATGTACAGTTTGATGAGTTTTACATCAGAGCATTACTTATTATACAGCCGTTTAACTGTATATTTAAAAGAGCACTGATGCAGCACTGAGAAGCAAGTCACCAGGGCTGCATTGGTGCATCATGACGATAAATGCCATCTTTTACATGCCGTCCTTAACCCTTTGATGATGACATAATGCATTAATGCATCATGCCCTTTGTCTTCATGATGCATAAATGCAGTCCTGGCAAGTAAGTCGCCAGTGCTTCATTCAAGCACCATGCCAACTCTGTAGGGTAGGTATGATGCACCAATGGAGCATGGGTGAGTTACTCACCAGGGCTGCATTGGCGCATCATGACAACAAATCTCATCTTTTAGCGACATCTGTCCCTAAAGGGTTAAAGAGTTAACTATCTTTAAATGGTTTCATTGCAGTATTGGAAGCATAAGTCGCTTGCGTGGAACCCTGAAGACTATGATGGGGTACAATTGGTAGCTTTGCCATATGGCAAGGTATAGAAACCCAAGATTGAAGTGCTGAACAGGTACATTAGAAGCCTTGTTGCATTAGGAACTATATTTGCTAACCAATTCCTGATTCATGCTTACCTGAACAATTCCTTAAATTCATGTATGTTCTTGATTATCAGTGTTTATAGCAGACTAAAACTAAGGCCACTCAAAAAAATAATATGCTTTCTCATCAAAGCGCGCATCCCCAAAATCTGACTTTGAGGGATTTTTTTTTCAATATTCCATGAAAAATGATCAAAAATGGGAAAATATGGGCAGATTTGGTATTAAATTGAAGCTCACAGTATAACGAACACAATGAGCTAGAGAGAACATACAATGAGCTAGAGAGAACATGCACATTCCAAAAGTTTGAAAAAAAGCACCTTCATCATATTTTTCATGGCTCGTGATGAGAAAGGTTTTTGGGAGTGGCTTAACATAAGATGTAGAGTAGGTTCAGGCTTGTATCCCTGGCCTAAGGATGAGCTCTGAGGTATGGGCAAGCCTAATAGGTCTGCAATCTATAGACCAATACAGCAAGAAAATGTGTCTTTTTTATAATAAAGTTGGGTTTACATAGATTTTAGCAGAGCAGTGATATTGTGTGCAATGGCTACGTTTGCAATCATCTCAGGAGATACACAGGACATTATCTTCATTATAGCGTATATCAGAATACAACATTTTTAAAATCAAACTTTATCAGCAACCTTTCTTTAAAGTCACCCTTTCTTGCTGCATTTGTTTATAGGGGGCTTAATTCTGGCAAGCCCTTGGCCAAATGCTCTTTGTGATAATGTCAGATTATTGTAAACCAGCTGAATTACCCATTCTTTTACATCCTCTTACTTTATATTTACAGCGCTGTTAGCAATGTCTTTCCGTCATTTGTTCTGAATAAGCATGATGTCAAAGTAGCCTATGATGGTTCTGCTTCTTTCGTTGTTTCTGAGAGTTTTATCACAACTTGTAAGATACAGCCACAGTACTTTCCATTCGATACTCAGCATTGTGAGATGCATATATTTGGATTATCAGTCGCTGAATATGAGAACTACACTACATCCACAGTTAGCACTGATGAATTTGTGAACAGTAGTCAATGGATACTACTGCGTTTGTCTGCAACAGATGTGGATAAGCCTTTCAAACAGATGATTTTCACATTTGAATTCAAGAGAAGGTCAGAGTTCTACATGGTGACCATAATCATGCCATTGATCATACTTTCCATTCTTGGATTGCTGTCGTTTTCACTGGCTCCAGATTCAGGGAGCAAAATATCATTGGGAATGACAGTGCTTTTGTCCTTTGTGTTGATCCAAGTGTCTGTGACAGAATACCTGCCTACCACCTACTCTACCATGCCATACATAGGTAAGTAGCACTCTTTAAGGGCTGCATAGGGCTTCACTCTGCCTCAGCTGGCCCCAACCTCTGTTTCCGAGCATCATCGCTGACACCTCCGCTTATTTGTGCAATTAGTTCTGGCACGCTGGGTTCTGTAATTTCATAAATGTAGACTGTGGAAGGATCACCCAAAATATGGGGGAGGTGACGCAGTTATGGCTCCTCAGATACCATCTGAGGAGGAGCTGGGGTCAGCTTGTGGTCTGCTATCACTATATAGATGAATACAGCCCTAGCAAGTCTACCTACCAGGGATATAGTCAAGCATAAAGCTGACAATGTCGACAAACTCTCTAAGGGTTGGGATAATACATGAATGCTGCTTTGGCATGTTACTCACTAGGGCTCCATTCATGCATCATAGGGATAAGAGCATTATATTTATAATATAATTCTGTAAAATAGCTGAGTTGGATGGATGCAGGAGGGAAATCCTAAGCGAGTGATCATTGTCTTAATAACAGCAGGTTTGTGGTTTTCCGCTCAAATGATTTCTGCATGACCCTCTGAAGGGAGCAGAACTTGTCTGAGCCAGTCACCCTTTACTCACTGATAAGGCCTTTTTACCACTGATAAGGCCACTGATAAGGCCCTTTTACCCCTGACAAGGCCCTTTTACCACTGATAAGGCCCTTTTATCACTGATAATGCCCTTTTACCACTGACAAGGCCCTTTTACCACTGATAAGGCCCTTTTACCACTGACAAGGCCCTTTTACCACTGATAAGACCCTTTTACCACTGATAAGGCCCTTTTATCAAGGATAAGAGGTGAAATCAAGGCCCCCAAATCTAGTCCCTCCCACCCATGCTGAATAATGACCACTTCCCAACTTTTTCTCTTTTGCAAGACCCGTCACTAGTGAAATGGGATTAAAGTACATCATACATGTAGCTTACATTTTTATTTTGAACTTAACATTCATGAAATTCTACTACAGGGTTATTTGTTTTCAATTTGTTCTTTCATCTTTTCAACTTCAGTGATGATAATCTTTGCACTGATGGCATACAATGCAGTGTCCGTTGGTGTGACTATAATAACCATCAGTCTCTTGTCAAGAAGGCCACACCCAAAGACGGTTGGCTGGCTGTACAGACTTACTTGCAAATCAGGAAAGGTCAACGCGCAGGAAAACCTGGATGCCACTGGAAATGCCGACAGCAGACAACACATGAAGGATATCGAGTCACAACGCAGCCCTGCTGATGTCAAGAAATGTTCGTCATGCTCAGAGGATCCGGAACAGGAGCAACTGGATGAGAAATGGAAAGAGGTTATAAAATCCATCAACAACATTCTCTTCTTACTGTTCTCGATTGCGTTGGTAACCTTGCTTTCCACTACTTTTGCACTTTGGATCTTGGGATCACAACGTGGGTAGTGAGGAATGAGAATTCTGTTAATTTGGAATAACTTCAGAAACCAGATTTGATAAAGGAATTATCCCATTGTTGTCTGCAAATTTGCAAATACAGGACATTATTTGAGAACCCTGTGGCTATTCAAGCCACTACAGTACTCATGTAAGAGAGATACACTGTGACAGCAGATAGCATCATACTCTTACTTTTCAGGAAAACCTTTGCAAATTAATAGATTGAAAACACACTGTCTGAGGTAGTTTGAGCCATACTCTTCGAATCTGAGGTCATATCTCAGCTTTTCCCAATCTGAATAGGAGTATAACAGGCATTTACGACCTCTATCAACAGCGCCAACAGCAACTTTTGTAGGGCATGCAGTATTGTATTCATTCTCAATGATTGCCACTGTATTTCATGAGTTACTGCTTTGTATGCTTACCGCATAGAATCCTATATGGCTGTAAAAGCCCCATTATGAGTGTTATCCTCTATATTTAGCTTAATGATATTCTGTGTATCTATACTTATGTGATTCCACACCATAGTGACAAGGAAAACCTGTGTCTATTGTTATCTAATATGGAAATCATTCATGGACACCCCCTCCCTGGCACAGACAGGAGGGCAGTGGTTTAAAGAACAATATTTAATTGGAGGAATTATTTGAGAAATTACACATTCATAACTTGAATGAGTATGTGGACCAGAATTATGTAACGATTATGAAGGGATTGGTTGGGCTGACCGGGGCCGGCCATGAATGATAAACCATGTGTACATGGTCACCCAATTTAAATAATAACAT
The DNA here is from genome assembly GCA_947462335.1 of Harmothoe impar. Lineage (NCBI taxonomy): Eukaryota > Metazoa > Annelida > Polychaeta > Phyllodocida > Polynoidae > Harmothoe > Harmothoe impar. The sequence continues at coordinate 75,296,747 of OX381707.1, forward strand.
ACACTTACATAATCAATTCGCACTAGTAGATCAATACACAATCAAAAATAATTTATAAATAAACTCGCATGGACTTTTTGATACAAGAAGTAAATTCACAAGAAACATTACACATCTGTGAACCAATGCAATACTGCAAGGAACATTTTGATTATAAGTTTA